>VDFB02373365.1:309956236-310556236 GCA_007258455.2 Sequoia sempervirens | reverse complement strand
TCAAGCCTTAACCATCATTAAAGCATGCTCACTCTAGAGCCACAGACCTTTAGGTTGTCTATGGGGCGAGTATCCAAAAAGGTGGTGGATCAAGCTTCAACAAGTTGTCCAATGTGTTGTGGACCAGTTCTAGGCTATTTCTCCAATAATGCTTGCAAGTGACTTATGTTGTACACTATGCAAACAAAATGCATGCTCACAAGGGCTAGTGAAGCTAGTTGTCCACTACATGAGCCCCCAAGAGACCATACCAAAGCCATACCTCCAACGACATTGATAAGGTATAAAATGCAAGCTCACAATAGCTAGTGAAGCTAGTTGTGCACTAGGTGAGCCCCCAAAAATCCATACCAAAGTCATACCTTTGATGAATTTGATAAGGTACAAAATTGCAACGCAGCAAGAAAGAGGGATGTTCGAAGGGATTTTGCTTAGTTCATGCAAGGTCTTATCTTAGGGAGCATTGTGCTTGACATCTCTAAGAGAGGAAAAATGCAAGGTCTCACCTTAGGGAACATTGTACTTAATTTTTCCATGAGAAGACAAATCAATGAAATATCATGCTCTCGGAGGAAATAAAACCCAATGACACCACCAAGAAAGGAATGCATCGCAAGAAGAAAGAAAATTGCAGAATGAAACATGAGTGTCTATGTATGCCCCCACTTTAAAGCAGTTGCTAACACCATTACTGTGAACAATTGCTTTAAAGTAGAAGAAGACATGAGAGATTACTCAAAAAGCCCTATTCCAAGTCATATGTTTTTGATAAGCTACGTCGTGGAATAGGATGGAAGGGTTTCCCCCAAAAATACAATGCTAAAGATAACTCAGTACATCCCATGTGAGCCAACTTAAGGCATGTCATCCACATCCCAAGGTTGCTCTTACATATACATGAAAGGCAGTCAACTAGCCAAAAGAGGCAATGGCAGGTGACATACGAGGACAAGGCTACCTAACCCCTTTCCCTGACTTAGTGCAAGACAAGTATGAGCCGAAACAATTGATGAGATGAATGCTAGAGTGAAAATCAATATCAATAAGAGAAATTAGATGCCCCAACATAAGGAAGAGTACCAAACTCCTTAAGATGTTGGATTCCATAGTAGAATGACCATGTACTCTATGATATGCACAAAATGAACTCCTGTAGTAAAATTTCCTTTGTGTTCTCAGAGGGAGAGATATCAAATGATCTTGGAGGAGTCTCAACAAGATACTTTCTTGATCAAAAGTAGAGGATGCTTCATTATTTTTTGGCAAAGATATCTCTTGCTTAGTATTAGTTGTCATACCTACACAAGACTCTTTATATTGCACAAGATTTTGTACTCTCCTCTATAGGAGGGTATAAAATCTATCAAATTCAAATCATAAGTGTTTTGCATGATGACATTAATTTTAAGTGATGATTTCTTTGTTTCTTTTCAATGATAACAATCAAAACCACTAGTGTCTATCAATTCAAGATGCATTAATGTTAAATTTAGCTTAAAGGAAACTTTTGTAATAGTGTTGATATTGAGTGTAAGGCTTGTTTGTTTCTTTTTAGGGGCGATAACCAAGACCACTAGTAAGAGATTTTTTAGGAGAGAATAAAATAAGATGTTGGTCACATTCAATGAATAGGTTTTGTAGAGTAACTTCATCATGAGGGGAGGCATCAAGAGAAGGAAAAGAATCACATTCTTGTTTTTCAATGATTGGATCCTTTTTCTCAATTATGTATTCTTGGATGGGGGAAACATTAGGAAAGGGAGCAAGAAGATTCTCATGACTTTCAATGAATAGTTCTTCTAATCTCAAAATATCTTCTTCACAAGTAGGAGAGACATTAGGAGAAGAACAAGTATGATTATCACATGATTATCTGTGATTACATCCATTTGTTCAATAATGTCTTCAAAAATAGGGGAAGAAAAATAAAGAGGATTGGCATAGGTCTTAAAGATTTGATCATCTAATGCCAACATATCCTCCTCACAAATAATTTTATTGTTATGATTGCTCATAAAAATATTCTCACAAATAGGGGAGGAGTTGGGAGATGAATGTAGACTAGGTAGAGTGATATTAAGAAATATGTCTATGATCTCATTCTCTTGTGCCATAATATCTTCCAAAGTAGGAGAGGGTATATAAGAGGAGCTTTCAACATTGTCATGATTCTCAATGGGTGTGTATCTTCTAACACAAAAATATCTTTGTCATATGTAGGAGAGATATTGTGAGAAGAGTAACTATGCTTATCATGATTGTATATGCTTTGATCTTCTTCTATCACATTATTCCCACAAATAGAAGAGATATTAGAGGGTGTGGAACTATGGATTGTGTCAACATTGTCATTCTCTTGCACTAAGAGAATCTCATAACTAGGAAATATATTGGAAGGATGACTATCATGCTTGTTAATGAGATTTTTCTTGGCATACTTGGAAGGAAAGATACTAACATTGTTTGACAATTTATCTATCCAACTTATGCAATGTTTCAAATGACTACCCTTAAATGGATGTTTAGAGCCCAACACTTAAAACATGAATAAAATGATGCAAACAATATGCAATTTTGAATGCAATTTTCCAATCTCAAGTGAATGAAGAATGACTCTAAATTCAATTATGATGAATGCCAATGAAATTTTTCTATTTTTTTAGATGATGCAAATATGCAAAAATGCAACCTATATGCACTTTCATTAATGCAAGATTTAAGAACCCTAGATGCAATTTCAACAATGCAAATACAATGCAAAAATGAATGCCATCCTATATCTAGGGCCTTAATGAGCTCCAAATCAAAAAAATGAATGTCCAAAATGTCGGGTTCACCAAAATGAAACATAGAAAATTTGAATCTTCTAAATGGAGATCACCAATTCTCTATTTTCCATTCAAATACCAACAATATGGGGTGCACATCTAAATTCTAACCATAGATATAATTAAAAACCAAGTTTTTGAGAGGTAAGAATGATGTGTACCAGTCACCAAAGTTTCTTTTTCAAATCTTTCTCTTCACAAATCTTCAACCCAAAACCTGCAAATCACACATCACAGAGAATAAAATGTTGATTGTTAGGGGAGTGGGGTTTTCCTTGGTCAAACCCCGTTTTATTAATCAAACTTGATGATGAATTAAAAAATGTAATTGAAGGAATGACAAGTGAACATAATAATGTCACAACTTACCATACTAATATTGAAACCTTGGAATGAAATTAGCATGTAGAAATCTCCATGGACGTGATTCTTGATCATGAACTTGATTTGAGATGATATCTTTAAATACTTGAAGTGATCTTGAATGCTACATCAACATGGTTTCTCTATCAACATGCATCCCTTCAACATGATAATGGATCCTTGATTGTTGCAATAAAACTTTGATAATCTTCCCTTGAATGCCTTGATAATGCTCTTGAATATGCTCTCTTGACCTAGACTGCTTAGAGTGTAAGATTGCCTTCTTGGTGTGTGATCGTCTTCTTGTTGTGTGTCTATTTTCTTGTTGTGTGTCTTCAAATGAGGATGAAAGGTCTCCTTTTATAGAGGAGAGTTAAGTGAGTGGCTAGAATAAGGATTGCGATCAAGGCCGAGATTAAATTAGAAAATAATTTAATCGAGGGTGGAGGTTAATTGGGAGACGAAAGACATGGATCAAGGAGCTAAAATTAAATTAAAAGATATTTAATTTTAGTGACCAACATAGGAGAAATAAATAAAATATTGATTTTATTTATTTAAAAAGAAAGGTGAGAACAAATAATTAAATAATTAAAAAGAATTATTTAATATTGGAGGGAAAGTGGGAAATAATTAAATAAATAAGATTTATTTAATTATAGAAGAAAAGGGTAATGAATAATTAAATAAATGAAATAATTATTTAATTATAGAAGAAGAGGGAAAAGCTAACTTTTGAATTAAAATAATATTTAATTCAAAAGTGGGGGAAAAGAACAAAATATTAAATAATTAAAAATAATTATTTAATATTGGAGGGAAAGTGAGAAATAATTAAATAAATAAGATTTATTTAATTATAGAAGAAAAGGGTAATGAATAATTAAATAATTTAAAATAATTATTTAATAATAGAAGGAAACTTAGAAAATAATTAAAATGATAATTTATTTAATTATAGAGGGAAAGGGGCTTATTTAGTGATGCAATTAATCAAGGGAAGAATAAAGAGGTTAAAATGAATTAATTAAACAAATAAAAATTATTTAATTAATAAAGGATTGGGCTTTTGGATGCAAAATAGGACCATTTAAGGCATAAAGAAGCATAAATTTAAATAAGGCGGGCCCAAACAAGTGCGAAAATGTAAAGGGATACTTTTTTCTACACTACAGTTTGTATCTTTAGTCAAGGGAATATAGATGCATATTAATTTATGGTAGCTTAAAAATGACACAATTGGCTAACAACTCCAAGACATCATTTATGAAAATATGTACACATTTCAAATCATACTAGAAATATTCAGTAAAATTGATATCATGTTGACACCTCTTATATGATACCATTATCATGATAATATTTTGAGTAAAGTTGGAAAAGGAGTTTTAAAGGGATCCAAAACCCTTTACAACAAAACACTACTGATGCTAAAGATAACACAGTCTAGCAATAGCCAAACAATAAAAAAATTATAGATGAACAAAACAAAAGAACACAAACACAGAGGACCTATTTCATATTATGTAGGGTTTTAATTGCCTTAAACTTCATAGCTATAACATGTACTTTGTAAAACTTATAGAAAAACATATGTTAATACTCTCACCAAAGACCTAGGAAAGAAAATCTTAGCTATACTCTATACCCAAAGTTGGAAATAGTCTATTTGATCTATTGGGTCCCAATACAATAGATACACTTCTTAGAACAAATTTCACTGTCAAGACCAAATATGTTGTTATAAAAGTAAAATATGCTCATCCACAAAATATAGAGGGTGGAAGGCCAAATCTACAATAGTGGATTTATTTCCCACTCTTTGAGATCAACTTAGACTTAGAAGGGTGTTCCAAAAGGTTTCCTAAAATAAAATAAAAAACCAAAAAAAGTGATATTTAAACCAAATCAATTATCTTGAATCCAATTATTGTCATTGAGAAAAGAAAAAATATCTACCTAGATGCCTCTATATAGTTGATTGCTTCATCACAAAAATGAGTTCAAGATGGTGAGAAATGCACATGGACCACAAATTAAATTGATGATAACAATTTGTATAGGTTAGTATCC
This sequence comes from Sequoia sempervirens, assembly GCA_007258455.2. Lineage (NCBI taxonomy): Eukaryota > Viridiplantae > Streptophyta > Pinopsida > Cupressales > Cupressaceae > Sequoia > Sequoia sempervirens. The sequence goes on along the minus strand of VDFB02373365.1, from coordinate 310,550,972 downwards.
TACTTTGTTGTGGAAGCATGAGATGCACTAATTTGAAAATAGGTTGAAATGATAGTTTTGATGATTTTTTCTTTATTTTTATTTGACTAGAAAAGATATAAGCCAGAATTATGCCAATCTAAGGTTTACAAATTCATAACCAACAAAGAGAAGAATGTAAGAGAAAGTAACAAATAATAACTAATCTAGGCATTTAAATTCAATTAACATATATTATTTCAAATTCCTAATACTTAATAATCTAATATTACAACATTTTCTTTTCTTCTGATTCACTGGGTCTTGGGATGCCCCCTCCAGTTGTCTCAAATGGCGGGGTCATTAGGGCTACCCCTATTGGGTCAAAGACTTCCTTTTCAGGTGTTTATGCTTCGACTTCCCTTTCTGGTGGCTCTTTTGAAAAGTCATTATCTATGCAAAGGAATCAATATGAAACTCCAACTATTTTTGCTGCTAGCTTTCATCCTCTTGAAAGTAGCGAGCCAGTTTGGTATGGTATAGCGGTGCAAGTGGAAGAAGGTTGGATCACAGTTAAAGGAAAAAAAGATAAATCCTCTAAGCCCTCTTTCGACATGATTCTCCGCTCCCACAAGAAAAGTGTAAAATGTATATCTTGAATGGTCTTGTTTTGGAGCTGGTCTTTTTCATTAGCTACTTGCTGTCTTTTCTGCAGCCTTGCTCTTTTTGTTAAAGGGTTCCAGATCCCTTCAAAATCCATTTTTCCCTCTATCAAAAACATTTTCTTTTCTTGAGAGAAAATCACATAACTATTAGGGTTTCCATCCAAGATCATAATAGCAAAAACCTTATGCTTCCACAAAAAACACTTGCACACAATGAGCCTAATTCACATTATCAAAGAGATTGATAAGAGAGATAATTAAAATATACAATATGACCTTGCATATATAAGCAAGGAAGAGGTAATTCACCTTTCATGTGGATTGACAAGTGCCCATGATGTGGCACAAATAAGTAGACAAGTGTCCTATAGGTGTTAACCTTTGGATCACTTGGAATGTGCAAACCAACAACCTTTGGATGACTTTTGATGTGAGATTAAAATTATTCCAACCTCAAAAGGTATGCCCATGAGGTTTACCAAACAACTAGGTAACCTCTAGAGGCCTAAAAGGTTGCACATCTAGTTAGACAAGATGTTGTCTAACCTCATCAACCTAAGTACACTTAAGCTATACTGAATAGATAAAATATTCACTCTAACAATTAAAAAAATATGAATTATGTTTGTCTTATCATTCAAAGTAGTTCATGCATTTGGTTGTTCAACATATGTACATATTCTAGCTCAAAAAAAGAAAAATTTGGATGCAAATTTGTATCTTTGTATCTTTGTGACATTTTCCAATGTAACTAAAGGATACAGGTTTTACAATCTTAACACAAAGCAATAGATTATAATTCCAAATGCTATTCTTGATTGAAGGGGAGTTTGGTAGTTGAAAGAAGATGTTCAACTAAACATATAAATGATAATAGACATACCAGATACTAACCCAAGTTAAAGATCAAACTCTGGTACTAGCTCACACTCGAGTTGACCAAGTTCTCCTAATGGAACAAATTAGTGGATAGTTCAAGTCCAGTATCAAGTTAAAATTCTTTAAGAAAGATGTGAAGCTTAAATAAAACTTATCAAAGGAGTACTAATTGAACCAAGTTGTTAATATTTCTTTGCTTAGTCAAATTGAAGTTGAACCCTCAATTTAAGAAGCAATGAAAGAGAAAGCATGGTTTGTTGTTGATAAACAGAGTTGATAAAAACAATACGTGAAAATTAATGCAGCTTCCAAAAAATAAACAAATGATTTATGTCAAATATATATTTGACATTAAATATCATGTCTATGAAACACCACAAAACAATATTAATTGTCAAAAGATTTACAAACACCTGAAACAGATTATTAAAAGCATTCACCCTAATTAAAACTCGAATATCAATTGAAAGAAGTATGAAGAAAGAACTACCACTATACTAACCATCATAAATGACATGGTGAAGCTTATATGAGTAGAAATTAAATATTCTTGCATACCATATTTCAAACTTTTAACCTTACGATCAAATATTTAGCCAAACGTGTAACAATCATTAAGCATAATCTAAACTCAAGTAATAATTATTATTTGCAACAGGGACTATTTTTTCTTTATTTAATATGAGATAGTTTTAATTGGATTTCTGGCTTTTATGCAGTGAATACAACACTTAAAAACACCATAATTTGTGGAAACAATCTTATAGTGATTATTTACTTTCACAATCGGTCACTTAGCCTCCATTTCAGCGTATTTCCAAGCGATGGAAATCCAACGAAGGTTTGTCTTCAAGTGATCCGTGTAGAATCATCTCCATGTATTCCTTATAAACAATTTCTCTATAAACAGGCTTACAACCCTTTACTAGTAGTTCAGGAGCAGGTCTGATAATGTTGTTGAGAGATGGACCATACGTTGTCACCACAGATATTCGATCTGCGCTTCCATTAACAATCGCCCGGTGCTCTGCGCTCTTGTATTTCCCATTACTTAGTATCTGTTTCAAATTTCATCACAAAAATACCAGTCAGAAAGAGAAAGCAAACTCTTATTACTTTTATTATGATTAAGTATGTTAAGAACAATAAACAAACCATGTTACCTGCAGTACATCACCCAGATTGATCACAAGAGCATGGGGAATAGGCTTGACTGTGACCCAGCGGCCTCCATGGAGGACCTGTAAACCTATGACATCATCCTGCATCAATGACGTTATCCAACCTGGGTCTGTGTGGCTCCCTACACCCAGGGTGGACTCTGGGTCTGGACATTTCGGATAGTAATTGCACACCATAGTCTGTGAATAGTCTGTAAATGCCTGTTCAATATACTTCTCTGGGAGTCCAAGACTTTGTGAAATTGCACCACAAAGCTTCCTTACCACCGCATGAATTTGGGTACAATAATTTACATTCGCCTCCCTGCAAATTGAAAATAATCTGTTCTTATTAATGTTCAGCAGCCAAGCTTAATTGATGGTATATTTAGACTGTCTATCTTTAAATATTAAATGGTTTAATAATAATTAAAAAAAAAAGTTATTGAACATTTTTATTTATAAATGTAGTATAAAATTATTGATATCAAATTATTGTAATTTAATTGATTGAGTATAATTAGTGAGGGCGATGGTATGTTTCTTAATTATATCAACAACCAAGATTCAAATCCCTCAAGACTGATAAGGGTGAAGGTTTGTTCATTAACTATACCAACTACCAAGATTTGAACCCGTAGAAATTGGTGAGGGTGATGATATGTTCTTTATTAGACCACCTACCAAAGTTCAAACTTCCAAATATGCAAAAAAAAAAAATGATGAGACCAAAATAGTACCTTGGATCACATTAATGAAATGAATACCACTTAACCCTTTATAAAATTGAAAAAATATGAAACTAAAATCATACTCCAAATAATACAGTAGAAAAAATATCAACCTAAAGACTCTATCCTTGTAATAATGAAAATTATTTGACATTACCAGGGCAATGGCATGCATATACCAACTTGTTCAATCATAGTTTGAGAAAGGATTAGGGGAGAGTTCTTAGTAGTTGTCACCCTAACTTCATGCACTCTAAGCTCCTAAACGGTATGTTGGATTTCGATGATTTTTTTGGATTTATTTGCATGTGTCTTAAGAGCTTATAGCTATTTTTTGGCTTTTTGATAGTTATGGCAAACAAACACCGAAGGATTCATTATGCACACAAAGGCCAAAAAGTGGTCATTTCAAGGTGGCATGTGAATACATATTCTCTATTGCCCTAATAACCATTCACTTTGACCACCACAAAATTTGCAAAACCGATCCAATACATATGCACAAATACCTTAATAATCATATGCTATTGGTACCAGTAAAGTTGCACAACTCCTCCCATTAAGTACCTTTTTTTAACTATTGGGTGCACAAGTAGACAGCTATTGATACATCTAAATTTTTTAAATAGAGTTTTAATTAGCATGTATCAATGAACAGTAATTGAAACATGGATGATAACTGAGACCTTTCCTCTATTGACAAGAATATTAAATACCTAAAATTTTGGACGGCTACCAACATTGCTTAAGATCATATTTAAATTTCTTTACTATTTTGTAATGTTTTTTTGTTTTGTTTTGAGGACTCCCTCTATGTCAACAGTATTCAATTTGTTCTGCATGCCTAATTCCAATGGTCATTTCCACCGTCAACAATTTATGTTCTTAAAACTAAAATAAATAATTACATTTCTAAAAAATTGTTAGATTCTCAAATGCATCTTCCATTAATAGATATATCTGATATTACAGAAAGGAAGTACTTACCTAAATGAGGAGGGAAAGCTGGGCCACAGAGAAATGACATCCTCTAACGGATGACAGGAGTAACGGATGAAATCTCTCCAGCTTAGTACTTTATCCTTCTTCAAGTTGAAGCTCGATGCATACCGAAATTTTGACAATGCGTCCAAAGTAAAGTACTTCATTTTCTGTTCATCTGGTAACTCAAAGAACTCACGAGCTGCCTCCATCATTTCATTCATTGTGGATGGAGCAATTCCATGATTCACCACCTGCAATAATTTTTATTCAATAGACACAGATTTGACAGATATCCATGTAAATTGGAAAACATTGCAAATTTCTGTATTAGATTATACGATTATTTTTTCATTGATGTTTCGGAACACACCTCATGATCTATCATAAAAACCAATAAAGAAGAGAAGAGATTCGATGCTTCTGATAACAAGCAATGATCTGTCATCCGAATAAATAAGCAAGAAAAAAAGAATGGATTTGATAATACGTCATATGATCTGTCATCAGAATAAATAAGCAAGAAAAAAGGAATGGATTTGATTATATGCCATATGATCTGTCATCAGAATAAATAAGCAAGAAAAAAATAGATTTAAGATGAGTAAACAGGAGAAGAAAATTGGATCATAGAATGTGCTCTAAATGTCTAATCAAGTAATCTAATCCATAAATCTAACATTATGAACTGTGAAAATTTCATATTTCCCAAAACTAATGACTGCCTAGTAAGGCATATAAATGAAGTCCAAAACAGATGAAAGGGTGATGGCATGCCTGAAAGCACCCCCATTCATGACAAGCTCGACCGATGGTCTCCACAAGATTTGCAGAAAGGCCAAAAGGACTGTCATGTACTTGTTCCTGCAGATCAATAACTGGTATATTCTCGTGCTCTTCATCTTTAATATCCTGTGAGACTTTTGGTCGCTCTTGAAGGGATCTGATAAATCGATGAGGAACTCGATCCAACCCCTTTTCTACCATGGCTTTCACTCCCATAAACTCCTTCGTAGGAACCGCAGTCTCCATCTCTTGCACGATTAAGAAAATCAAGAACGTGAAGAGATGATAAATGCAGAAGAAAGATCCACATAAATAGATAAACACACTGTCTTGATATTTGTAGGATACGGACAGAACAGATTAAACAAGCCGTAAAGTAAAACGCCGTATTCTAAAATTTTCAAACCTAAAACTTCGGTCAGCATGATGGACGCACTTTACCTTAACAGTAATCAATTATTGAACTAGTGGCAGACAACCGATTTTCGATTTGTCACCCACGAAATCAACCTATCCTTTCTAGGTACTGATTATTTTTATCCAAAGTTTATTGGACCAGAGCGTTTAGTATTTTGTCGGCTATTTAATAGAAGTAGGTAGGTAGTGTAAATATACATAAAAAATATTCATGTCTATATCTATATTAAAAAATATTTTTTGTTAGCATTTATATTATTAGTTTATAAGCTTTTCTTCCGGATTTGTTAGTCCACAAAACGTCGGAAAATATGTCACATGTTGTCAAACTATTGTTAAACCGCCACTAAACCATTTTCAAAGGTCGCTACAACATTTCAATCAATGGCTTTTTCATTCACCACTTCACATCACATCTTACAATTGTAAAAAGTCAAATCAAATCTACATTATATGAAAAATCTTGTGTTGAACTCAAGAATCTACAAGTCTACAACCCCGATATTTTTAGATCTACTCTTTGTTTATTGTGAATAGATTCAAGGGGGAATGTAGGGAGACTATTTTTGGTTTGCCTCATTTTTATAATTTTTTTGCATTGGTAGGGTTTCATCATATTTATCTTGTAGATTCTGCCCATTTGTTCTTGGGATTTTGGGTCATTTCAGTCAATTGTTGCAATCGACCAATCCCAGCCAGATAATCCCCTAGTATGATAATATTAGGCTTTACGCAGTGCTTTGTTTCATACTCACGATCTAATGTATGGATGCAAAAATAGTCATGTATACCCTGAGTCTGTAGCCTTTATGTTAAAATGATCAAAATCTATCACCATTAATGAATAGAAAATTGGCTCATGTTGTGCTTTGTTTCATAATCACAATTAAATTTGTGGCTGCAAAAATAGCAAGTGTGCTCAATAGCCTTTCTATAAAACTAGTCAAAAATTGTCACAATTAATGAACAAAAAGGCATTAGATTCAATTTACTCTAAAGAGGGTGTAGTTTAAATCTGCATTATATGAAAAATCTTTTGTTGATCTCAAGAATCTATAGGTCTAAAACCCTGATATTTTTAGATCTACTCTTTGTTTATTGTGAATAGATTGAAGCGGTGGTTGTAGGGAGACTATTTTTGGTTTGACTCATTTTTATAAAAAAATTGCATTGGTAGGGTTTCATCATATTTATCTTATAGATTATGCCCATTTGTTCCTTGGGATTTTAGGTCATTTTAGTCAATTGTTGCAATCAACCAAGCCCAGTCAGGCAATCCCCTAGTATGAAAATATTGGGCTTATGCAGTGCTTTGTTTCATACTCACAATCTAATTTATCAATGCAAAAAGTGTCATGTATACCTTGAGTCTATATCCTTTTTGTTAAAATAAGCAAAATTTGTCACCATTAATGAATAGAAAATTGGCTCATGTTGTGCTTTGTTTCATAATCATAATTAAATTTTTGGTTGCAAAAATAGTACGTGTGCTCTATAGCCTTTCTATAAAATTAGTCAAAAAATCTCATCATTAATAAACAAAAAGGCATTAGATTCAATTGACTCTAAAGAGGGTGTAGTTTTGATTGTTAGTATTAGTTGACTACATATCATTGACTCTATAGCTTCCTACCCTTTCATGTTTTTATTAGCATATGCATGAAGGTATTGTACTTGTTGACTGCATTTAATTACTCAATGTTTTTGGAATGCAAAGGCTTGATAACTATTATCTCACTTCTATTGACCTAATTGTAAAGTTGATATCAAAATTTCCATAAATTTGTACACCATTAACTTTAAATATATGTATAGTTCATTTTCAATTCATGAAAACTTTGTCTTTAAATGCATTGAAGATTGTAAGATGATAATGTTTGTGTCACTATCCATTAAATTACTTATAGCATAATTCATGCATTTCTTATGATTATAAAAAAACTAAGTTTGTATTTTTCTTTACATGGAGACAAATATTTTGGTTCCTTTCTAATGTAGTTGTGCCAGAGTTTTCATAGAACTCTGTATTCATTATTCTTATATATGGTGTTGTAAATTGGAATTTAATAGTAAATTTGGAGTAACAATAAGCATAATGCACCAATATGTCTTAGTAGTATGATATCATTTAAATCAAAATGGCTATGTTTGAGCTGCCAATACCACTAATAAACATGGAATTTTTTATAATTCATTATACTAGCACCCTACTTTAAGTTCACCCCATTTTTTGTTCACCATAAAAATGTGAGGATATTGATCCTTCATTATCCATCATAGTTTCTGGGATGTCAAATCAATCATTTTGAATCTTTTTTTTGGACACCATTAGGTGTAATAGGAAATAGAGGCACAAGTACTGGTTTTGAACCCAAGGTGCTAAGGAAAGAGACTACTCATTTAATGTAATATTAAAATACATTTAAAATTTATCTTTATTTTTTTATAGGCACATCTCTTGAACCTCTTATAGGTGCAAGTGCTAGTTATACTTCACATCTTATTGTCATTGTAGAATGTCTGTTTGTATTGATTATTTATCAGTTTTTAGTAAATATGAGGTAGGAAATTACTAAATTGACTATTTGAATGTTAAAGACTTTGATATTTGAATAAATTTCTTGTCAACTAATAATCTTAATCTTTATTAAAAAAAGGATTAAATAAATAATAGATGAAACCAAAATATTATAAGTATTACTAGGGATCTATAATGCTTGATTTCTACCCATATCTATAGAAAAAAGTGCTTGAAGGAATTATTTTTTTGAAAAATATAAAGTAGTTAAATAATAATTTCATTTTGTTTGCTATCATAAAATAACAGGATATTTTTGTGACACGTTATCTAACAAAAATACGTTCAAGGCATTTTTTATTGTCATTCAAATGAGAAAATATTTATTTTTAGTGCTCACTATTTACCTTCCTAGCCAATCTTCATAGTTGCTTGTTTCCTACACTCATTCCTTCTATTACACTCATTCCTTCTATGCCCATATCATTGTTCATGTTTCGTCTTAGTTAGTAGTGCATAATATGTAATTTATTTATGCACAAGTTTAATTTTCTCATTGTGTGATAGTTGCCTTATCTCCACTCCCCACTTTCACTATATTTAATTTCCCCATAGTTGCTTAACAATTAACCCTTATGTAGTGTGTGTGATCAAGGCCAATATGGTTGATTCTTATTGGTTCAAAGGATGAATAATAGACTCTATGAACTGAATTGATGAATTAATAATTAACAATTGTTTGTAATGTTGTAGTCTTGGGACCTATTTCCTTCATTTAAATGCTTTGTTTGGTTATTATTTTATGGTAACACAATCTAGGCCCATCCATCATCAATTGTTGATCATTCAACTAGTTCAAATGTGGTAATATCATTGCCCACATATATACATTCTAATTACATAATTTCCAAATATGTCATGGTCATTGAATTCTATCATTACATATGTGATGGGATGGAAAACTTATAAAGGGATAATTGTATTAATGTGTAAGTGTTAATTGCTTAGTATTAATTTTTCAATCTATGTGTATAGTCTATCTCAATACTAGGCATTTGCATGTAATTTTAAAAACACTCTTCAATCATTTTAGGGTTGTTGAGTGCATATCAATGGAGTTTTTTATTTGTATATAAATTTAGTAGCTCTAAGATAGATACTTAGGGAATTACATATTTTATGTGTAATTTATGAACCTTGTCCCTTTAAATGTAACCAATCTCTTGATAGATATTTTATTCCTTGAGTGATAAATTGATATAACTTTCAAACATAATATTCCATATTTAGAAAGAGAACAAAGGTAATTCACATTAACATTTTGAAACAACCAACATAATCATCACATCATAATGACACAAATCAATTATATAAATAATGATTTGTATTGAAGTGGATGTTAATCGCTAATAGTCAAGCGAATTTTGAGATCTTCATGATAAAAAAATCATGGATGCACTCTATCCAATCATCTCCTTGTCTCAAACTACCTATGAGGAACAAAATTAAATTGGGAAGGATATAAATTGTTTGCATTCTTAAAGTTTTGCATACATTGGATAAAAGTAATTTTCATCTTTGGATATGCATTGTTTACATTCTTAAAGCATTGCATAAAATGGTTAGAAGTTCTTTTCATTTTTGTTCAAATAATGTTAGTACCTTACCTTTCTAGGAATGCTAAGAAAAATTTCATATCCTCTCCCTATGAGAATGTTTTAGTGAAAGAGAATGCAACCTTGGACATTCCTAATGATCATATTCATTCTTCTCCTAATATCTCTCTTATTGGAAATGAAGATATTTTGGTGTTAGAAGAACCAATCAATAAGAGTTTTGAGAATCCTAATTATTTCTCTCCTTCTACCCCTCTTATTAGGCAAGACATTGATGAAAAAGAAGAAACAACCATAGGTAATAATGATGATAACATAACACAACAAGAAACCATTGAAACTTCAACCAGCCTATATTCATCTCCCAACATCTTCCCCTCTTGTGATAATGTTTTAGAGGATGAAAGTGTAAGTGAGGAAGATATGTTGGTGTTGGATGATCAAACATTTAAGGTCTATAACAACCCTCTCTATGATCATTCCCCTACCTATCCTATTTTGGAGGAATTAGGGAACAAAGGAATGAAATCATAAATGATCATGACAATCACATTTGTTCTTCTCCTAGTATCTCTCATAGTTGTGAAGAAGATACTATGATGTTAGAAAATACAATCAATGAAAGTCATGGGAATTTTGATTTCCTCTCTTCCCCTAGAGAAAACATTAGTGAACAAGGGAACACCATCATTAACAAGCAAGAAAATCTAACCATCAATCATTTCCCTACTTGTGATGAAGTCATTTTGGGAGAACCAATCCTTGAATGTCAAGAACATTTGTTTTGTAGTTCTCCTAAAAACTCTCATCCTAGGGAGGATATCATGGTGCAAGAAAATGACAACAATAGTAATGTGACTTCCTTGAATTATAGTGAAAAGATGATACTAGATTGCCATTTATTTGAAGTACATCAAACCAAGACCGCTGAAGTTATGAATGCACAAGTGTCCATTAGATCCCCCTTGATTAATGGACCTCCTACATATCCTATGGGACATCCTAAGAATCCTCTAATTCTTTACCCCCCTCACAACGATCACAAACTCAAAACAAACTCGAACTTAAATCTTTACCCACCTAAGAATAATATCGTTGCTCATACATATAACACTAGAAACAATCTACAACCAAGAAAAACACCTTATACATCCCTTCCATTGCCTAATCCTATCCTACCTGGTCCCCCTCATTTTCGTGCACAAAGTGGAAATGAGTATGATCTTGTTGAACAACTTAAGAACACTCCCGCTAAGATATCATTGTGGGACCTTATTCAAGCCTTCCCCCACTATCATAACATGATTCAAAGTTCCTTGAAACAAGTTGTGGTTCCCTCTAGTGCAAAATCGAATGACATAGTAGCCATGATTCAAGGAATAAATGATGACATTATTTTCCACCAAAGTGAACTCCCCCCTTTGGAAGTGCAAAAACAAAATGAATCTTTCATAATAATATCTCGATATAAAAAGATAGGGATAAAGTGAACCCTTGTTGACAATGACTCACCCCTTAATGTATGTAGTGTGACCCTTTTTGATAGGGTTGGCATGAATAAATAAAAAATTCAACCTGATTCTTTATCTATTAAGGGATTTGACAATGTAGGAAAACAACCGCTTAGTGTGATCACTTTGCCTATTACAACTAGAAAGGCCACATTAGAAACACCAATCCATGCTATGCCTCATGATCTTTCATATAATATTCTTTTAGGCTGACCATAGATTCATGAAATGAATGGGGTGCCTTCTACTCTTCATCATATAATGAAGTATGTCTACAACAACAAAGTGTACACACTTGAAGGGTGCTAGCAAGAAGTTGAGTCCACTTTTTGGCCAAAAAGTGGAAGTGTTTTTCCTAATTTTCAGAATTTGACACATTTTACCTTAAAATTTGAAGCACTTAGAGATGGAATCTTCAAAAAAGTCATTAATCATAAAATGTAGTACTAGGAGTCTAGTTTCCAAATATGTAATTTATTTCAATACCCAGATTGTACAAATTGAGTTTCAATAGGCATTTCTAAAAACCACTATTTAAAAGTCACCTTTTTTTTACCATACCATGCACGTGTACGACATCCATATTTTGACCTAAATTATCGTATTTTTCTAAATCCTTTAAAAAAAATATTTGTGACTCACTGAAGCTTGTTCTCGATATTTTTTTGTAATTTTTTATTGAATTTTTTTTGTTTTAAATTTTTTATTAGGAATATTTGTCGTTTAGAAAAATCGTCATATACGACACGCATAAGATGACCTAAACTTATCATTTTTTGAATTTTTTTTTAAAATTGAAAAGAATTGTCTGAATTTTGTTCTCGTGCAATATGTTCGTCAAAATGTTATGTTGATTAAAAGTTATTAAAATAGTAAAAAACCCTCATATTTAAAGTTTATGGACCAAGTTTATCATAAATTAATTGAAAAATAGAAAAAAATCCAATTGTTAAAAAAATTACATATTTGGAATCTACATTGTCTCATCTAGAATGGGTTTTAATTTTGTCAAAAAATTATGCAAAAAAAGTCATCAATCATATGTCCAAACTCAATATTTTTCTCTAACATTGCTAGGACCTTCAACTTGCAGGTCAAACAAGGTTGAAGGCCTAGGTTCAGATTCCCAATGCTTTTCCCAAACCAAAATACAAGGAAAAAACCCAACCAAAAAGCAAATCCAATTTCAAATCTTTCGAAATAGGATCCCATTGCATAAAAAAGAATTTTTTTATGGTTCTACAAAATGGGATCTCGTTATTTAAAACGGGATCCTATTTTCAAAATTGCCAAAAATAGGAAAATTTTCATTTTTGGAAATTTTAAAAACAGGGTCCCATTTTTAAAATTTTCAAAAACGGAAATTTCCAAAATGGAAAATTTTCAAATCGATCTCGTTTTGAAAACTTTCAATTTTGGAAATTTCCATTTTTGGCCAAATGGGATCCCATTTTAAAAATTTCCAAAAATGGATATTTTTAAAAATGGTATCCCGTTTTTAATTTAGGCTCAGGATCCCAAAGCTAAACGAGATCCTATTTTTTAAAAACAGGATCCCATTTCTTAAAAAGCGGGATCCTGTTTTTGCAATGTCGATTTCATTTTTTTGGCTAAGGAAAAAACTTCCATGTTTCACTAGACTCAACTTCTTGCACTTACCTTGAAGCTAACCCAGACCCAAAATAGTTGTTTGAACATTGAGAAAAACAAAGAGAATAATTTGAAAACATTAACACCAACTACACAAGTGAAACCCATGCAATAGAAAGACAAAGAAAAACATATTAGAAAATCATAAAGCTATTAGAAGATGATTTGGGTTCCTTAGACTTCAAACCAAAATTCATGGGAGAATACAAGATCATAAACAAAGATTTTGAAAAGGGAAAAGAAAAAGTGATAATGTCAACACAAAATTTGGAAGACGCTTCGAAAGCATTCACCTCAACCACTTTAGAAGAAAAGACAACATACATAGTAAACTTTGATGAAATTGACTATCAACAACCTCTGAATCCTAAAGAAATAAAAAAGCTTTATGGAAGAGGTTATGAGCTTATGAAACAACTTGGATATAGTTGAAAAGGATGTGGTGCTAGAGAACAAGGTATTTGTGTCCCTATAGAGCCTCACACGCAAGAAAATACTATTGGTCTTGGTTATTTCCCCTCGAAAGAAACAAACAAGCCTTCACTTAATATCAACACTATCACAAAATATTCTTCTAAGTCGACTTTAATAGTACAGTGCACCCTAAACTGATAGACACTAGTGGTCTTGATTGTTATCCTAAGTTGCAAGAAATGAAACAAACAAAGAAATATTCACTTAATGTCAATGTCATCACACAAAACACTAATGATTTGAATTCATTAGATTTTACACCCTCCTGTTAAGGAGAGAACAAAATCTCACAATCTAAGATTCTTGCATAAGTATAACACCTTGTGCTAAGCAAGAGACATTTTTTTCACAAAACACAACAAAATCTTCTACTATCGATCAAGAGAGTATCTTGTTGAGACTCCTTCAAGATGGTTTGATATCTCTCCCTCCAAGAACACGAAATAAATTTTTACTACAAGAGTTCATTTTACACATGTATCATAGAGTTCATGGTCATTCTACTAATGAATGTAAGGCTTTGAGTAATCAAATTCAACATCTCAAAGAGTGTGGTGATCTTCCTTGTGTTGAAGCACCTAATTCCTCTAACTGATACTCACTTTTATCCTATTCAACTCATCTTTTTCCTACACTAAGTGGGGGCAAGGGGCTAGAGAGCCTTCCTCGTATGTCACTTGTCATTGTCTCTTTTTGCTAATTGACCACCTTTCATGTATATATATAAGATCAAGCTTGGGATGTGGACGACATGCCTTAAGTTGGCTCACATGTGACATACTGATTCATGATATAGTTCAATTAAAAAACATATAACTTAACATAGGACTTTCCAAATAACCTCTCATGTCTTCTTCTACTTTAAATTAATTTCTCACAGTAATGGTGTTAGCAACCACTTTAAAGTGGGGGAATACATTGACACTCATATTTCATTGTGTGATTTCTTTCTTCTTACAATGCGTCCTTTTCTTGGTGGTGTCATTGGGCTTGATTTCCTCCAAGAGTGTGATATTTCTTTGACTTGTCCTCTCTTGGAGACATTAGGTGTGATGCTCCCTAAGAAGAGACCTTGCATGAACTAAACAAAATACCTTTGAACATTCCTTACACTATTTTGCATTTACAATACCTATTATATGGCCACCTTGCATAACACACTTTTCATGCATGTGGAGCCATCTTGTTTGTTCATGAGTCCCAAGCATACGAATTTTTGCTTGTCTCATGAAGCTCGAAGATCATTATTACATGGAACCTTATCAAAGTTATTAGGAGACTATATAGCTTTGGTTTGGTTGTATGGGAGTCTAATGGAGGCATGACTTCCCTTATCCACTCACGTATGTGGACACATACCAGTCATGTGTCTCACTCCTTTCAAATACTCAACCCGCGAACGACCTGAATTTTTGTGGCCCTAGAGTGAGCATATTGTAGATACTCACCCCATGGATGACCTAAAGTTCCATGGCCCCAAAGTGAGTGCATTTTTTGTCGAAGTTGGATCCACCCATCTTATTCTTTTCTTTCTTCTTTATGTCTTTGGCATTGTATGTTTGTTTATCCTTTTTTGTTGCAAATCATGTGCACCTTGTGCATGTCCCTTTGTGCTTATTTCCGTTTGACATAGGATCTTGTATCCTAGGGGCTTGGCCACCTCCTTTGATATTTTTCATCCTCATTCGTGTACTGCGACCCCTCTTGAATGTCTACTTTAGTGTGAGTTTGAAGCAAGTTCATCCTCTCACTAAAGTGGGGGCTAAATATGGCAATAGAAAAAATATTCATTTTCCTTGCTTGATTTGAGAATAATTAATGATAAATTGGACTTGATATCACCTTGATCTAGTGTTGTGATGAGTTTTACACATCCACATTAGGTTTTGGGACCTTCTAAGCTAAATAAACTTAACTTTTCCCTAATTTAATGTTGTAAAGTGTATTTATTGACACCTTCACATTAAATTTAGGAGGCTTGCAAATTAACTGGACCTAATCTAGTTATGTAATGTGTTCTACACATTCACATTGGATTTAGGGCCCTTTTTAGCTAAATATACCTATTTTTGCCTTAATTTAGTGTTTTAAAGTGCATTATTTACACTTTCACATTGGATTTTGGGCCCTTTTGCATTTATTAGCTTAATATCATCATTAATAGGCCCCTAACACCCTATATTGTGCATCCCAAATCACATTTCAATAAAAAAAACCTGTTAAAATCAACAAATAAGCTTAATTTACACACTCCCTAACACATTAGCAATCAAAATAGGCCCTGTGGGACCCATTCACCATAGATGACGAATGAGTCCCACTTGGCCTATTTTCAAGGTTTTTAGAGGAAAAAAATGGGTTTTAAGTTCAAATTTTATGTATGTCGGCCTTTGGGATCTAATACATAGGATATTAGGTGGATTGCCTATATAAATGAGCTTTCAAATCATTATTTCATCAAGCCTAAATTATATCAAGTCAAACACTCAAGAGCTAAGCATTCCAAGACTTCACAAGATCATCAAGAGAGTATTCAAGATCGTTTCTAAGGAATTCAAGAGCAAGATTCTTCATCAATTGTTGTAGTAATTCAAGATCCATCATCATGTCAAAGGTTATCAAGCATAAAACATGTTATTGAGCTAGTGTTGTGATGTAGCATTAAATATCCAAGATCAAGCATTGTTCTACTCCTATTGTCAAGATCAAGATCTACATCCTTCATGGTCATTTCATATTGAGTTGTAGATATACAAGACACCATTTACAAGGAATCATTCAAGATCTAGGTGCTTTGAATACTTTAAGGATCATTGAAGATTAGGTTAGAAGCTTGGATAAATTTGTTGGAGTTGTCTCCCCGTTTGCAAGGCCATAATCTTCATCAAAAAGTCATCTACAACCCCAAAATCAGAGTTTTAGATCTGAAAAAAAAGAGGAGTAGAAAGAATAGACCTTGAAAAATAGATTTGGATATTGAAGTTTCAAAAATCCCTAATTGGACTCATTCACCCAGATTGGCAAATGAGTCCCAATTTAGGTCAATTTTGAGATTTTTACAATTTCAAATACCCTTTTTCCATAAACCTGTTCCTATGCAGAAACCTTGATTTAAGACTGATTCACCTAGATTGGCGAATGAGTCCCAATAGACCAAAATTTTAGGATTTTTAGCATTTTGAAGCTCCATCCAGTCATCTTCAAATTTCCAAGTGCACACATTTTGTCTTGCAACTTGTTATTATGTTTTTCTTACAATTCCAGGTCATTTAGTGAAGCATTGCATCAAACTAGGTTTAAACATTTCATCCTACATTCATCTTTCCAAGTCTCAACTTGGTGATGAACCCCTCATTAGTTTACAATCAACCCGAGCTAGGACAATCCTATTGCAAGATCTCTTTCTCCTTTGCATTGAGATCTTTAGGGTTATCCTTGAATGGAATAGCTTGAAAGTGGGTGTGCTCTAGGTCCTAAACCTTACGAAAGCACTTAATCCCCGCTGTTTTAAGAGGTTCCAAATCTATTTCAAATTTCTAACAAAAACCTATCAAGTAAAGAATATTTTCCCTGATAATTGAATAAACTATAGCATTATTTTTGAGGTAAGTTAAATACATGCTATCATTTTTATTTTCAAACATTTTCCAATACTAATAATGATAGGTATTAGTCACTATGTGATACTTGTTATAAATTATATTGGTAACAAACAATTATTATTATAATAATAGTTAATCAATATTATTTTTTAGTAAATATTAAATGAGAGAATACTAGAATTATGTTATGTTATTCACTTATAGATAATTGTTGGATAAGAAAAGATGTCAAATTCTTTAAGATCATATTGTCAAGTTTTATTAGAGACTAGTAACAAGTGTTAAAAATCTATGCAATAAGAATACAAAGGAGTTAGACATTACAGTATGGCATGAAAATACTTATAGCCTAATGTTTCTATGACAAAAGTTACATGATTTTTAGTGAAGAACATACCACTACATCATGAATTGAGTGAATTTCTAGAGCATGTATCATAGTGATGGTGCATTTAAATTAGTGTGTGAATACATGTAGTGACAATAAGGGACATGCATATGTTCCAGGATTTGATCAAAGATATTTTAAGTAAATTAGAAATATTACCTCTATTACTATAAACCATGGTTTAGTTTTTCATAGTACAAGAAAACACAATTCATTTTGAGGTGTTTTAATTAACAAATTTTAACTAAGTCCTTTTAAAAGGAGGTAGGTAGTTGTGTTAGTTATTTATTTGAATTTTGTATGATATTTTGACATATTTTAATAGTCATAAAATGGTTGGGGATGGATGGTATCCTAAGATAAATTAGAGTGTTGAGCCAACTAGGATTCTAATTGTGTCGTACAAAAATGGCCCCTTGTCATTTTCATGACCTTTTAGGTCTTTCTTCATGATGCTTGGTCCATTTTGCTTTGATTTAATGTTGTAATATGGCTTAAACATTCCCATTAGGTCTTTAAAATTCAAATTATAGCGACTTGTGAAGGTGTTGTGAAGTGTTTTAAAACATTTTTACACTTTTCTAGACTCTATTCATTACAATTCACCTAAAAATCACCTTTTCATCACTTATCAAGTCCTATTTTGAAGTTTTGTAAAGTCTTGTAACAAGATTTCATGCTTTTCTAGGCATAATCTCACTATTTACACCTTTCTTATGCTTTATTTGACCCCTTTATACCCTTATAAGGATTAATTAAGTGCATTTTTTAATGTAAACTCGACAAAAAACATTAAATGTGACTTAATTCCCAACACCGACTTTCAAGTCCAAGGTGGGACCCATTCACCATGGATGGCGAATGATTACCTCTTTGCTCCAAATTCAAAATATTTCAAATTGTCTTTCAGGTTTTTATTCAAAATTACCTAATGTCGGTCTGTGATAAGGTATTATTGGGTTACTAAGGCACAAGTGTGTATAAATATGTGTTTTTCTCCTCATTTTACATCTCCTACAATCTCCTAATCTCATAATTCATTCAAGCATTCAATCATCCATTCAAGCACTTTGCATCATCTAATCAAGCATCAATCAAGCATCTTGGAGCAGCCATTGACATAACTTCATATTTTCTTTTACAAGGGTTTGGTAAGTTGATAAAATTTGCATGTGTTATTTGTTTATCATTCTCTTACATTTCATTATTTCATTAAGGGTTTGATTACCAAAGTGGGGTTTGACCAAGGCAAACCCCTATTCTCTAACCCTCAACCATTTTTCCCCTCTTGCATGCATATTTGCATACTTA
Organism: Sequoia sempervirens; assembly: GCA_007258455.2. Classification (NCBI taxonomy): domain Eukaryota; kingdom Viridiplantae; phylum Streptophyta; class Pinopsida; order Cupressales; family Cupressaceae; genus Sequoia; species Sequoia sempervirens. Next base: position 310,532,325 of record VDFB02373365.1, on the reverse strand, counting down.
TGTATGTAGATTTGACAAGAAATTAGGTGTCAAAAGGTGGTCAACAAGTCAAAAAAGTGCTTCAAGTCAAATCAACCTTATTTCAAGCTTGGAGAAGACAATCTATCCATTTTCTATAGAATCAACTCTGTCAACCCGACAAGACAACCTCAAATATGGTGTTGCAGAATTCTCGCCTAATTTCTCATAATTTTGGGAGAGGATTGATTCACCATCAATGGCAAATGAGTCCCACATAAAGGCTCAAAATCCATATTTTGTCTGATTCTAGATCCCAACACTCATAAACTAGTTTCAGACAGTTTTCATCATAAGCATGACTGATTCACCATCAGTGGCGAATGAGTCCCATTGGTGATTTTTCAGTGATCTCAGTCAACATTTAGAATATTCTAGATCCTCCATTCTCTTCCCAAGTGCACTCTGAATCATCCTTCTTCTTTTTTGTTTTGCATTTGTTCATACTTAGTTCATGTTTGCATATCACATTGTGTTTTCAAACATTGCATAATTCTTAGGTCTTGCATTCATAATCAATCAAAATGATCATCCAATTGCATTTAGTTCATTCCATTTAGTCTAAATACATCATACATTGCATTATTTGAGTGAAACTAGCTATACTTTTTGAGTGGGGTTTATCTCTCTCCTTTTAGGTGAAACATCCTAAGAGTGCAAGAGTAGCCTATAAGCCCTACCCAAAAATCTACAATCCATTTTGGTAAACCTGCATATTGAGAACTTTACATTTTTTATTTCAATTGCATCTTTCATCCTACACTTCAATTGCATCAACATTCAATTAGGGTATTGTCTTGTTTTTGTATCTTAGGGTTTCTCAAATTGCATTAGTAAAACACTCATTTAGATTTCATTTTTGCATTGCATATAATTGAAAAAATTTAAAATCTACATCTACATCATTCATTAGCATCTGAAATGCATTAGAATCACTTTAGTTTTTTTGAAAAACATACAAAAAACTCATAGTTGGACTCATTCGCCACCTTGGGCGAATCAATTCACCTACACATTTAGAACAACATTTTTAGGCATTTTTTGGGTTTTTCTTGCATTATAGCTTTTTGCAGTTGCTTTTTGTTTCGCTTTCCAAAATCTATTTTTCAACTATTGCTTGCATCTTAGTTTACTTGCATTCATTATCATCGTGGCATTTTCTTTTAATAAGTTTTGGAATTCATTAAAATCCTTGGTAGACATGTCCAATTGTGCCTTTGGCTATGATCCTAATGACCTTGAGCTTCCCCATGCTCCTTCAACTCCTCATGATTGTCCTCCTCATCATCTAGACATCATTGGAGAAGATTATGATAGCATGAACAAGTTCTTCAATGAATGTCTTGATAACCTAGAAGCCAATGCAGTCTTTTACCCATCCATGAAGCCACAAGATCTTCCTATGGTTGCACCTCCTGATCATTTTGCATATTTACATCCCAAAATCAATGAAGGACCTAAAGTTCCTCCATCAAGTGGGCCTAGTTCATCTCAACCAACACATGGACTCACCCATTTTATGATCACAAAGTCCCAAAAACTCCCATAAACCTTGAAGAAACATATGGTAAAGGCTTTACTATCCTAAGTAAACAAGGTTGTGACACAACCCATGAACATAACATTCACCAACTTCTTGAGCAAAAACCAACAGAAGAAAGAACCACAAGAATAGGATATCAAGATCCTCCTCATCCTGATATAACTCCTTTTGAATATTGGAGACATCGAGATGATGGTATAGTGATCTTTGATTCTCCTCCTGACCTAAACATTTCTCCTTCCATGTGAACAACCATTACCTCATTCTAATTACAAGGATGCTAGGATCCCCATGGGTCGTCTTCCTCCTTCCATTCACAAAAAAGGAGAGTCTAGCAAATGAAAACAACCTTACAAATTGAAAAAACTCAAGTTTCCTACTCATTCTCCACTTGAATGTGAAAGGAGACTTCAACTGATTTTAAACAAAGGTCTTATACTTTTACCACCTATGAATAGGTTGGTCATTCATCCTAAAGATTCTAACATACCATTTTGAAAATATCATCGCGTTCAGGGACAACAAACCGAAGAATGTCAGACATTGAAGGACATACTGGATAAGTATCACTTCACTGATACCGATTGCTTTCCTATTATCCTATAAAAACTAAATCCCCTTATCATGCCATAATTGTATAATTTTTTATTCTCACTATTACATGATCCTTTCACATCACCCACCTCTTCTCATTCTTTCCTTACACTTTGTGGGAGGCAAGAAGTTGTTAGCCTTGTCCTTGTAATGCACTTGTCTTTGTCTCTTGACTATGTTATTCCTTTTCCACTTAACTACTTAAGATTTAGAAACCAATAACTTAGTTAATGGTTGACTTCCATTTGCATTACTAGCCCCTTTCCATTTTTCTTTAATGTGTGTATCATGTTCCCCCGTATCGTGTGTTTGATGTTATCTTTGTACACTTCCTCTATTTGTCCCTCTATTCTTCTATATGTCATGCATTTCCTTTTTTCCTTTTTGTTTTGTGTTTTCTTTTTGGGGATGACACAAAGCGTAAAGACGCCCTATGTTTCTTCCATGTTGACCCAAAAGGTCCCTTTCCTTTTTTCCTTTTTGTTTTGTGTTTTCCTTTTGGGGATGATTAAAGTGTAGAGACACCCTATGTCTCTTCCATGTTGACCCAAAAGGTCCCTTTCCTTTTTTCCTTTTTGTTTTTTGTTTTCCTTTTGGGTATGACACAAAGCATAGAGACACCCTATGTCTCTTCCATATTGACCCAAAAGGTCCTTTTTCTCTTTCATTTTCACTTGTGTTTTCCTTTTGGGGATGATGCAAGGCATTGAGATCGAAATGTATCCTTCATGTTTTCCCAAAAGCTTTTCCTTTTCTTTTGCCTCTTTTTTTGACAATGCAAAGCATTGAGACCGCAAAGTATCTTCCATGTTGACCCAAAAAAGATCTTATTTTTCTTTTGTTTTCACTCTCTTTGTCATTCTTCTAGTTCTATGTGCTTTTGGGAATGATGACAATTCTGAGTTCTTTAATAAAAAAATTGTAGCAATGAACATACTGACCCCAAATCCATAGATCCCTTATGTGTTTGATGTGTTCTATTATCTGTTCAACCTCCCTTTCTTTTTTTTTCTTTTTCATTTACATGAAGCAACCTCACTTGGAAACATATGACTTGGCATAGAGCTTTCTGAGTTGGCTCTCATGTGTTTTTTTTTCTTTTTTGTATTTTCTTTCCTTCACTACTTTAATGTAATTTCTCATAGAATGGTGTGTAGCAATTCCTTTAAAGTGGGGGGCATACATTACCATAATTCATTTGCATCCTCAATTCTTAGTGCATCATTTTTGTTTCATACGATGTGTTTGTTACTTTGTGGATGACATTGGGTGTGATGTCCTTCATAAGTGTGATCTATCTTAGAATATTACATTCCTCTTAGTGACCTGATGTGATGCACTGAATCCCCTAAGTTGTGAATATTTTATTCTTTGATTGGTCCTATCTTGTAGACATTAGACACAACGTTCCCTAAGTGACAGACCTTGCAAGAACTTAACAAGACTCCTTTGAACATCATTTTACATTTTACATTTTTTCATTTTTTCATTTTACATTTTTCATTTTTGCCACCTTGTAGAACCCAACTTTCATGCCTATGGTACCTTTCTCTTTGTTCATGGGTTCTAAGTATACGAAGCTTTGCTTGTCTCATGAAGCATGAACTGACATTTTCCCTTGTGGCTCCTTGTTAAAGTTATCAGGAGGTATAACTTTGATATGGTTGAGTGGGAAGCCCATTTAGTGACATGACTTTCCCCATAGCCATCTATGTGTTTGTGAGTACATACCAACTAGCATATGTATCTTACCTTTTTGGGTCTCCTCACTCGATGGACTGCCATGAATTATGTTGCCCCAGAGTGAGTATGCATTCTCTTTTTCAAACAATCAACCTAGATCTAATCCACAACTAGTTGCACAAACAATCGAAGCTCCATCTAACTTTTCATCTTTTATTTCAACACTTGTGTGTTCCTTTGTTCTTATGTTTATTTTTTCAGGGGATCTTCATCCTGGGGGCTTATCATCCCTCTTGATCATTATCATTCCATCTTGCTAACAGAAGTGTATTGGGATCCTTCTCGATATGCATGGCTACTTTAGTGTGAGTTTGAAGAAAGTTCATTCTCTCACTAAAGTGGGGGCTAAATGTGCCATAGAAAAATGGCCCCTTTGCATTTACATGGCCTTTTAGTTTTTTCTTCATGATGCTTGGTCTATTTTTCTTTGATTTTTAAATGTTGTAATATGGCTTAAACATTCACATTAGGTCTTTAAAATTCAAATTATAGCATCTTGTAAAGGTGTTGTGAAGTGTTGTAAAACATTTTTACACTTTTCTAGACTCTATTCATTACAATTCACCTAAAAATCACCTTTTCATCACTTTTCAAGTCCTTTTTTGAAGTGTTGTAAAGTCTTGTAACAAGATTTCACACTTTTCTAGGCATAATCTCACAATTTACACCTTTTTTATGCTTTATTTGACCCCTTTATGCCCTTATAAGGCTTAATTAAGTGCATTTTTTAATGTAAACCTGACAAACAACATTAGATTTGACTTAATTCCCAGCACCCACCTTCATGTCCAAGGTGGGACCCATTCACTATGGGTGGTGAATGAGTCCTGCTTGGCTCCAAATTCAAAATATTTCAATTTTTCTTTTGGTTTTTTATTCAAAATTACTTGATGTCGGCTTGTGATGAGGTATTATTGGGTTACTAAGGCACAAGTGCGTATAAATATGTTTTTTTCTCCTTGTTTTGCATCTCCTACAATCTCCTAATCTCATAATTCATTCAAGCATTCAATCATCCATTCAAGCACTTTGCATCATCTAATCAAGCATCTTGGAGCATCCATTGACATAACTTCATATTTTCTTTAACAAGGGTTTGGTAAGTTGATAACATTTGTATGTTATTTGTTTATCATTCTCTTACATTTCATTATTCCATTAAGGGTTTGATTACCAAAGTTGGGTTTGACCAAGGAAAACCCCTATTCTCTAACCCTCAACCATTTTTCCCCTCTTGCATGTGTATTTGTAGAGTTGTGTATGTAGAATTGACAAGAAATTATATGTTGAGAGGTGGTCAATAAGTCAAAAAAGAGCTTCAAGTCAAATCAACCTTATTTCAAGCTTGGAGAAGGCATTTTGTCTGTTTTCTGCACAATTAACTTTGTCAACCCGACAAGTAGACAACCTCAACTCTAGTGTTGCAGAATTGTCCCCTGATTTCTCAGAATTTTGGGAGAGGACTGATTCACCATCAAAGGTGAATGAGTCCCACCTAAAGGCTGGAAATCCAAATTTTGTCAAATTTCAGATCTCGACACTCAGAAACCAGTTTCTGACAGTTTTCATCAGAAGCATGACTGATTCACCATCAGTGGCAAATGAGTCCCATTGGTGATTTTCAGTGACCTCATTCAAGATTTAGAATATTCTAGATTCTCCATTCTCAGCCCAGCTACAATCTGAATCAGCCTTTTTCTTTTTTGTTTTGCATTTGTTCATACTTAGTTCATGTTTGCATATCACATTGTGTTTTCAAACATTGCATAATTCTTAGGTCTTGCATTCATAATCATTCAAATAGATCATCTAATTACATTTAATTCATTCCATTTAGTCTAAATAACATCATACATTGCATAATTTGAGTGAACCTAACTAGACTTTTTGAGTGGGGTTTATCTCTCTCCTTTTAGGTGAAACATCCTAAGAGTGCAAGAGTAGCCTATAAGCCCTACCCAAAAATCTATGGTTCATTTTGGTGAACCTACTTATTGAGCACTTTACATTTCTGATTTCAATTGCATCTTGTATCCTAAATTTCATTTTCATGAACATTCAATTAGGGTATTGTCTTGTTTTTGCATCCTAGGGTTTCTCAAATTGCATTAGTAAAAGACTCATTTAGATTTCATTCTTGCATTGCATATAATTGAAAAAACTGAAAATATGCATTTGCATCATTCATTGGCATCTAAAACACATTAGAATCACTATAAATTTTTTGAAAAAACATACAAAAATCTCATAGTTGGACTCATTCACCACCTTGGGTGAATTAGTGCGCCTACACATTCAGAACAACATTTTTAAGCATTTTTGGGGTATTTCCTACATTATAGTTTTATGTAGTTGCTTTTTGTTTTGCTTTCCAAAATCTTTTTTTTCAGCTATTTCTTGCATCTTAGTTTACTTGCATTCATTTTCATCATGGCATTTTCTTTTAATAAGTTTTGGAATTCATTAAAATCCTTGGTAGACATGTCCAATTGTTCCTTTGGTTGTGATCCTAATGACCTTGAGCTTCCCCATGCGCCTTCAACTCCTCATGATTGTCCTCCTCATCATGTAGAAATCATTCGAGAAGATGATGATAGCATGAACAAGTTCTTCAATGAATTTCTTGATAACCTAGAAGCCAATGCAGCCTTTTACCCATCCATGAAGCCACAAGATCTTCCTATTGTTGCACCTCCTGATCATTTTGCATATTTACATCCTGAAATTAATGAATGACTTAAAGTTCCCCATCAAGCGGGCCTAGTTCCTCTTGACCAACACATCCTCACCCATTTTATGATCACATTGTCAGAAACACTCCCATAAAGATTGAAGAAACATATGGTAAAGTCTTTACTATCCTAAGGAAACAAGGTTGTGACACAACCTATGAACATGACATTCACCTTCTTGAGCAAAAACCAACAAAAGAAAGCACCACAAGACTAGGATATCAAGATCCTCCTCATCCTGATAGACCTCCTTTTGAATATTGGAGACTTCAAGATGATCGTACAGTGATCTTTGATTCTCCTCCTGACCTAAACATTCTCCTTCCATGTGAACAACCGTTACCTAGATTCTAGTGACAAGGATGCTAGGATTCCCATAGTTCCTCTTCCTCCTTCCATTCATGAAAAAGGAGAGTCTAGCAAACAAAAACAACCATACAAATTGAAAAAAATCAAGTTTCCTACTCATCCTCCACTTGAATGTGAAAGGAGACTTCAACTAATTTTAAACAAAGGTCTTATACTTTTAGCACCTATAAATAGGTTGGTCATTCGTCCTAAAGATTCTAACATATTGTTTTGCAAATATCATTGTGTTCTTGGACATCAAGCCGAATAATTTTGGACATTGAAGGACATACTGGATAAGTATCACTTCACTGATACCGATTGCTTTCCTATTATCCTATAAAAACTAAATCCCCTTATCATGCCATAATTGTATAATTTTATATTCTCACTATTACATGATCCTTTCACATCACCCACCTCTACTCATTCTTGCCTTACACTTTTTGGGAGGCAAGAAGTTGTTAGACTTTTCCTTGTAATGCACTTGTCTTTGTCTCTTAACTATGCTATTCCTTTTCTGCTTAACTACTTAAGATTGAGAAACCAATAACTTAGTTAATGGTTGACTTGAATTTTCATTACTAGCCCCTTTCCATTTTTCCTATATGTGTGTATCGTGTTCCCCTGTATTGTGTGTTTGATGTTCTCTCTCTTTGTACACTTCCTCTATTTGTCCCTCTATTCTTCTATATGTCGTGCATTTCCTTTTTTCCTTTTTGTTTTGTTTTTTCCTTTCAGGGATGACGCAAAGCGTAGAGATGCCCTATGTCTCTTCCATGTCGACCCAAAAATTCCCTTTCCTTTTTGCCTTTTTGTTTTGCATTTTCCTTTTGTGGATGACGCAAAGCATAGAGATGCCCTATGTCTCTTCCATGTTGACCCAAAGGTCCTTTCCTTTTTTCCTTTCCTAAAAAGTCCCTTTCCTTTTTGCTTTTTTGTAAATTGTGTTTTCCTTTTGGGGATGATGTAAAGCGTAGAGATTCCCTATGTCTCTTCCATGTTGACCCAAAAGGTCCTTTTTCTCTTTTCTTTTCATTGGTGTTTTCCTTTTGGGGATGACATAAGGCATTGAGACCGAAATGTCTCCTTCATGTTGACCCAAAAGATTTTCCTTTTCTTTCTCTTTTTTATTTTTGATGATGCAAAGCATTGAGACCACAATGTCTCTTCCATGTTGACCCAAAACAAATCTTATTTTTCTTTTGTTTTCTCTCTCTTTGTGTCATTCTTCTAGTTCTTATGTGCTTTGGGTAATGATGACAGTTCTGAGCTCTTTAATAAAAACATTATAACAATGAACATGCTGAACCCAAATCCATAGATCCCTTATATGTTTGGTGTGTTCTATTCTGGGGGACAACCTCCCTTTCTTTTGTTTTCTTTTTCGTTTACATGAAGCAGCCTTACTCAGAAACATATGACTTGGTAGAGCTTTCTGAGTTGGCTCTCATTTCTTGTTTTTCCTTTTTATATTTTCTTTCCTTCACTACTTTAAAGTAATTGTTCATAGAATGGTGTGTAGCAATTCCTTTAAAGTGGGGGGCATACATTACCATAATTCATTTGCATCCTCGGTTCTTAGTGCAGCCTTGTCATTTCATACGATGTGTTTTTTACTTTATGGATGACATCGGGTGTGATGTCCTTCATAAGTATGATCTATCTTAGCATATCACATTCCTCTTAGTGGCTTTATTCGATGCACTGCATCCCCTAAGTTTTGAATATTTTATTCTTTGATTGGTCCTCTCTTGGAGATATTAGACATAATGTTCCCTAAGTGACAAACCTTGCATGAACTTAACAAGGCTCCTTTGAACATCATTTTACATTTTGCATTTTTGCATTTTGCATTTTGCATTTTTTCCACCTTGCAGAATGCAACTTGCATGCTTGTGGGTACCTTTATCTTTTTTTCATGGGTTATAAGCATATAAAGCTTTGCTTGTCTCATGAAGCATGAACCAGCATTTTCCCTTGTGGCGCCTTGTTAAAGTTATTAGGAGTTATAACTTTGATATGGTTGAGCGGGAAGCCCATTCAATGGCACGACTTTCCCCATAGCCACCTATGTGTTTGTGAGTGCATACCAACTAGTGTATGTATCTTACCTTTTTGGGTTGTCCCGCCTAGTAGATCACCATGAGTTTTGTTGCCCTAGAGTGAGTATGCATTCTCTTTTCCAAACAATCAGCCTAGATCTAATCCACAACTAGTTGGACAGATGATCGTAGCTCCATCTGACTTTTCTTCTTTTATTTCAACACTTGTGTGTTCCTTTATTCTTATGTTTAGTTTTCCATGGGATCTTCATCTTGGGGGCTTGATCATCCCTCTTGATTGTTGTCATTCCATCTTGCTAACATAAGTGCATTGGGATCCTTCTTGATATGCATGGCTACTTTAGTGTGAGTTTGAAGAAAGTTCATCCTCTCACTAAAGTGGGGGCTAAATGTGTCATAGAAAAATGGCCCCTTGTCATTTTCATGGCCTTTTAGGTATTCCTTCATGATGCTTGGTCCATTTTTCTTTGATTTAATGTTGTAATATGGCTTAAACATTCACATTAGGTCTTTAAAATTTAAATTATAGCATCTTGTGAAGGTGTTGTGAAGGGTTTTAAAACATTTTTACACTTGTCTAGACTTTATTCATTACAATTCACCTAAAAATCACCTTTTCATCACTTATCAAGTCCTATTTTGAAGTGTTGTAAAGTCTTGTAACAAGATTTCTTGCTTTTCTAGGCATAATCTCACTATTTACACCTTTCTTATGCTTTATTTGACCCCTGTATGCCTTTATAAGGCTTAATTAAGTGCATTTTTTAATGTAAACCCGACAAACAACATTAAATGTGACTTAATTCCTGACACCCACTTTCAAGTCAAAGGTGGGACCCATTCGCCATGGGTGGGGAATGAGTGCCACTTGGCTCCAAATTCAAAATATTTCAAATTTTCTTTCAGGTTTTTATTCAAAATTACCTGATGTCAGCCTGTGATGAGGTATTATTGGGTTACTAAGGAAATTTTTTGTATAAATATGTGTTTTTCTCCTCATTTTACATCTCCTACAATCTCCTAATTTCATAATTCATTCAAGCATTCAATCATCCATTCAAGCACTTTGCATCATCTAATCAAGCATCAATCAAGCATCTTGGAGCAGCCATTGACATAACTTCATATTTTCTTTAACAAGGGTTTGGTAAGTTGATAACATTTGCATGTTATTTGTTTATCATTCTCTTACATTTCATTATTTCATTAGGGGTTTTATTACCAAAGTGGGGTTTGACTAAGGCAAACCCCTATTCTCTAACCCTCAACCATTTTTCCCCTCTTGCATGTGTATTTGTTTGTGTATGCAGATTTGACAAGAAATTAGGTGTTGAAAGGTGGTCAACAAGTCAAAAAAGTGCTTCAAGTCAAGTCAACCTTATTTCAAGCTTGGAGAAGACATTATATCCATTTTCTACATAATTAACTTCGTCAACCCAACAAGTAGACAACCTCAGATCTGGCATTACAGAATTGTCCCCTAATTTCTCAAAATTTTGGGAGAGGACTAATTCATCATCAGTGGTGAATGAGTCCCACCTAAAGGCTGGAAATCTATATTTTGTCAGATCATGGATCCTGACACTCAGAAACATGTTTCTAACATTTTTCATAAGAAGCAGGACTGATTCATGATCAGTGGCGAATGAGTCCCACTGGTGATTTTCAGTGATCTCAGTCAGCATTCAAAATATTTCAAATTCTCCATTCTCTTCCTAGGTGCACTCTGAATCAACCTTCTTCTTTTTGGTTTTGCATTTGTTCATACTTAGTTCATGTTTGCATATCACATTGTGTTTTCAAACATTGTATAATTCTTAGGTCTTGCATTCATAATCAGTCAAATAGATCATCCAATTGCATTTAGTTCATTCCATTTAGTATAAATAACATCATACATTGCATAATTTGAGTGAACCTAACTAGACTTTTTGAGTGGGGTTTATTTCTCTCCTTTTAGGTGAAACATCCTAAGAGTGCAAGAGTAGCCTATAAGCCCTACCCAAAAATCTACGGTTCACTAATAAAGAATTTGGATTATTTTTAGTCTATGGTAGAAATAGAATAGTTTGATGACACATTATTTCCTAAAGGTTTGAAGCATGATTTTAGAGGTTATATGATGTAGTCTAAAGATTGGGGTGATCCTACAATTGTGTGCTACATTTTTTGACCTAGTAAATGGAACATTGAAAACAACATTTCAAACTAAATTTTTACTTTCTATCACTTATAACAAGTAAATAGTTAAGAATTTGAAGATAATGTGACATAATAATTTTTAATATTATGTGTATAGATTATAAATATTTATTCTTTTAAATTAAAAAGAATAATATATCTCATTTTTTAATATTTTTTAATTACTTATTTTTTATACATTATAATATTTTTAATGGGTGATATTATTCTAGAACACATAGTTTTTTAGAAATAAAATATATTCATAAATTTTAAAATTTAGATCATTTTGATACTAATACATAATCCATGCATATTTTTTCATATTCTTTGTTGCATATTTTATTTATTACTAATTTTTTATTTCAAATTAATTACAATTTAAAGGGGTTTTTTTTCCATAGCATATATATTTTGTATATCCAAAAAAAATTGTTGAAACAAGGACATCAGTACAAAGTGCACACATTTTTTAGAATTTCATTTCTTCCAATTTTTTTATTTTTCCACATGCATTAAACATAGACTTTTATGTTTGGTAAAATATTTATGTTCACTAGAAAATAGAAAATAAATAAATAAATTATATAAGAAATTATACTTCTAGAAAGCTTACTTAAAGGACTATGACCTTGCAAAATCTCATGTTATGGAGACTCTATTTTATCGTCTAATCCTTACTTTGAAACACAAATTTCTTATAATAAATATATGAGTAAGAAGATAATATAATTAAAAAAGCCTTCAAATCAAGGTACCTTCATCCAAACATGCCTCAATTAAATTATTTTTAAAAAATAATCATTAAAATGTGATAAGAAGGGCCTTCGTCAAAGGTACCCAAATTTTATCAAACCCCCCTTCATTTCAAGGTTATGTTGACATCACCTTTGATGGAAGGTATTACATTTGAGGGTATATATATTCATTTGAAGGTGTTTTAAAATTTTTGGTGTAACGCCCCGCCACGCAACCCTAGGGAAAGTTGCAATTTACTAAACAATGGAACTAATTTTTATTTTTGTTTAAGTACAATTAGCATGTAAGCTAGAACAATTAACATACAAGTTAGAACATTTAACATATAAGTTCACTAACTATTTCCAACTAATCCCCTAAGGTTGCGAGACTGTGTTACTTAAACCAAATGCGGAACATGGATTAAAACCATAACATAATAATTACTTATCAAATAAAAGTTCACATACATTCCATACATAATAATTTACATCCAAGAGTATGAGATACCTCTTGATTTCAATAACATAATTTACAATAAGGTTACAAAACTCATTCCCCAAATGAGGTAAGTCTAACAAATATGATTACATATTACAAATTCCACCTCAATAACAAATGAGGGGTAATAAAATACAATAAGTACTGAGAGAACAAAGCATGAGAAGAAACTGATTCCCACGAGCTCTCCATCTGGAAATCACAACCACACAAACAAGAAGAAGAACCAACGGAATAAGATGCACGCCATTAATAAAATTTAAACTTGAAATTAAATAAATACTCAAGGGAAATTGGCCAAATTAACACAACCAACCCCGACGACATGCTATGACTAGGGTGATGACTTGGCTCGCAAAACCTAGCTACTATCTCCCAATCAATTACCATTGGTAAATTGACATGCTCAAACCTGTGAAACCAGGTGGAGTCAATGTCATGTACCTGCAAACCTGCAACAAAAGCATGTTGAACGTGCAATATATACATAATATAATCAAACACACTATGAAGAGGGAATCTCAGAATTGTAGGGCGCTCGCAAGCGAGTGATACAATTCGTCCCTTTCACCAATACAGTATCACTAACTGACGTATTTAACATCAAAGATATGATCAATAGCATAAAAAATCATTTAATTAGATATCTTCTAAGTTATTCTAAAACATATCATTAAGATACATCAGAATAAGATAACATCATATCAACATATAACTTCACATCGTTTAATTATCGCAATCAGAAGTAACCAAGTTCCAAATTCAACGCATGTTCAGACACAATCATCATATTTCAATATAACATACACATCACTAGTCAATCCACGATCAAAAGATCACCAAGTTCAACAGTCACATCATAAGCATATCCAGACATACAAAGAAGACTGTCGATTCAAATATCCAAGGTGGAGGGGTATTACATTTGGGACCCTAGAATCGTATGTTTCCCCATCCCACAACTAGGAAACACTATTTTGGGATCATCTATTAAGAAATATTTAAGGGGTTATTGTGTTTGGAGGTTATTTCAAATTACTACTATTTTAATTTTATTTTTCTAGTAGGTTTTTCTCAAAAGGATTTCTAAATTCAATCATTATATCTCATGTGTATGTATATTATTTATATCACAATCTAATTTTAGTCAATAGTTTCTAATAGTTTCTAATTGAATTGACACAATAAATATATCTATATTTATATCACAATCTTAAGATTTACAATATCTTAGTTATCAATCATATTGATGAGTTAGTCTCCAACAAGAGATACAAAACCAAAAGATAAGATAGAATCTAGAGGAGTAAATTAAACCAAAATTTATATATGGGGTAGGGAAAAGGGAAAACTACATGAGACTTTGTCAAAATAGTGAAACCCCTATTTAAGTCTCTTGGATTCGAGTGATCCCACAAAGCTAGTTTACAATTTTTGGGAGATCTTGATTTTTGCTAAAATCATATATTTTTAGAAAATATAATGATTTAAGCCTTGAAAAGTTCCATTTAAAGGATTCCAATTGAATAGGGTTTGATCAAACCACCTTAGATCAAACCCCCTTGGATAGAACCCCACTAGTTTTAAACCATACCTATAATGAAGTCTCATTTACACCTATGAAAATGCTGATAAAAACCCACTTTTGATTTACCTTTTGGGGGATCAAATGAATTCATTTAAAATTTATTTTTTGTAATTATGTATTCCTTATTATAAGCTTCCCAAAAAGTATAATTTTAAATAGATTTAATTTTATTATTATATTTCACCAAAAATGAAGCTCTTTGTTTTGCACATGTGAAAAAATAGCATATTATCAAAAAAAATTTGAAAAATATGAGTGCACCAGATATTGAAGTCGTTGATCCAACAAAAGAAACAATGAATTTTGATACATACAAAAAAATTTGTGTTATACAGTCTTCCTATGTCTGAATTGTAATTGGTTTGACTTTGAAACTTGATTAAGGAAAAAATATTCTATAAAACACTATGAAACTAATTGGAAGCACTATATATCATAGTTACAAACCTAAATTAAAAAAAATAGAATTTTATCCTTCATGGAAAAAAAATTATGCTTTATATGGTGAGCGCCACTCCTTAAAAATGTTGTTTACTAAAAAAAACTAGTTTTCGAAGGAGATGGAAAAAGAAGTGCAATCTAATTCCAAAATTTTTGAAAACAATATATTTAGAATCTACAAACAAAATGTCACAAATCAGTACTAGTTTGCATCATGTTCAAATTCCTCATGGTTTAGCCGCTAAAGGTGCCCGAAAGTGAAGATTTAGTTAGAAAACTTTATTTCAGTGTCCAGCTTGGCCAAAAATTGTAAACCATTATTGTGGGATCACCCCTTCAATAGGTAGTTGGAAAAAATATGTGCACTTAACCTTGTGTGCTATAAGCTAGGAAGGTCACTTATAGAGTGAGTAGTAAAAATAATTATAAATAAAACCTAAGAGGAGTCTTATTATTCTTTTATATGAAGGAAGTCATAAAATGAAATAATTGGTATTCTCAAATAGAAGAAAGAACAATGTAGGTTTGTAAGAATTTGGAAAATATGTTAGAGAAATATTTCTTAGATCAATTCCATGTAATAAAAAAGGAGATTTATTTAATTAAAATAGACTAAGAGAGGATAATGTTGCTTCTTCAAAGAACAAAGAAGTAATAGCATATAAATTACTAACAAAAATCACATAAAAAAAATAAAAGAAAAAAAAAATATTGTTGCCTCTTTGAAGAAGAAAAAGAACAACGGTAATTAGTTATTTGAAAAAATTTGGAGGATGGAACGGGTCTGTTCCTGCATGGGCTCAGCTAGGGCACCTGGGCCCTAGCTCGTGACTGCTTTTCTCTGGTTCTGCGCAGTCTGGGGTGGGTGTTTTTGCATTCTATCGGGGGTGGGCTTTTAGTTTATGTGATGAGGCTGGCTATTTGGGGTGAAAATTTGGCTCGTGCTCCAAGTTTTGGGGTTTTTTTGGCACAATCTGGGCCAAGCTTCTATGTGTTTGTGTGCTTGGATACACTCATGGCTGGGCACTGTGTTTGTTTGGAGCGGATCTAATTGTGTGAGGAGTTAGGAAGGAGCCCATGGCTGGTTCCTTCTAGTCTTGCTTTTCTCTCTCCCTGTCTGGTGCAGATTTGGTAGGGTTCATGTGGTGGGTTTTGTTGAGATCGGGCAGAGGGTGTGGAGGGGGTTTCACTCCCTCATTTCCTTTTGGGGCTTGTCTATTGGCCTAGGGCTCGATGGCCTTTTCTATGGGGGAGGCTTCTGGGGTTACCCCTGATTTGAATTTTTGTGCAACAATTAGCTCGATGCCCCCAAAGGATGGGATGTCGACATTTAATAACAAGTTATTTGAAACGGATTCTAGGGTGGACGGTGCAGGATTTCCCTCTGGTTCACGGATCACGAAGGTTAATGGCTGTCTAGAGCGGTGCAAGGTGAGACCGAAATTTTTTGTTCCATCTGAAATGATTGCGGAAGATATTGATTACTATTCAAATCATTCCTTATATTGCAAATTTTTGGGGATGAGGGTCTCGCTTCAATTTTTGGAGCATTGGGCTAAGAGAACTTGGGAGACAGTGGGAGAAATGGAGATAATGTTGTTGGCTAACAATTACTTCATGGTTACTTTTAACTATATAGCTGATCATAACAGAGTGTTTGAGGGAGGACCTTATTTTCATAATAAGGTGGGGTTGTTTATCAAGCCATGGCATGCAGGGTTCAACCATGCTGAGGAGCTTCCAAATCGCGTCCCGGTGTGGGTTCGATTACCTCGTCTCCCAGTGGAATGTTGTCGAGAGGATGTGCTGCTCTTGCTGGCCTCGCTGCTTGGAAAACCAGTTGGAGCTTTGTCTCAGACCTTGGGTAAAAAGGTAATGACTTTTGCATGAATTTGTGTTGAAATTGATCTAAGTAGGCCTTTGCTCGATGCAATAGATATGTGTGCGGGTCCTTATTCTTGGGTGCAGCAATTGGACTACGAGACCCTTCCATTCCACTGTAGGCTCTGTTGTTAATATGGCCATTTGCTGAGGAAATGTCCAAGATATAAGGCGGTGGATCCCCTGCCTTCACAGACTTCTCAGGATCTTCCTGGGGCAGATAAGGGGAAGGGAAATGGTCCTACTGTGGAGGAAAATACTAATGGCTTTGTTCCTATCAAAGCCCAGAGTAGGAACAAGGGGCAAAAGAGACCCTTCAGGGAAAGGCAAGAAGATGACACTTTTAACAGGTTTGAGGTTTTGGATGACCTCAGTCAACAGGAAGTAAATCCAGGCTTAGTGAACTTGGAGCAGGGGATTGAGGGGTTTGCTCAGGAGGGACCCGCTCTTGACTCTTCTATGGAGCCACAAGGTGATTATGGTGTGCTCATGGAGGCTGCTATGCCGACAGAGGGCCTTGAGGTTCTGGCTTCTTTGGCAGTTATTCCAACTATGGGGGAGGATTCTTCTCTTGGGTGAAGTGCAGATTTGGATTCTGCTAAGAAGCCTAAGCCTCCAAAATTGGGCATTTTGCAAAAAGATATTAAGAAAGGTGGGGTAGATAAATTTGCTAAACTTGGTAGAAAGAAGGATGTGGAAAAGATCAAATTGACAGGTAAGAACTTGGTTGAGTCAAGGTCAGTAAAGACTCTGGATTTTCATTTTTTGAACCCCTTGAAATGATTGTTCTTTCATGGAATGTAAGGGGCTTGAACAATGGCCCTCGACAAAAAGCAGTTCATGATTTAGTTAGGAAACATGGTCCTGATGTGTTTTTTCTTCAAGAGACTAAGTTATCTATTGAGAGTATGCTTGACTTGGCACCTAGGATATGGAGGTGTGGTGAGTGTTAATGTATTGGTGCTCATGGATCTTCTGGGGGTGTGGCCTATTTTTGGAATCCTCAGAAAATTTGACCTCTTTGGTGGATGTCTTCCAATTCCTCTATGTCCATGATTGTTTCTAGTTTTGAGATGGGGGAGGTCATTCTCTTTTCTAATATCTATGCTCCTACTGATATCCGGGGTAAGCAAGTTATGTGGTCCCATATCAAGTTAGTCCGCTCTATAGCTCCTTTCCATCCATGGATTATGGCCAGAGACTTCAATGCTATTTGCGAGCTGGCTAAGAAGTGGGGTGGTACTAGGAGGCTAGTGCCCTCTGCTTTGTTGCTGCGTGATAGCATCAACTCTTTGAATCTTGTAGATACCAAGCCTTGTACTGGGTAGTTTACATGGAACAATCGTCGAGCTAGGGATGATTGCATCACAGAAAGATTGGATCGCTTCCTGGTGTCCTTCTATTGGGTTGGGGGGATGTGGTCTTCCCGCTCTGAGATCTTGGATTGGAGAGTTTCTGATCATTTTCCAATCAAGCTTGTCATTGATTCAACTTGTGTGTCGCATATGCCTTCTTTTAGGTTCCAGCTCCTGTGGTTGTGTGATCCTTCTCTAAAGGATTATGTGGCCGAATGGTGGAGGAGTGGTAGACCTACTTATGGGACGATGATGTATATTTTTTCCAAGCTTCTTCAATATGTTAAGTACCAACTTAAGCACTGGAACTCTCAGTGTTTTGGGAATGTCTTCCATGAAAAGGCGGTGGCTCAGAAAGAGTTTGATAGCATCACAAGGAGGTTAAGGGAGGATGGGGTGACAACTGAGCTTCTACAGGCTGAAGCGCAAGCTATGAGAACCTTGGAGGAATGGGAGCTGAGGGAGGAAATATATTGGAAATAGAAGGCTTGGATAGAGTGGCTACAGGAAGGGGATAAAAATACTTCTTTTTTCTTCAATTCGGTGAAAGCTAGGAGACATGGGAATTCTATCTCTGGTCTTGTGAATAATGGGGGAGAACATATGTCTTCCTTCCCCAAAATTTCTAATGAGGTGAGACAATATTTTGCTTCTCTATTTAGGGAGGACTCACAAGGGGGTCTCCTGAGGAGGCTCAGGTTCTTTCTTGTATTCCTCAATTGGTGTCTAGGGAGTTGAACCATCAGCTTATGAGTGATATCACTCTGGAAGAACTTGAAGGAACTATTTTCTAGATGAAGAAGGGGAAGGCGCCAGGTCCTGATGGCTTCCCGATCTAGTTTTTCCAAGAATTTTGGGATATAATCAAATTTGATCTCTTGGAGGTTGTGCAAGAATCTCAAAGGAACAAGCAGATGCTAAGGGCCTTAAATTCTACTTTCCTTGCTCTTATTCCCAAGTGTGAGGGGGCAGATAGGTTAAGCCAATTTCATCCCATTTCTCTCTGCAATGTCATCTATAAAATCATCTCTAAGGTAATTGCTGACAGGTTGAAAAAGGGTCTTGGGGAGTTGATTTCCGAAGAACAGAGTGGTTTTGTAGGTGGTAGACAGATTCTAGATGGGATTGTTATTGCAACCGAAGTCATTCATTTTATGGCTAGCTCCAAGGAAAAGGTGATGTTTATCAAACTAGATATGGCAAAGGCTTATGATAGAGTTCGATGGTCTTTCTTGTGGCAGGTTCTTGGTGCTTTTGGGTTTGTGGAGGAATGGATTCAATGGGTTAGAAGCTATGTTTCTTCAGTCTCTTTCTTTGTGCTTATTAATGGGAATCATTCTGAGCTATTCAGTGCCTCTAGGGGCCTTCATCAGGGAGACCCTCTCTCTCCATACTTTTTTATTCTCCTCACTGAAGGTTTGGGGAGGTTGATTAGAAGGAATGTGGAGGTGGGTAGCATTCAGGGTTGGCTGTGGGGAGGTAATTTACCTTCGCAGACACATCTACAGTTTGTGGATGATACTGCTCTGATGGGTATGGCTACAATGCGGGAGGCTTCTAATTTATGTAGGTTGTTGGATATTTACTTGGTTGCCTCAGGTCAACAGATCAATGAGGATAAGTCTTCTATTTTCTTCTTTAACACTCTGTGCCCCATTTAGCGGAGGATTGCTCAAACCTTGAGATTTCAGATCAGGACTCTTCCTTTGACCTATCTTGGTATCCCTATCTCGATGGGCAGATTGCCTCGGGAGTCATGGCAGGGTATTTTAGATAAATTTAGGGTGAAGGTTAATCACTGGACTCACCGATGGTTATCCTTTGCTGGTTGTATTCAACTTATCAAGTCTGTGGTGAAGGCTTTGTCCATTTACAGATGCATGCTACAGGTTGCCCCTTTGGGTTTTGTTAAGGACTTAGATTCAGTGACACGACAATTTTTATGTGTTGGTTGCTTGGAATCTTCCAAATGGAGTTTGGTTAGATGGGAGGTTGTGTGCAGTCCGAAGCAATATGGTGGCTTGGGTTTGTGGCAGATGGCTTTGACTGATGTGGCTTTGGTAGCGAAACTATATTGGAGGTGGTGTAAGGAGCATGATAAGAGCTGGGCCAAGATACTTTCTCTGAACTATTTTTGGGGGATTCCTCAGATTGAAATACCTCGTTACCCCCTTTTTGGGAAGGGCTCAGTTATATGGAGCATGCTTAAGAAAGGTGGTACTCATATTAAAGATGGTTTATTTTGGATTTGTAAAAAGGGGACCGAGGTTCAATTTTGGTCGGATTCGTGGGATGGATCTCCTCCCATCCTTTCTTAGTTTCCTCACTTGTGAAATCTATGTCAGAGATTCCTAGAGATTGGTTGGACTCGGGTGAGTGATTTTAAGTCATTATCCTCTCGTGGTCAACTGGAGGTGGCCGGCTGGAAGGCTCTTGATGAATGGCCTAATGTTGGCTTGCCAGAAGAATGTGTTGAGCTACATAGTATCCTTTCCAGTAGGCATTGTAGCTCTCTCCAACTTGATGATGTGCTTTCCTAGTCTCCCAATCCTAAAGGGGAGTATACTATTGCTTCTAGATATTAGGAGTTACTGTCCCACAGGGTGGACGGGGATGAAATTCAGTGGTGGAAGAAGATCTGGAACAAGTCTTCTTGGCCAAAATGTAATTATTTTGTGTGGATGATGGCTTGGAATAAGTGTTTGACTTGGGATAATATTTGGAAGCATGGTTTCCAGGGATGTTCGGTCTGTGTTTTGTGTGGGGCTAATGAGGACTCTACTCATTTATTTTTCTGCTACCCTTTCTCTCTCCAAATTTAGCATTTCTGGTGGGGGGTTTGGAATAATCCCTGTGTTCATGCTTCTTCATTAATTGAGTTTTGGTAGAGGCTGGGTAGGCCTCTCTCTATGGCTTCCTTTTTACAGGAGGTGTGGTCAGTGGGACCAATCTTCTTATTGTGGCAGATTTGGTTGGAGTGGAACCGACAGATATTTCATGGAGAGAAGAAGTTGGTGCAACAAATTTGGCAACAAACTTTGGGCATGGTTCAGGAGACGGTGGTGGCTAAGTGTGAGGTGGAATTCCTCTTGGAAAAAAGGGATGTTGAGGTGGCAGAGAGATTGGGGATTTGGGGGCTGTCCTTGGCCTCGGCATGTGTAAAACGTGGTAGGAATTTGAAGCAGAGAGTTCACAAGTCAGGATGTTGGCAGCTTCCCCCAATTGGGGTTCTAAAAATCAATACTGACGGGTCCTCCAGAGGCAATCCGAGGCCAGCTAGTATTGGGGGGATTGGAAGGGACTATTTGGGTTCGGTGGTTTTCCTCTTTTCGATCTATGATGGAGTTCATACCATCAACCTTATGGAATGGTTGGAAATTCTTTATGCTTTTGAGAAAGCTTATGATTTGGGATGGAGAAAAGTTGTTTGTGAATCTAATTCCCAAGTTTTGATCAATTTACTCATTAGGCAGAAAGTGGATGATGTCAGTTGGCAGTTGGCTGGGGTAGTGCAACAAATTTTGAGGGTTAGTTCATTAATGGAGAAGGTGACTTTCGTTCATATTCCAAGGGAATGGAATAGGGATGCTGATTGCTTGGCGAAATGGGCATCAGAGCATGCTAAGGGATGGAGAATTGAGGAGTGGGAAATGGTTCCTCTGGCGCTTTGTCTTGATCTTGAGAGAATTCTTGCTGAGGACGGGGAGGGAAATGGTGATGGTTGATGGTGTTGATTGTCTTTTTTTATTTTGTGGCTTGGTTTTTCTTGGGGACCTTGGTCTCTTGATTTCTTTGTAATGATGTTTTTTTGAGTTTCAATAAAGATTTTACCCCTTTGTTTTAAAAAGAAGAAGGAAAAGAACAACAACAATTTACAAAGAATGAATTCCTAGATATTACTAAAGAAGTTATAATATTTATAGAGATGAAAAAATATATGTTTAGATATATATAAACTACAAAGAATAAATTAGAGTTTTTAAACATAAATATCTGAAACATATGTGAAATATTGCACAATAGTAGAAATTTGAAAAACCTTTTCTTGACAAACCAAACTATTCATGGCATGCTTGACAAACTAGAGTAATATAATAATGTCGAAAGAATATAAGAAGTGAAGATAAATTCAAGAAGCTCTAATATATTTTGAAGTGGTTCATTAGTGAGAAAAATAAGATCTATAGATTAATAAAAAAAAATCTAGTTTTCCATCATTACATAGGATTTTGTCAATTAAAAAGATAAGAATCAAGTTTCGAATGCTTGTAAATTTTCTAAATATAATGGATGCATTAAAAATAATAGGGATATACACACAAATGTATTAGAGTTTAGAAAACTAAAGATAGGTCAACAAAATCATTGTAGATTTGTTGAATAAAATCAAAGTAGAATTTAGCAACTAATGAGAAAGAAAGGCTAAGTGCAACATAAAACATTTTAAGAGGGTGGGGAATAAAATGAGTGTCATTAATAGAGTAGAAATTATAATATAGATAATTTTAAATTCTATAATAATATAATTTCATGAAATTTATTGGGAGTTGTGATAGAAATTAGAAATATTAAAATTAAAATAAATAAGAGTACAAATAGCTAATTTTGATGGTTATTAAATTTTACATTATTTTAATCATAAGTCTTGAATTGTGAAAAAAAAAAAAATTTTCTTGGATACGTGTTTGAAGAAGAAAAATGAAATATGAATTGGATCATTCTCATAATTTATTAGGTGAATCTATAAATTACAAAAATGATCTATATTAGATTTGTAATTTGTAGATATAAACTTTGGATGTAAATGGTTTTACTCATAAATATGAAGCTATATACTTTGATTCACATGTACCTACAAATAGAGATGCATTATAGAAAATAAATTTGATTCATAGATATGAACCTATTGACTTTGATTCAAATGTACTTACAAATAAATATATATTTTTATATTTAGGATTGTAATAAAAATGGTAGTGTTGGAAAACACACTTAAGGATATTGTCAATGGGTGATCTTCTCAAAGTGTGACAAAATCCTAAGATATTGAATCAATAACCTTTGAAAATGATAAATAAAATATTGACAATCATATAATATTTCTTAAAATGTTGACATCACTGACAATACTTTTTTGTTTGTACCTTGTTGTGTGAAGAGAAGTGCTCCTTTAGTGCACTCTATATTTTGAATACATGAAATAAATTAGGTTCATTCCTTAAATACAACATGCCATAAGTGCAATTGAAACATTCCACACTTCAAGTTGGTACATAATAACTAAATGAAGGGAAATAATTGAGCCTAAATTTTTAAATTTAAATGTGAAAGTTGTGGGATTGTTTCTAATAATTATGTGCCTATAAATTCTATAAATTTTAGATTTGACCCCGCAATAAAGAATGTATAAACTAAGAATTAAAAGTATTTCTTAGAGGTGAGTACATATGAAACAAGATAACATTTAAATTATATGCTAACTTTTAGAAAAAAATCACACCACTCACCAACTTATCATTATATTCAAATAATCAAGTTAAAATAACCCTAAAAGGAATGGGAAACATAATAAATTTGAGCTAAAATTTAAAGCTATCCTACTCAAGTGGAACATTCTAATTTTTGCTTGAAAATAGATATTTTTTAAAAATTCATATTTTTTGTCTAGAGGGGTTTCATATAAGAGGTTTCAATTGAAGAGGGTTAGATCTGACTCCCTTGAATTTAATAAGAAAAGATTAAATCAAACTCTCAACATAGTCTTCTACAAATCTATCAAAAATGTTGATAAAAAAATAAAATAAAATTGCTTCATGTTTTTAGGAATCAAATGAAGTCATTTAAAAATATAATTTCTTATGTATGTAGTCTTACTACTAGCCTTCCAAAAACTATAATTTATTTTATGCTTTTAATGTTATATAATTTTTAAAAAATATATAATGAATACAAGTTCACTATGAGAAAACAATAACCTATATTCAAGATGTTGGGAAACTAAAAAATATTATACTTTTTAAAAATACATTACACTTGACATAGATATTATTGTTTCAATAAAAAATAATATTCATATATGCTAAGAGAAATGTGAAATGGCAAAAATAGGATTGATATTTTTGTTAGTACTAATTCAAAATTTAATAATAAATAAATATTCAATAAAATTATTAAAAAAATATCTGCATTAAACTATAGAGTTAGTGATCTCATTTGGATAAATAATAGAAAATTTGTTTCTAATTAAAGTTATGCAAAATGATAAAATGTTATTCAATAAAAAATTAATATAAAAAATAAAAATATGATTGAAAAATAATAATAACTCTTTAATTAGTTTATTGTGTGGCTAAATTTATGATTGCTTATTTAATATATTTTACATGGATTGTAAAATGTTAATTTGGAATGTCCCACTCAAACTAAAAATAAAACACGCAATAACATTGTCACCCACATAAATTTCACCTTAATTTTTTTTAACTAATTATTATTTGTATGAAAAGTAACAAATTTGTTAAATGAATTTTCTAGAATGCACTTTAATGAAAAATGAGATTTAATTTTTGGTACATATGTTAAGAAAAATGTTATATGATCAAATATAGAATTGGAATTTTGATTAGTACTAATTCAAAAATAAATAGAATTAATGATCCAATTTTAAGAAATTCTAAAATTAATAGAATTAATGATCTAATTTGAAGAAATTCTAGAAAAAATGTACTTATAATAAAAAATTTCTAGAATGACAATATAGATCATTAAAAGAATATATATTTTTTAAATTTAAAAAATATTTGATTTTAAGTCTACATAAATTTTTTACAATTTATTAGTTTATAAGATCACAATTATTTTAGATAAATTAAAAATATAATTTTAAATATTTCACTTTAATTAAAATCATATTATAATACTTTTATATAGAATTTTCATGTTTAATTTTTTTAGTGATAACCTTATCACCATCCATATTATTGAACTCCATAAATACCCATTTCTAAGAGGAAATTACCAAACTCATTAACTTCATATTATTTCAATTAACTATCATTTAAAGACCCCTTAACTTCACTAAAATATAATGATATTTTCTCATGGAGAATCTAAAATATTGACTTGGTGTTGTGTGACCCTTTCCTAACTTTTGTCTCTTCTCATATTTAACAAGTAAAGTTTTATATTAAACAAATTTTGTGATAGTGGTGTTGAAAATGGAGGTAATTATGTAGCTTAATACTTTGTAAAACTATGAGATTGTTGATCTAATTAAGTGTTCTTTGTTACAAATTCTTTGTGGATGATTATCTGTTTAGATTCATTTTACCAATTGTAGAAGTAGACAAAATATTGTAGAAGAATAAGACCAAAAGATAGAAGCAGTCGACACAACATATATGTGGAGAAACCCTTTCGGGAAAAAGCTCCACCACTAGAATCAATAGTGCTTGTATTATTTAACCTTAGAATAATATTACAATAATTCTTTATCAATCCTTGCTTGAGATGCTTCTTTTTCCTTCAACAATTATTCTTCACAACCTGCAATAAACTTTTATCAAACTCTCTTCAACTTGTTGCAATTAATAGACAATAATGAGCTTTGTCAACTCTAAAGAGTTGTCAATTACAAAGAACAAATCTTCCTCTCAAAAACCTATGCCTATTCTTTGCAAGTAGAGTTTCAATGTGTAACAAGAAGTCAAATCCAATATCTTCTCAATTTAGGCACCCCAAACTAAACTCTTAACCAATCATTGGTCAAGAAAATATCTTCCAAGCTTTTCCTCAAAGTTGGCACCCAAGAATGGGTCCACTTAACTTAGCCTTGTAAATATCTTCTCATGTAAAAGGTGTTAACTCCAAGATGCCAACTTGGGTGCCCAAGGTGGGTCCAAGTCAATCTTTGTTAATAGAAACATATCTCTCCATCAATTCATACAAACATTATGCATGATTGATCATCCCCACTTAACTGAATGTATCACCTATTATATGTCATGTAACTGAAGTCATTAGTCATGCATTCCAAGTCAACTTAAGTCAACTAGCATTCAATTGAAATAACTACATGCAACTAAAGATAACTAAACCATAACTAAATTGAACTGAATTGAACTAAACTAAACTAAACTAAACTAATATTGAACTAAACTGAACTTAACTGATACTGATCTGAACTCCACTCATGTAAATGTCAATCCCTAACTTGTAGGATCTTTACATGCATTACTAAAGTGTTATCTATTCTCCAAATAGTTAACTGAACTCAAGGTGGGTTCCACCTTCCATGTGGGTGCCCCATGTGCTCCTATTTTGTAGGAGCTCTTCTTGGGCATCCCCACATGTTCCTATTATTTAGAAATAATTACAAATGTCAATTTGCATGTTCATTTCATTCAAATTTAATCTCTTTATAATCCTAGTGTGGGGGAACACTTTCCAAGGACTTAGGAGATACATGAAATATGTTTAGGATTGCAATTAAATGGCATCTTATTCCCAACAAGTGGAAGCTCTTAGACCATCTCATCATAACAATCTGCACCTTTCATTTTCTTCCTTTTTCAAGAGAAAGGAAATATGATACCATTTACAAATCAAGTACAATAATTTCTCTTCACATGCAATTTATATTAATTAGGTCTCTTCCATTTTAGTTAGATTTTATTGAGAAGAGGCAATAAATTTATAGTGGTTGGTAATTATAATAAAACAAATTGAAATATTATTGAAGGTTAGAGTCAAATTCTTAATTTAAATAAAAAATAAAAAATTATAATCAAAATTTTTATTCATTAAAAAAATCGGTTAGAATATACGATATGTATGAAATTTGACATAAATTTTTTATTGTTATTGATAATGTATGACTTCAACTTGTTTATAACAAAGACGATCTAGTAACAATATATCATAATTTCATGTCCCTTAAGTTTTAAATAGTAAATCAAATTTATGTGAAAATAGCAACATATTTTCTAAGGTGAGGTTGGGGAGAGTCTGATCAAGTAGTTGAGCACCCTAACTTCACACTTCTCAAAATCTTATTTGGAAATTTCAAATCGTGCTCATATTTTTACAACATACTTGGCAAGTCAACTGCTTATAACTAAGGTTTTAGAGCCACATCATCAAATATGATGTCATATCAATGTGCATTTTGTTAAGGTGTCCAAAAAGACCCAAAAAAGAGTCATATTGATAGTTGGGAACTAAGTCATGTTTTATTAGTGCCTTGATGTGGCATCGCATGATTTGTTTCTTTTTAGATCTACAGAATATATTTCATTCAATTATGGGTACTTATTATCAACACTAACATTAAAGTCATAACTTTTGGTGTAAAATTGTTAAAAATATTGAGCGTTAAATCAACAAATGTTATAAGTATTGGAACATTCTCAATTATTGGATCTTTTCTCTTAAGAGTTTAATGCTATTGTTTGAGATTTTATACATCAACAATATAATCACATGGAATATCTTTGATGAGTTGTTTGAAAACACTTTAAAAAAATTGCAAACATATATATCAAGGCATATATTACCTCATTATATAATATATTTTTTTAGATGAATTATAAAAATATATTTTTTAAAAAATTTAATATACAAATATAATTACCACTAAATAATTAGAGTGGTACTTAACTTAAGAATTATAGCAATTGAATGTACTAACGCATATCAATGTTTATGTTTTCTTCAACGTGTCGCTATATGAGATGAAATAAACGTGCTTTTATGGACTAAAAGTATGTCATATTGGGATACTTTATATTAATAAACTACTTTATTTTAGTGGGCATTGGATTTTTCACATCCTCGACTAAACTTCAGCTTTTGGAAGATGTGATTTTATCTTTTCAATATAATAAAAGTTTACCTTTCCTAAGCCACTTTTTTCTTTGGTATATGGCATATTATTCACACTTGATAACTATTCCTAGAAAGCAAATATTTAATTAATTGAAATATATATATATATATATATATAATTATTTTTTTATGATAGTAAAAGTGATTATACAATGTGTATATTGTGAGGGGGAGTACAAATTATAAATTGAATTGTGTAGTAATTTGAGGTTGATATTACCTATAGAGGACCACCCCCCTTCTTCTTAAGGGAGACATATGCATTATCTTATGTGTGGACATTTCTTTATTAGTTGAAGCTTGGTGAGATAGTAGATTTGTAAGAAACACTACCAATGAGATCATAGATTATGAGGCCTTGACAATCAATGTCTTCAATGTCAATTGATGTTCCATCAAGTGTAAGACCATTGGATTTATATATTGTCATAGCCCACACCATTTGAGTGAAAGCTAGTGATGACTACAATGAGTCAATAGAACTATAAGAAAATGGTGGGATCATGTAGATACCACAATGAATCCACATAATATTTGAGCTTGATGACAGTAAAATTTGGAAGATCTAGTGATTTGCTAGCACTTTTGTACATAATAGCAAAAAAATTCCCTAGTGCTCCATTGACAAGGCCTTTAGGAACCATAACTTTGAAGTGAGCATAACTTAGTGGTCAATGCATAATAGCACCATGTGAAATAGTTACTAATTCTCGAGATTGGAAAAGGATCTCTCCCTCATTTGTTTTGCATTACACTATGTAATTAGCATGATGGAATGAATGAAGAGATGTTTGATAACCATATCAAATGAGTTTATTATGTTATGGATGAGTTAAGAAAATCTATTTTTTATCATTTGGTTGGTTTTAAAAAAAACTAATATGGAAGATATGGGCCAATAGTGTATGCCCCTAGTACTTATTTATGTCCTTAGCCTCTATTTTGTTTTTAAGTTATACAGATTTAATATTTATAAGTATAAACCTATAGCTTTGATAAGACGTAAATATCACTTAATACTTGCATACTTTAGAATCTAACTACATTTGTTGTCTATATATTTCTTCAAAATAAACTCATTATCAATGATCAAATGTAATAAAAATGTGTCCAACATGATCACTTCATTATTGATTGCATATTACCAACATGAACATTTTATATGAGTTAAATAATAACAAAATGCATTAACTCCATCAAAATTCCTATTGAACATATTGTATGGAGTGGTGTACATGCACTCCAAGTTCTTTGGAAATTTGATGCGGGGGCATCACATAATTTTTTCTTTTACACATATTTTTTTAGTTCTGTATTTATTTTACCTCTAACAAGTGGCATTCTGTTGTTGGCCACAGTTGCTTTGTTGCTCAACTAATTGTTGCAATAGTTCTTGGTAGAGAAAAGGGAGATTTATTTTTAGTTTTTGGGTGTGCACAAAAGAGGCATCGAATTATTGGCAAGGTGACAACCTCATGGTAGTTTGGAAGGTTCTACCTATGACCAGATATCAATGACTAGGAAAAAGCAATGCCTTGCAGAATTCTATCGAACCCAAGTAAAAGATTAATCAACCGATTTTTGTGAAAAGAGGGAACCGATTGTTGGAGGAGGAGAGAGAGGTCTAGTCACACCTGAATGAATGTGTTGATGATGATGTTAGTTGCAACAATAGTGTAGATAAAATCCTCATAAGCAAACTATGAAGAACCTATCATTACCTGAAAGATTGAACCAGGGCAACCCAAAAGTCTGAGTAAAGGGGAAAGGTTGACTTAGCTTAATCCCAAGGCTTCGGTAGTCAGGTCATGATCATACTAGGCTCGCTTCAGGGTATGATCTAATATTTTTGTTAATCTCAAGGGGTCTATGGTTATCTCTGATTTCTTTAGGAATCATAAGCATAAGATAAAAGCTTTTCAGTTCGATCACAAAACAATTTCATGAAATCAACATATTTGTAATAATATTTCATGAATATAAAAAAATATTGCTTTCACTTGAGTAGATTTAGCTTTAAGCATCCAAAAGTTTCATAGAAAGGAAATATTTTCAATAATATTTCCATTCATTCATCTCTTTTTTTTGGAACATTTTTTAAAATTTAACATCTAATCTAAAATAATGCATCAAAATACTAAAAAATAAAATTGTTCCCGGGTATTCACCATGCATTCCCCAAGATCTAATCAAATCAAAGCAAACCGCTCTATACTTCACTAGATTTCTTCACAGCTAGGCATAGAATGGTGTGATCTTTTAAAGAAGGGGGTTTAGTTTGGACACTTAGTAGGTTCTCTATGCACCCTTAAACAACATAGCATATAGTCTTGTCTGGCTGAATGAACAAACTTACTACAAAAGATACATGAGATAGGTAGCTATCAAATTGGCTTCGATATTGATTAAGTTCTATGTGCATACAAGTTTTTAATCCAGAATTATTCAGAAAATAGGAAAAAAGAACAAAACTTAGAGAAGTTTTGGCTCTTTCGACATCCACAAATTCTGAACTTAACATAGAAAGAAGTATCCCCTGGCCTTTTATAGAAGCAAGACATAGGTAGAATAAGGAAAATACATGAGAGGAAATCCAATGGATGAATCACATCAAGGCATGTGGAATGTGGTGACTAGTACTTGAGAATTGCAAACAAATTCAACAAAGGTCAACCTTTGTTTGCATGTTGATGTCCTTCGGGTTTTTCATCTTCTTATTATTAGGGTTCCTTCTTGGAACCAAACAAATCCACCAAAAATAATGTAGGAAATTCCCATATATTTAGAATGATCAGGTTGAATTTATGTTCCTACATCCATGTTCAAACTCATATTGAACATTCCTGGAGGAATGAGTCACTCCCGGAATGAGTACACCCCTTCGCTGCATGCTTAAAATCCATATTTTTAGTTTCTTGGTACCCGATGCTCCTTTGCAATGAACTTTATTCTTGCATGAGCTTCCAAAGTGTTATGTTGAACTTGGTAACACCATCAGATCTACTTGCAACATTAGTTTTCCTAACTGTCCATACCTAAACTTTGCATCATAATCTGCTTCTCCTGGAATCACCAATTCCACCTATTAAATCCCTTTTTAAAATATTTATAAAAAACCTCATGTAAATAAAACCATCATTAATTCATTATCATTATAAATCCATCATAAATAACACACTTTCAAGGAAATCATATATTCTCACACAATTATCTTGTTATATCAGGTTAGTGGACCATGAGACATTTTGGATAACCTTAAAATTTTGAAACTTTACTTTGCATTGTTACTTGATACCCAGTACTCAATGTTTAGATTTACCCATAATTTTCTCAGACCTTGGATTTTACTGGAACTTCCACATTTATCAGACATTTATAGTGGGGAGTAACATATGGGGAAAAGAGAAATATATATAGGAAGTTGAGCAACAAGAAGAGAATAGAGAGAAGGTAAAATTCAATAGTGATTAAATTTAAGATGCAATTTAAATGTTCCTTAAATTGGGTGCAGGTTACCAAGAGTAGATGGAACCCACGTTAGATGGAAGGGAAGAGACAGTTGCGCAATAATTAATTAATGGATGTCAGTTGGTAGGGAAGAGAAGAAAATGTGAATAAGGGAATATTAGTTTCTTTTGTTTGTCTAAAGAGGAGGTCCAATGTAATCTGAAGAGGAAGGGGGTCACTAAGTGTAAGATGTTAGGGAACGAGTAGATAGATGAAGGTAGTGTGTGAATGACGATAAAAGTATTCATTTTGTGAATACATGTAGTCAATGTAATCCTTTTTGGTGAAATGAATAAATTCATGTTTAGTTGTCACTATTGTCTGTTAGTTATTCTTGTCGGAGCTTGGTTAGTGTTCGCTTATGGGTAAAAGCATAAACCTATGTCACACTTTATAAAAGAATTGGCCAACAACAAAAAAAAATTGAACTTTGACCACATAAAAGTGGTCTTTATGTTTTGAATTTCAAAATGATGTAAACTAATGAAATGTAGAACTTTTGATGAAGTTTATTCCTATAATTTTTCAATTTAAAAAAAAAAAATCTCCCTAATTTTTTTTCTCCAAATAGGTAACTTCAATATCTTGTGCATGGAAACAAAAATCAAATTTTGATGTATATTTTTCTTGTAATAATGTTTTAAAGTCAAACTTGTCAGAATTTGACAATGTTCACGAGTCGTCAACTATTGTCTATTTTTTAAATCATTTTCAAAAAAAAATTATACCCTTTTGAAGAAGACTCTCTCCTCTTGTGCCCCATATATTTATAAAAAAAAATTTAATATATTTAACTATTTTTTAATTTCTAATCAACCTCTTTTTTTAACTTTAACAACCTACTCGCATTATTTTAAAAATAAAATATATTAAAACTAATCAAAATATTAAAAAATTACATATTTGGATTCACCACTTTGAGCTCTACAAAAGGGTATTTTTTTTCTTGCAGAAAAATCATTCTAACTAAAGAAATACTTAGTTGAAGTTGAAAGTTTCAGAAAATTCTATTAAAAAAAGCTGAGTTGGTTGCCAATTAGGATTCCACATAGACAGTTTTGATAGAAAGGGTTTCTCCCAAAACCCTTTCTATAGAAACCTCGCACATTAAAAATTCCAATTTCAAAGCAGGAAAAGGGAAAAAAAATAAAATTGGGATTCGAGTGAAACTTATTTGGTCAAAACCCACAACCCTTTCTATAGAAATCTCGCACATTAAAAATTCCAATTTCAAAGAAAATTTCAAAGCGGGAAAAGGAAAAATTTAATTTTTTGGGATTTGGGTGAAACTTATTCAGCTGAAACCCTATGTGCCATGTATAGGCCACGTCCAGTTTCAGTTAAAACCTATTCGGCTGAAACTTTTTCAGCCAAAAATATGTTGCTTGAAACTATTTATTTGGTCAAAAGTGTGACACAAATTTTTTCTTTTACCCTTATAAAAATTATAATGGTTCCTATTGATTGTAATTAAGCCTATGTTAGTTGTAGATTTTTGTTACCTTTTGAAGCTGAGAATGAATTCCTTTAATACTATCATTAATGACCTATGGTTACTTTGATATTCCCCATCTTGAGTTGGACTGAGGAACCTTTGTGCAAAGTGACATATTAAGGTGTGAAACATAGGAAAGAGACTAAGACATCTTGCTTCAAATTGGTTTTAGAGGAAGTGAGAAAGGGTGAGTGTGTACCATCATTTTGGTATCAGAGCCAAAAAAATTTTGGGTTGGGAATATTGAATGTGTTATTGATTTTTGTTGAAAGGTGAGTGTTGAAGTTGTGTTGCAGGTTGATAGGTTGTGGAGAACCTATATTGAGGTATCACACAGATGAGAGAAAAATATTGGAAGATGTAGAAGCATTCTAGGGAAGAGAGTCTCACAAAGCAAGACAAGAGGAAAGAACACATGAAGAAGCACGATTCAGAATTTGAGAGGGAAATGGTAGAGTTGCGAAGAGATTTGGAATTGGCAAAGCAATGGTTTGAGGAAACGATCCAAGAGGATACTTGGTGGTGGCCCATGAGAAAGAGAGTAAAGAAGAAAGGAGAGTGTTCAAGAGGGAGGCACTCATGGAAACATTGTGGTCTCTTTTTTTGACTACTAATGTTATGTTTGAGAATGTGTATTAAGGTATGAAGAGCATGGTAAGGAAGGTTAGGTATAAGACCTTGGAGTTGACAAGACGAAGGTCAAGTGGAGCACCTTTGGAAAATGATGAAGATGTGAGTGAAAGGAGACTTGTTGCAATAGTATGGCAAGAAGAAATTGCAGCAGAAAAGTATGGCAAAGATTTTACCAATTGAAATGAGGTTGGTGTTGAAGATGTTCAATTGGATGATGAAGATGAAGTAGAAACCCCAAAGTTTCAAGATGCTTATGAATATGTTGCAGATGTGGATGCCTACAAAGGAGAAAAGTTTGAAAACAAAGAAGCCAATGTTGGTGACAAATCGGGACAGTAGGTAAAAGAAAGTTGCAATGCTAATTTTGGTTATGTAAATGAAGTTTATAATGTTATTTCTGATCATAAGCATAGAAGTAAGGATGTAGTTAAGAAACTTTATGAGAGAAGGATATTGGTGAATCATGGGTATATATTACAACATTGGTAGAACAAATAAGTTGTGAAGGGCCAACAGCAAAGGTGTAAGGAAGTAGGTACTTACAATGGGGTTTATGACAACAAGTAAGTACGAAGTGCAAAAGGTGTAACAAAATCTAAGTGGAGACAAGAAGATAAGGTATGTTGGTAGGTAAACCAACATAAAGAAGATGTAATGTTAAGGAGAAGATATCATGAAGGACACAAAGTGTGGAAGGTTAAATGTGGGACAACAACAAAAGAAAGTGATGTTGCAAGACATAGTGGGGAGCAGCCAATGCAAGAAAATCAAAGATGTGAAAAAGAGGTCAAGTCCAATGAGCAAAGGACCAAGATGAAACTAGAAGAGGATAGAAAGGGAAAAAGTGATGCAACTGAAGAGAATGGAACAATTATAGGAACATATTGGCAGGAGGTTACGATAAACACAAGCATAAAGAAAGGTAAGCAGAATGATTCAGATGTCTATAATAAAGATGCTTTTGACACTTTGCATGATATTGAGAATTTGAAAGAAGACAAGAGGGATGGTGAACTTAATAGTGAATATGAAATGTATGAATGTGAAGTTGATTTTTGGAAGCTTGTAGATGGGAAAATTATGAGAAGAGGTAGATACAAGAAGAAAGTGGAAAACAACCAAAGGAAAAACAAGAAAATCAAAATACACAAGGAATGGGATGAGAAGAATAGAAAACAAGAGTGGACAGTGAAAATGTGGCTTGATGGGGGCTTGCAAAGTGAGGAAGTCCAAGAAGGGGCAACATAAAATGAAGAGATAGATGTTGTAGCACCATGAGCTAAGAGTGAGGAAGATGAAGAAATACTAGGTGAAGAAGTTGTAGAAATGAAATGTGAAGAGGGTGCAGCAAATCATGATAGTAGAGGATATCTATGGGATCAATATTTGGAAATAGAAAAAGAATGGATAGGAAACATTACAGATGAAGAAATGAAGATAGATGAGACAACAAAGGATTCTACAATAAATCCTCTAGTAGTTGATGAAGAAGTTGATACAGCCATACAAGAAAAGGTAAATTTGTTAATGCTCCATGACAATATTTTTTTGAATTTAGCTATTATGTTGTATGATGAGGAATTTAGGAAAGAATATGGAATAATATATAGATAGTTGTGAATAAATATGTGGGGTGTAACGATTTGGACAATCTAATTATTTCAGGTGAGAAAATGATGCAAGGAGAATATGAGATAGTAAGTTTAGATTTGTATAAGGATATGAATGATGTTGTTATGGAAGGAAAGATATCAAGGGTGCAAGAGATTGAAGTCATATAAATCTTTGATTTTCATATAATCATTTGTCTTGATGGTGGGATAAGAAATCGATGAAGAAGGATGGCAAGTGAAGATTGTATATTCAATAGTATGAAGAAAAATAGTGGGCAACAATGTTGGAGAATTATGGAGGTCATTCCAGAATGATGCTAGAAGAAGCAGAAGAAAAGGAATAGTGAGTCGAATAAGTTTGATCATTGACTCCATGTGTAGGAGCACATGATCTCTTAGTCTGCTAGGGAATCTGATGCAAGGGAATCACATAATTTTTTATTTTACACATTTTGTTTTTGGTTCTATATTTGTTTTTCCTCCAACAAGTGGCATTTTGTTGTTGGCCATAGTTGCTTTGTTGCTCAACCGATTGTTGCAATGGTTCTTGGTAGAGAATAGGGGGATTGATTTATAGTTTTTGGGTGTGCAAGAAAGAGGCATTGAATTATTGGCAAGGCGACAACCTCATGGCAGTTTGGAAGGTTCTACCTATGAGCAGAGATCAACGACTAGGAAAAAGAAATGCCTTATGAAATTTTGTCAGACCCAAGAAAAAGATCGATCAACTATTTTTTGTGAAAGGAGGGAACCGATTCTTAGAGGAGGAGAGAGAGGTTTGGTCGCACCCGAATGAATGTGTAGACACCTAAAAATGTCTTGATGGATCACATTGGCTAACTATCATTTTATCCTCAAACCCATCCTCTTTAAAAATGTCCTAATCGATATCATACACTTAAAATAGATTTACTAACATCATTTCCTCTTTAACCTATCCTCGTTTTGCTTAATTGATTTAAGTAGCCTAGCTAATTAATTAATTGCATCATTTTCATCTATTGACCTAATTAATTTAATTGGGTTAATTCATCTCTTTTTGCACTAACACTTCATCTAATTAATTTAAATAAATCAAAACATCTAATTTAATTCCCTAAGTCATCTTATTTAATTAAATAACCCTAAGTTATTTAATTAAAAATCATTTCACCTCTCCCACATTTATTAAATCATCTAATTCAATGAATATCATTTTAATTCTTCTAATCCCCTAATTGCACAATTAAAACTTTGTTTTAATTTTTAAAATACCTTTTTTCCTCACCCAAAGGAATATTCTGTCTCCTCCAATCAACTCACTTGGCTTATTGAACAAGCTAAACCTTTAACCTTTTGAGCAAGTTACCTTTGACTTGTGTGAGCGGGTCAAAAGTGTGTTTGTTTGAGGCAAGTGTGAGCCCTAGATTAAATCTCATCATGCATTCTCATCCATTGATGAGAATCCATGATCCATTCCTCTCATCCCCTTCATCTTGGACCATTGATTAAGCTTTTTGATCTTAACCTTTCATTCCTCATTTACTCTCCTATAAATAGATCACTATTTGGAGACAAATGCATCCATGTTTCAATTGAAAACTTATGTTGTTGAACTCATTTGCATCCACACCCATACTTTACTCACTTCTAGCTTGTTTTAGTTCATTTTTAGTTGCATATTAATGGCTTCCATGCATCCATCTTAGCTTGTTTATAAATTAGGATTTTGAATCTTTTAGCTTAGAATTAGCTTAGCATTTGTATATCTTTGTCATTTAGTATAAAACCATGTTTAATTATCTTGCATCATGCTAATTTAGCTTTAAATTATGTTTTCATACACATCTCAAAATGGTTCCATCAGTTTTCTTCAATAAAACTGATTGGAACAAGCTCATTTACCCATAGGATTGGGAAAGGGTTGTCGTTTCACATCAACACGACACCAATCCCCCAATAGAATAAGTTTTAATGGATTAGAGTAGGTATTTCTAAAGCTTTTTTAGTTTAACATGTTAATTTTTAATGGCTTCCACTTTGATTTACATTGAATGGATTTATTGGGACTATGGTTTAGTGGCTAATTTCACTTTGATTCCTCATGGATCAAGTGTGATTAACCCATACTAATCCATCTATCACATTTTGGCGCTAGAAGTAGGGCTTTACTAACTTTTTTTGATGATTTTCTATTAAAAATTTTGTGAGTTGCATGTTTCCAAGCTAGAGCAACACTTTTGAAGGCTCCAGCAATGCTATTTTTCCACAGAGCGATGCTATTATTTGATAAAGCTCCTAAAATTTCAAAATTTTCGACTCATTTTGTGCTTGGTAATGGCCTGTCACATGTATGCCCATGGGTGGGGTTTAGGGTTTTAGCTCTATGACCTTTCTTTTAAATCCCTTTTGTTTGGAGCCTTGAACATTCTAATTTTGTATTGACCTAATCTTCTTAGTCTCTGGTTGATCAAGTCATAACTTAGGCCATCATGAACATCCTTTTACCATCCCCCTTCACTTAGGTTTATTGGTTTCCTAGTTTTAATCATCATTCCATTAATTCCTAAGGTCAGGCCAAAAATATTTTATGAAACTTGCCTTAGGAAAGTATACGCCTTAAGGGTTAGAACTCGTCGGCCTAGTCGGGCCCCCATTTTAAGTTAACCTTTATTGGCATGTGTAGAAACATTGTGCATTGGATCTGATGGTGAAATTCTAACTACCCATCGCATCGCATTGGAGTTGAAGAGTGCCCATCAGAAGGTGTACAAGGTCCAAGATTACTTGACACGTTTCCTAGCCGTGGAGGGGCCCAGTCCATTTGCATCACACCCGATGCCCAACACGTTTGAGATCAATGGTCCATGAGCATCATCACAATTAAATATTAGCCACCCATTACACACCTCGCAACATTAATTTAATGCTCGTCGAGATATGTGTGAGGTCCACAATTAGGTGACACGCGTGTGTTTCCGTCCATTGGGAAAAGAAGTGGAGCCCACGAGAAGGAATGACGTGGTTTCCAATTAGCACATTCGCATTGGTTGACTAGTTGACGAACCATTGTGGGGTAAATTCAAACTTTTTTGACTCAATCCAATTTATTCATTGTGCCATCTCAAAAAGAAATCAATGGCTATCATATGAAATCAAACACATGGACATTAGAGTTATTTTTCTTAGCGCGAGCGAGCAGTAATGGATCAAAGGACATTGACAATGATTGTAATTGGGTCACAAGAATACTTGAAATTGATTTCCTCACATTGTTGAAAGTTACAAGTTGGTGGAGAGCTACTAGAGGATTGATCAAAGTGTTTGAGCTACGATATGAACAAATTAGGGTTCCTGTTAACACAAAAACCTGTGAGTATAATTAAAACTGAACTTTATGCTTTATTTCAAATTATCTTGAATTAGGGTAGGGTGTGATTGTTTTCTTCCAATTTATTTAGCCTATGTGATTTAATTTCATTTTTGCATTAAAATTGTGTATAAAATTGTTGTCCACGGACAAATTTGTTCAATTCTATGTCTTCTAATTGCACCCTAGGTTGCTAATCAAGGGAATTAGGTTTTGAGATTCTTTCTGTTAGAACCCTAGTCTATTGTGAACTTTCCTGAGTATTCATGGCTCCCAAAACACATAAGCCTCATCCCAAAACCCCAGCTAGGTTACTCTCTGATGACATTTCCGACTAGCTTAAACCCTTGACCAACAAAAGAAATCAAGCAACAATATATTATGGCCCTAGAATTTATGAGGGATTGCAAG
The DNA here is from genome assembly GCA_007258455.2 of Sequoia sempervirens. NCBI lineage: Eukaryota > Viridiplantae > Streptophyta > Pinopsida > Cupressales > Cupressaceae > Sequoia > Sequoia sempervirens. The sequence continues at coordinate 310,493,703 of VDFB02373365.1, read as the reverse complement.
ACAAGCAGGCTTGGATCAAAGATGCTAAATTTCCCTATACTGGCTGGAAAATGTTTAGAAATTGGTTTAGAAATAGGAATTGTGAGTATCCCATTTGCCATACTTGGAGACTAGACATAGGGAAATTTGTAGTCCCAAATGTATATGTGCATGTGGACCTGGTCAAAGATATTGCAACTAGATATGATCCAATGTCCAAAATTGTTAGGGCATTTAATGGTGTTGACATGGTCAAGATCACCAAGGAGGAGATTGTAGAAGTTTTTAAATTGTAGGAATGGAATGAGGATATGGTCCCTATTGACATTGATACCTTCAAGAAGGAATATGAGAATACCAAGGTATTTTTCTGAACTACAATGTTTCCAATGCACACTACTTCAATTGGATATGGGAAGAATAAGAAGTAGATTAAGATTGGGAAAAATGAGAAAGAAACTTTCCCTCTAAATTACTTTACCCACTATTTCAAAAAGACCATTTTCTCCTTGTATCAAATTATTGGTTTTGATGCACCTGAAACCATACCAATTGAATATCTATACATGGTGGGCAATATTTAGTATGCAAATTTTAATGTGGTTTATGATTATGCCACTTATCTAGCAGAAAATATGCACAAGCACTTGGTTGAGCTTAAGGGAGGAAAGCATTGAGTAAAATTTTGGTGGTATTCTCTTTTGATGCATATGATCTTATACAAGCAAGAGAAATATTTTGGGGAAGACATGTCTCTAAAGAAGGTGGATGGCGATATTTAGCTACCAGTCCAATGTTGGACTCAAATCCTAGATATGGATGACCAGAATTTTGATTATCTAGTCTTCAATATTTTTTTTGCATTTAAAATAAAGAGAGGTTTTGTTCTTGATCCACCAAGGATCCCTAAAGAAATTCATGACTTCCTAATCCCTATGGAAAGGAGGCCTGAGCTGAATATAACCCATAATTAGAGAGATATCATTCCATATCTAGATAGAACCATATTCAGGGTGTATGGGACTACTGTTTACCCTTTTGTGCTACTAAGAGATGTACCCCTCAAGATTCAATTTATAGAAGTCATGCGACAGTTGGTTGGGTCCCAAGATTGTCACTTTCCAGAAAGTAAAAAGAAGGGCTCATTCTTTCCTGAGTACACAGGATTTGCATATTTTGTGTTGATAAAAGGGAATTGGAAAACTTTGGGGGACATCCTCAAGCCCTACAAATTGATGACAACTCATCCCAAGAATCATCACCCTAAGGGATTCATTCATGCAGTGAAAAAAAAGATCATTGGGTGTGTTTGTTCACAATTTCTACTTCCTCGAGGATGTTATTAGAAACATTTTTTATTTCCAAGCACAAGAGGAAATTAAGGCTATGTATCTTTCCTTCAATAAGATGGTCGAAAAGATTAGGAGGACAAACCCAAAATATGACCCTCTACCCAACATTCAAGGGGAATTTAACCAGATAATGCATGCAATGCATAATTTTGAAAGTGTTGTGGGTGTGTTGAGAAGAGTAGAAGTAACAAAGGATAAGGGAAAGGCTTTGGTGACTGAAGAAGGACCATCTACACAACTGGAAGAAGGGCCTTCCTATCAACCACCCAAAGAGATTTGGGTGTATACTAGGAAAAAAAACCTAAGAAGGAGCAGACAGAGCCAACCCCTATTGCATTGGAGGATTCAAGGCTAGCTTCTCCAACTAGATCAGTCTCATTGCATCCTAATAAATCCTCACATATTATAATTGACATTGATTCTCCTCCAAGAATTTCTCCTCCCCTAGAGCAGCCACCAATTAAGAGACAAAGGGTAGAGAAGAGACCGGTAGTGGAGTACCCTGACAGTGATGAAGATGATATTGTGATAACCCCTAAAGATATGCAGCAAGGGATGCCTTCTCCCCCAAGATAAGGTGCATCAAGCTTTGGGACAAGTATCCTGAGATTGGGAAAAGCTAAATTGAGTGGTGTGAGCAACATTGATGATATGAGGGTGGAGGCTTGCAAAGAGTTCATGGAGGATGATTCTTTCATTGAAACACCAGCATTCATGGATTTTGCATAGAGAGAAAAAGTTGGAGAGTATGTAGAGAGGGTTGCTATTGAAAGAAGTTTGCATCTTGAATTGCTAGAGAATGGTATCCAAGCCAATGTGATGCAAGAGATGAAGAAATAGTTTTAGAAGATTACACCTAAGGAGGGAAGGGAGCTTGTTTGAAAGAGTGGTCTTTTCTTGTTACCTGAATCAGATATTGTTGATCAATGGTACTTGACACAATAAGAAGGGTTGATGGGCCTTTATTTCAAACTGAAGAAGCTAGGTTGGCACTTCAAGGATCTACATTCAGTCAGGAATGGGATGCTCTAGCAATGTGGTCATTATCTCTTAGTTCAAGGAAGCCCAAAGTTGCAGAGCTATCAGACCTCAGTGGTAGGTTGATTGTGAAAAGAGTCATAGATACTCCAGCATTAGAAGTTGCTAACATGACTATAAATATTGCTAGGTTCACAAAATATAGTTGAGCATCTCACTAGTGATAGGGATACATTTAGAAGCAAGTACCATGAGATTCTAGGTTAATACAATAAGAGTCAGCAAAGAGTAGTTGAGCTTGAAATAGAGCAATAATTTTGAAAACAACAAGTGGAATTGTTGAGGTCCCAAGGGCCAACTAGCTCAAGCCATACTACTCCCATTTCCCATACAATTCATCTTCAGTCTCCTCCACCTGAGCTATCATTGTCAATTGTTCCTTACAACATGGGTCAGGAGCCTATTGCAATAGAGAAGCTGAGTACATTAGAGGTAGCTCCATCCACTTAACTCACAAAAGAACTACTTCAACAAGTTTAGGAATATAAGAAGTTGCTTGAGAAAATGCAGAACCTAATGCATGAGAATAATACCAGGATTGTTCATACTATTCTGAAGCACCCTAATAGAAAATTTCAAATCAAATTGAATAGTTTCCATGCTAATTGTTCTCTGATGTTGAGATCAATGGACATGTCTTAGAGAGATAGAGAATTGGGAACCCCACTCTTAGATAGATGGATTCCAAGAGTTAGTGATTTGAAATTAATGGAAGCCAGAGCAAAGCAACAAGAGGAAAAATATCCAAAGGTAATTTCCACTTACAAGTTTTTCAGTGATGTTAAGGAACAACCATTCCATGGGTATGTTTCTCCATTAGAGCATAAAATAAAATAGTTAAGGATCATGTATGATCAGGTAGAGTTGACACAGTTACCTGACATCCTACAAGCCCATGATGAAGCGAAGCCTTTGCAAATGTGGAAGAATCAAGTGGACACTACAATTCCTTCTCAAGCAAAATTAATATGTGAGGATGTCAATATTGATATGATTAAAGATACTTTGGGGAAGTTATCTTTTATCATTAGTTTCCTCAAAGACTTTGACAAGGAAGCTAATTCAGTGATGACAAAGTATGCTCCTTACAAAAAGAAAATGGATGAAATTATTGAATTCAATTGGTCATCCAAGGAGGAATAAGAACAATGGAAAAGAATATTTGTAGCTAGATTGGATTAGTGAGTTTAGAATGGAACACATATACTTGGTCTAGTATTATACAGGTCTGGCCTTAAAGGTTATAATGTATACAGTATGTGTTTCCTAATTAGAAGTGCTACAGGTAAATATTGATCATTGATGTGATGCTAACTAGGAATTTTGTTTACTTTTCCTACCTTTGTGAATTTCGTCATCTTTCCAAATGGGATGGACGTGCTACAACAACTTAAAAGATATTATTTTCAACATGTTCCTTTTGGAAGGTGGGTTTTCTTCTTCACAACAAATGAAAATAATCTTTGTCTCATGTGTGTTGTCTTCGATTGAAAATGTAAATATAACTATAAGTGAATATTGTCTTATAGTATTTCAATCAGAATTTGACATGTGTACTATTGGCTCAAAGCTTGTTTTTCTCCCTTGCTTCCATAAAAGAGAATTCAAGGCCAATAGTGCTAGTCTTTTGTTGAATTCTGGAATTGAATAGTGTAATTGAAGAACATAGAGCAAATATGTTAGAAGTCCTAGTCTAATGCTTTGAGTCTAGATAGTAAGTTTTGTCAAATGTATGGTTCCTAAGCATATATAAATGATAATGCAAGTTTTTAGGGTGTGTAGTCTCTCCAATTTTAATCTGTACTTGAGTTATTAATGAAAATTTTGATCAAAGATCATTTCATTAATTTTCATCATTGTTGTGCTCTGATATATGCTTTGATTTTAGCTCTGGTTCAAAGAATTGGTTAAAATGCTTAGATCAGATCATAAATTCATGCGCAAGATAATTACATTTGATAAGTAGTTTTAGACTTTGATTATGGATGGGTGAATTGCAAAGTAATTTCACTTAGATCATTGATGTTCAGGATTAAATGTACCTTGCATTTCAATTTTCTCTGACTCCTAGCCCATAGATAATGGCACATATCTCATTCATTATAAGCATTTCTTAATATTCGGGTCACCCAACTTGAGAACATTATTTTAAATAGTCAATCTTTGATTTTTTGTGGTTGGTTTTTTTCATATTCTTGGTTTTTGATGTACAATTCTTTCAAGGAAATTCCAATTTCTTGAAGGGTTTCATCTTCCTAACCTTTCATTAGAATATATCTACTTATCTATGCAATGTATTGGTTAATTGTTTAGAAGAATCATATAATTTACATTGTTGAACAACCCTCCTGGGTTTTGCAGAGCCTGAAGTGCAAGAGATAAAGCAAGTAATGCTACATCTCATTTTTTGACCACTTATCTTATAGGTATTCAAGAATCAAGTCTGGAAAACTCATAGGTATCTTGTGAGATCTGATTGGTTCATTGAAAACAACCAACATTATTCACTAGAGCGACGCTCTTATTGACCAGAGTGATGCTTTTGCAAAAGCATCACTATAATTGAAAAAAGTGTTGCCATAATTGAAAAAAGCGTCGCCATAATGTAAAAGCGTCACTATATTGATATAGTGATGCTATCATTTTCTTGCTTTTATAGTCTATCTTAAAATGGCCATATCTTGGTCATAAGAAGGTCTTTTTTGAACCTTTTTTTTAAATGTGGTAGAATTTCATGCTCTATGCAATGGTATAAGTGTTTTTCAATTTTGGAGGAGTTAAATTTTTCATTTTTTCATCTAAAGTCAAATCACATTGCAACTTGGTCTAGGTTTTATGGTTTTAATGCTTAATCATTTATCTAACCCTAACATCTTCTTGTTTGCTTGATTTAATCAAACATTTGGAACATGGATTATAGGTTTGAAGAGGAGCATGGAGCACTTAATTGAAGAAAAATAATTCTTGTCTTTAAATTATATAATTATAACAAGCATTTAATGCTTTGGGGCGATTATAACCCAACATCCATGCTTTTTTATTTATGCTTTAGGACAACTAATTTTCCATTGGGCTTAAAACTCAGAATCTTAGGACCAACTAGATTTCAATTGGGCATAAAACCCATTTTCAAAGTTGGCTAAAGTTGAACCCTCGTCATTGTTTTTTGGGTTTAAAACGAACGCACAAAGTTGGATAAAATTGAACCCTCATCTCATCATTATTTTTTGGGCTTAAAATTGAACAAGGCAACTTCATATTTCATTTGGCGATTAAAACAAACTCATCATTGCTTTGAAGGGTTGAAATTTACAACTGTTTGCTATGTTTTGTGATTGACAACGTTGTTAAGTGGATGCGTATGCAATTCTCTCAAGCCATTTGGTGACCTTGAGAAACAAAAACATTCCTTAACACTTTACAAAATCACCTACATCGTTCAATTTGGATTAAAACTGAACCCCCTTGTGAGTGTGAGAAAAAGGCATAGCGTGTGTTATCTCTTTGTTCATGCAAGCAAAGATGATCAAACTGTAGATGTACTTTCTCGCTATTGTTTATCTTTAGAGAGCCTTCCTTAGTGGGAAAAAGTACTCACCCCAAGGGAATGACTCAAGCAATAATGGGATAAAGCCAAGCTCTTCTAATCACTATATAAAAATGTGTTGTGACGAAAGTCATTAACAACAGGTGTGAATGTGTCATACCAAGAAGTTCCACCCTTAGTATATGTGTGATATGTTAAAATCCTTCCTTAGGGAAAGGACTGGGAGGCCTCTTGATTCTTCATAATCTTGACCTAATCTTGCCACGTGTATGGCCACTTTGAATAGAAGTCCTTACTACAACCCATTTGTTTAGCAAGCCAAAATCCTAAAATATTTGTTGGTGCAAGAACGGTTGTTCTGAAGCCGCCCCACATTTGTACTATTCAATTGTAGAAACATAAAAATTCCTTTTAATCTCTAGATTTTAAGGATTTTGTGATTTGGTGGTCCCAAGAAGTGTGTGTCATGGAGGGGAGCTAGTGTCAGCATATCTCTAATTGTTCGTATTGTCTAGTGTTTAGAGAAATCCTAGTGGGGACTCAACAAATATGGTCATTTTTATCCTAGGATTGTAAATGATTGTGAGTTAGTTTAATACCTTGCTTGGTTCCAAAATGATACAAAAACAAATATTCACTATCTTCCATAAAATTTTAAACACTTTGGCCTAAGTATGGAGATCTCTTGAAAATAGCCTTGATATTACTGCTTGTCCTAAGGATTTTATCCTTAGAGATTATATACAACCTAAGTTCTCAAAGTACGATGCAAGTTTTAAATACATTAGGAGATACTAAAAATGTGGTGGTATACTTAGGTGATGTGGGTGCTAGATGTTTGGTGAGTTTTTTAAAGATAGAAAAAATTATCACTTTCAGTTTTTGTTATATACTACTCAAGGGCTATAGTTGAATAAATTAAAAAATTCCACAAACTAAGTATATTAAATTTACTAAGACATATCTCATATTTTTTATTATGATTTCCTTGCAAACAATATGAGGCATTTGGGGGAAATGTATATGGTTGAAAATATATCACTCCAATGAAAAGTGTTTCAACATACAAAATTCTAGTAAAATTATCTAATATTGCATAATACATAATAAATAGACTAAATAAAATGTCTTACACAAATCAAATATAGTTCTTTAAAATCTACATAGATTTAAACAATATTTTTTTGTATTGCATAATATATAATACAAAAACTACATAAAATATCTTCCTCTAATCACAAAGTATTTCTATAGTGCTTCGACTAGCTTCATTGTGTTTGAGGTATGGTGAAAATATAATAATTTTAGTTATATTGAATAGTACGCATTTAAATAAATTTAATAGGTTATGGTTAATTTGTCATTTGTAATGAGCTTAGTTTATGAAAAACGAAATAAAAGAAAGATAATAATTTCATAAATAAAATAACTATTTTTACAACATCAACCTTCATACTTTTCTATTCCTTAAACACATATTATTCATTCTATAGCGAAATATATTTGTAACAAAATTGTGCAAGTTGAACAACATAGTGTCTTTAACCTACATAGTGAAAGTAATTTTCTATTGAATTCTTTAATTTGAATACTCTATAAATTATGCTACTATTAAAGAACAAATAGTTTTGATACTATATAGTAATATGTTCAAATGCATTTTATTTAATCTTTAGGAGACAATATTAGAAGAAAATTGTATCTATTGGTAACAATAATTTTACAGATTATAACATAAAAATTACACTAAAAATATTTTAGTGTAAATGTTGATGATATTTTAGAATACTAGACAATCAACTAAACTATCAATTTATTTATGTGTGGATAGAACTTTCATAGCTCAATTCACATGATGGTAAATTTATTTACTTGCCCTAACTACTATCAGTGCCTTTCACTTTCACCTTAATTTTTATGATACTCATACTCAACAAATGGTTGTTGAATAGAATCACTGTGTCAAATGTTATTTCTTCCCATGCATCAATTAATAGATCTTTAGTTGGAAGTACTACTATCCTTTTATTTACTTTATCATTTAGAATGTTTTACCACATTTCTCTAATCTCTTGACATATATTAAGCACTCTTCTTTAAGAATTTATTTGAGCATTTCCATAAATTTGTGTTTTTTGGTGACTAAATATTTTCTTAACTTTAATTATTCACTCAAAACATAAAAAAAAAATCTATTAAGTAATTATCTCATCTACACGAAAAAGAATTCAACCTATTACAATGAGAAAAGTAAATAATATAATATGAATACATTTGAATATTTCCATTGATTGAAAGTAATACAATTTTTTTAAATGCAAGTTTAAAAAATACATAATATTTTTCAATTAACATAAATTTTATGTAAGATATCAATGAATGTTTTTACAAATTATCTAAAAGAACTACATAAATTATTTCTATAATATAAATTTTATATAAACATATATATCTTTATTTCAATAAAAATTATCATACTAAGTTAGGTTAGTCAATTTGCCCAATCATATAAAGCACCAACTCTAAAAACTACTAATTGAATCCCCATTCGAAAATTTTGATTGCGTTAAACAGTGATGATGCATTTAGAGATATATACCATATGAAATCTACTGGTGCATTATTTATTGAACTCCAAAGTCTTCATATTATCGTGAGTGGAAAATATTGTGTTGGTAAATAAAAATGGGTTCATGTAAAAGGATAGTACTATTAATAAATTCCGAGGGCTACTTTGTAATAAGAGAAATTTACGCAACTTCAAGGAATTCTTTTTAAAAGTCAAGCTATATTGTTTCTATGAATCTCAAAATTACATAAATATGTTTTAAAATAATATTTATGGAAATGAAATGAATTCCAAACATATTAGTTATAATATCATTTACCAACCATTCCTCCTTTTATTGATATTTGTTTGTCAATACGCACCTATCTGCCACATTTGTAGATTGCAAACCAATATAAAATGGTACCAAAGCATCACGTTATATGTTTTGTTTTACCTCTCTACTGTGAATGTGCATAATAGGTACAGCCTCTGCTATTCTCAGCCACTCTTCCGACTTATTTTATTTCTGCCAACGGTGTATTTTAAGATGTTTGTTTCGAGAATGCCCAAGCTTAAACTGCAACAGTGGCCCACTTGTTGAGTTTTCTATATGATAGAATGGAAACTCCAGTTGGATGCCGTAAAATGACAGAATAAACGATAGACAGTTGCTGTATCCACTGAAGGGCATGCTGCTTGCGCGAAACTGTCACAAGGAATTGAAACAAACGAAGGTACGAATGCATTTGGATTGTATGGATTAAATTAATACACCATCCGTATTGATAACGAAGGTCTAAACTCGCACGTTTAATATCGATATTGTTAGCATGTTTAATATAGAAGAAAAATTGATGAACTTAGATACATCTAATTTTGAAAAAAATGACTGATTACTTTAATGAAGTTACATTTTTAAATGCTCAGCTGAAAAAAATAGGTGCTAAATATGCAAAAAAAGATTTTCTGTTGATTGCAATGGTTGAAAGTAAATTTCCCGAGCCATACAAAGTATTTAAGGAATCAAGGAAAAGGGTTCTTCAACTAAATCCCAATATCCCCAACAAACTTTTGATCAATTTTGCAAGTCTATTTTAGATGAAGAAGTTCAGCTTATTAAAGAAGGATATATTATGAAGAATCATGCATGTATGCAACTAAAAGTAATTTTTTTAGAAATGATGGAAAAAAGAATTGGAAAGGAAATAATGCAAACTGTGAGTTTTATAAACTAAATCCATCTCCTCCTTTTTTGTCTTCTGGGTGAATTCCTCTTGTGTAGATCACCTAACATCTTTCTTCATCTATGATCAAATTTTTTGAATGGGGTGGCTTTCTTGTTTGACTAGGAAAATTTGAACTTCCTTCCATGACTTTTAAAATGTGAACACGAATTTCCCTTAGAGTGGTAGTGGGCTTGGGTGATTTCTTCTTTTAACTAAAACAGTTATTGGTTGTATATTCCTTCCTAATCAATGACCTCACCTCGATTATACAACAATAATTATGCCTTTAACATTACTATAGATTGTAGACACATAAGCATTTCCTCTAATAATATTAAAAGTTTTATCAATATGTGGATCCATTATTAGTACCATTATCCATTCTATATATAATTCATCTAATATTCATATTCCATGCATAGCCATTTTATAAATATTTATCCATCTCATTAAATCGTTTATAAATCTATAATCATTAAAATATTATTTCTCCATATTCATAAACTCCATTTGCATAATCATTTTCACTAAATTCATTTACATAATAATTTATCCCTTTTCATTTATTTATTTATATGATCATTAAAATATCCATACATTTTTACATTTGTATATGTCATAAAAACACACTTGCATATTTCATTAAAATCCATTTTTATATTCCTATATCCATTCATATATTTATCCATTTCCTTTATTTACCATTTTGCATGCATTTCTCCATTTCACTCTTTTATCCCACATTCACTCTAATATTGGATCCACCCCTGAGGAGATCTATTTAAACCTTACCCTCTCTCATTTTTGAATCATCCAGAATCTACTCATCGTGCATTTAGCTAAGCCATTGCATCGAGTATACATTTCATCTTAGTTTATTTGCATGTTAGCATTCTAGTTTATCATGTTTTCTTCTTCTATTTCATATCATTCATATTCAATTTTTTAATCTACATTCACCATAGCCTCTTGTGCACAGTGCTTTGAGAGAAAATTTATTCAACAACATAGGATCTTGAATGATAGGAGGGAAATGGAGACATAAATCATTTTGCACTTATGTGTGTTTAGTTAGTTTATTTTGTTTGCATGTGTATGTAGGTGCAGGTACTCCATTGTTTGATGTTGGAACAAATCTGAATCTTTAGATTTAGACTCCCATTTCCTTCATCAACAAAATGGTGAGCTTAACATGAACTTTCTGGCTGTTAGATTATCTTGCATGAATGACACTGCTATAAGAATAATGTTGCCAAATGATATATATTTGCATTAATTAATGTATATGTTTTGATAAAAAATACAGGGACCACTATCAAAGGCTCAAATTTTCTGATTCAATAAATAATTATGAATGTCATTTGTTTGCATGAATGTTGTGTTCCTACACAATTCGCCACTATGCATTTATATTCATTTGCATGATCTTATCGGGGGTGGCTCACAATAGTTGTCAGAAATCTCAAGATTCTTATTAGATTGCATCCATTATGGATTTTCATGTTGCCATTGATACAGTCTTGAGACAATATTCTAAGATCAACATGATGGCACCTTCAAAATTTTCAAATTTGAAGTGCCCATGATGAAAAATTTGCTTTGCACACTCATAAATGCACCTAAAAAATCTGCCCCAGTGACCCACTTTGGAGGGTCATAATTTGGAGCCCATTTTCTTTCATGCCATATCCCTTGGTGACTATATTCATTTTTCATATGTGTGAAAACAATTATTTTGGTTTGCCACTCACAATGCTTTGCTCCTCCTAGGGTTTTTCACCTAAAAGGAGAAAGGGGATTGGATGGAGTTCCAAAATGCAAGGGTTTACACTCAAAGTCTATGTAAATGAGTTGTATTATTCCTAATTAATATGTTCTAATGCTCTGATCTGAAAATGAGATGACTTTATGATGCAAAACCCTAAAAATTATGAAGTGTTGGAAAATACATTGTGATGTGCAAAGAGATAAAACAGAAATGCAAGACAAAATCCATGCACCTAGAAACTGAAGAGGAGTTGACTGGAGATGGAAAAAGCTTCTAAGATCTTCAAAATTCTAATTTTTAAGCCTGGTGGAACTAAGTCACCAGGCGGTGTGTTTTACTCCAAATTTAGGGAAACTGCCCAGAAACCTGTTTCAACCAAATGGATATCCAAATCTATAAAAATAACTAAAAAATAGGTCCAGTAGGACTAAGTCACCCAAGGTGGTGACTTAGTCCACTTCTGAATCTCTAAAAAATTTAGAAGTGGAAACGGATACCCTAGGTCTACACTTCAGTTTCCTACAGGTGTTCGCTTGTAAAACTCTTATTTTCGGACCTGAAGGTGAATTTTAGTTGATATTTTAGCTCGGACAACAAGGATATGTCTTCAACAATTCTTCAAACAAATCTTCAATGATCTTCAAAACCTTAAAGTTCCTAAATCTGCAAGCAAACAAGACAAGAAGGAAAAATGTTGGATGTTAGGGCATGGGGGTTTTCCTTTTTCAAACCCCTTTTAGGTAATTAAACTGAAATGAAGAAAAGATGTAATGAAGCATAAAAGAATCGAGTTATTACATTGCCATGATGTTTGATCTTAATCTTTTGCAGCAAAACATGAAGAATTTCCCCTTGAATGTCCTTGGAGGCTATCTTGCTGACTTGCAATGATAAAACCCTAGCCTGGTTGACTTGAGAATATGATGAGTGATGAATGATAAAGAGTTATGACTTAAGATGAGTTATGAGAGTGAAAAATGAGGGGAAAAGCCCTTATTTATACACAATTATACCTAAATTCCCAAAAATACCTCTTGAAAGGCTGACCTTAGGTCTTAAAGAATAAAAAACCCAAAGAAATTTGAATATATTTTGATTGATCTATAATTAGAGGTTTAAAAATTCAAATGTATTTAACATTAATTACAATTATTCTCGATCCAACATAATTGTGTGATTGTGTTGTTTAACCGTTGAAATTATAGACTAAGTTCACTTTTACATAAATTAAGGAAATTGGCTAATTACTATAATGTTGTAATTAGAAATCAACATATGGAATTAAAACTAAAAGAATGAAAGATAGGAGAGAGAAGAATGAAATGATAGAAGAGAGAGAGGAACACGAGCTTGATAATGGATTTTTTCCAATCAGGACTACGTCTCTAGGTCTGCTTCTCAAGGTAGATCGCTTTATTAATATCACCAAGCAATGCAAATTCCTTGTTACAATATCCAAGCTCCACCTGCATAAGAATTTCTCAAAGTCTCTCTCTCCTTTACAATTTTTGATGTGATAATCAACACCTTGTAATGTCTCCCTCAAAGAATTCAAATTCTTCACTGAAATAATTCTCTCTCCTCAAACTCTCACAATTCCAATAATTTTCCCCATAATACAATTATTCTCTCCAAGAGAATTTTCCAATAATTTCTAATCTGCCCCTTCAAAGCTAAAATTCCCCCTTTCTATACATAATTTTTTCCCAATATGGCTTAAAACCAAATGATTTACAAAATCCATGCAATCTTCCATTACAAGTAATAATCTTCCATAATCCTGCTAATTTACATATAAAAATATTTGAAAATATTCATAAACCTCCTTTAAATCATAAAAATCTTTAAGCAATTATTTTAAGCCCCTTAAAATATTATAAATCGTTGAAATATGAGAAAGGTGGTTAAAGGGGTTAATTTTTTCAAATATAAGTTTACGAGCTTTATTTCTCTCCTTGTTTTATGGGCAGGGCAAGAGGATTTTAAGGAATAAAATCCCACAAAATCCTCTCTTTTTTTAAATTTTTAAACCATACATTTTTTTCTTTAACAAATATGGCTTAATCCATATTTTTTCCCACTTATTTGGTCCATGTTAGTTCCAACTCACTAGTCCTGCCACATCATCTACCATGTGTCCTACCAAGTGTCACGTTTTGGTGATGCCATGTCACCACTTTGACCACAACTTTGACTAGAAATAACTTCCACATACAGACTCAGATTTGGTCCATTGAAAATGTTCCAGAAAGATCTCGATGAGATCTACATGATTTAACTTGTATTGAAATGTTCAATGATCATTAATTTTTCTAGTTGACCAGCTTTGACCTCATGTTGATGAAAGTTTGACCAAGTGTATCTCGGGCATACGATCTCCTTTTGACGTGATTCAAGTTGTGTCGGGATGGTGGAGGTGAGCCCTATGTGATGGAGCTAGTTCCATATGATTATGAGACTATGAATTTTAAGGTCTTTTGGATCCTCTTGGATCATTGATTTTTGAGCCAAATGGGAGTAAGTCACCCAAGGTGGTGACTTAGTCCACCTGGGCAATTTTGAGTGGATGTTGGAGATTAAGATGTATTAAATGTTGTTTATCAGGTTCTTCTTCAACAAGACACTTAATTAAGGCCTGTATGTGCATAAAGGGGCCATTTAAAGCATAAGAAAGGTGCAAATATTGATGACAAGCCTAGGAAAGTGTGAAAGTTTGTTACAAGACTTTACAACACTTTGAAATAGGTCTTGGTAAGGTTATTTAGGTGAATTATAACATTATGATCCTAGAAAAGTGTGATTATGTGTTACAACATCTTACAACACTCTTGGAAGACATCAATAAATGTATTTTATTCAATTTGTAAGGGCCCAAGACCTAGTGTGGATGTGTAGACACCTGACAACACCAAATCAAGGCCTCATTAAGTCAAATTTATCATCAATTATTCCCATATCAAGAAAATTATACACTTTTTGGCAACACAATGTGAACATGTATGTTTGATTTCAGCTTCATGTGATAAATTTTGACAGGGTTTTGAATTGACAAGCTGGAGGGTTATGGGCCTGCTTTGTTGTTTGCATACTCTCAGGCTTACGAAGTGGCCTCTTGTTCAGACTAATATTTCACAACTGGGTGATCATCATGGAAAATGGATTGGTTCTCTACATTCCCCTCATATTCATATGCTCCTTGGTTGAGTTTTAGAGCCACATAATCAAGTTTGATAGTTTTATCTGGTCAAAAGCAAATGCAGTTTGTTTTGTTTTTACATCTGCATTTCTAGAATGTTTTAAGGAGGTCAAATTTGACCCTCAATATCTTGTGAAGAATGTGGATTGAAGGAAATCCCTCTTGCATACATACTCAATGGACCTAAATGATTTAGTGTTTCCAGTGGTACTTACCCAGGAGAAGATTAGGTATTTTTTTAGGATGGTGACTTGGTGAGCCCTAATTGGTTTTTGATAGGTGCATTGCCAAAAAGTTTGACTAAGCCACTTTGGACATTAATATATTGCACCTCAAGATGAATTTTTCCAATCTATTTGTTGCAATGAATTTTTAGTTCAAACGGTAACATTCATGCTGAGTTTTAGTCCCCCAAGATGAATTCTGATGGGTTATTTAATTATCTTTTGACTATGACCAGGTCAAAATTGGTGTTTAGAAAAGTTTTAAATTTTGCAATTGTAAGAGCAACCCATTTATAATTTTGGTCTAAAGCATCTCTAGATCCATTATTGTTAAAATTGGAGATCATATGATCCATTATTTTAATGCATTTTAGATGTGGCAAGTGCATCCGGTAAGCCAATTTACAAAGGATGTCTTAGAAATATTTCGATGATGCAAGTTTTGAGGAAATGGGTTTTATCTAAATAAATGATAATGTACCTATGCAAATTTGTGCCTCCAAGTGTCTCGATTTTCCCGCAATGAATTTTCCCTATTTGGGCCATCATCGAAATTAAATTTTCACTCACTTCCTAAAGTTTAAAATGTAAATATTTAAAACATTTACATTGTTTTAAATATTTGCAAGCATAAATTTCACATGATGTGGAAATTTTAAGGAAAAGTTAGATATATCAAAACTTTATTAAATTTTTATAAAGTTTCAACTTTATATTACCTTCCCGCCAGCCCCCGTTGAGTGAATGCTCACCACAACATTTTCTTTCGGGCAAGTGAGGAGAATGTTGGGAGGATATTGCAGTAAATAATGGAGTGTTTCCTTTGCTATGGAGGTGACTCTGATGGATTTCGGGAAGATAGTATTGCAGAGTGAAATTGTTGATCACGTTTTTGAGCTTCCAAGCATCTTTTGGGGGTCTATTTGAGCCCCAATTTGTTATTCTATGCTTTAAATTTATCCCCTAACCTATCCTATTGTCTGGATAGAGCTTTTAAGTGTGTTTGTGATGGATTTTGAGTGCCAACATTGCCAAAAATGCCATCTCATTTTGAAAAACGACTCAGTGATATCACCATTTATGAATAGCTTGCATTGGTAGTGAAAATGTATCAAAATTGTTAGGAGAAATTCTATTTTGGTACCAACACCCAAATTTTATTATATATGGCTCAAACACATCATAAGGAAGGCTTTCCTCGCTAACTTGTGACCGTTTTCATCAGCAAAAGCTTGCAGGGAAGCAAGGATTGGTGAAGGTAGGAATTAAAATATTTAATGGCCATGTTTGAAGTTTATTTTATCGGTGGTAAAGCTTTATTTTAAAGCTTTATAATGTGTTTCTCATGAGCCCTTGTGTTTTTTTGTTGCTATCACATGAGAGAAACATGAGAGCAGGGATTGGTAGGATGGCTCGTAATGGGCCCCATTTGCATACGATGCTTCAAAAATTGTGATTAAAAATGCTTTATATTTCTTTAAGTTTTTGGATTTTACTTTGAGTGTGAATTTGTGAATTAGGATAAAATTTCTTTGGTACAATTTTTGCTCAGTATAGTAAGACTCATCTTCCTGCTTACATCATTTGGTATCAAAGTGGGGGATCTTGAGAGTGGAGAGGATCCACCAAGACTTGTGGGAGAATGAAACAGCTATGGAGAGCTTGTGAGGATTGTTGTAGGTAGAGAAGCTGTGAGAAATTGAGAGTTAGTGAGGTGATAAAGAATTTATTTTGTAGATTGAGAGTGTGATGGTAGATGTAGAGTATGAGGCAAGAATTTTGGAAGATTGCAACAGTTGAGATGGGTAGTCATAAGGAAGAAGCCTATGATTTGAGAAGCATGGAGATGGTACAAAAAAATAATACATGGAGGATGATTGAAAATATAAACAAGTGATTAGATGAAATAGAAAAATTGAAGGCACAACTAAGTGAACAAACGACATGCCGAATGAAGATGAGGATGGAATGAAAAACAAAGAGCTTGTAGTAGAGGTAGTCAAAGAGGAGAAAAAAGAAAATGTCGTGATAGAATGCAAAGAGATTACAAAAAATATTGATGAGGAAGAGAATGAATTATTGTTGCAGATTCTGGTAGTAGAGAATGATGGTTGGAAAATATTACAAAGATTCAAAGCAAGAAGACAAGCATCATAGCAAAGAAAGTAGAAGTTACTGATGCAACTGATGGTGAATTTACAACAAAGAATGAAGAGGTAAATGTTGTTGTATTTTGTGATGATGATTTAGTATTTCTATTTGAGGTAGTCAAGGTTGAAGAGTGTGGAGAAGAACCTATGAAAATATTCAATTTCCATAAGGTGTTTGATGAAGATTTGTATACAATAGATTGTGATATGAGTGACATGAGAGTTTGGTGGAGGAGTTTGGTTACTAGTGGGTTGAATCTCATGAACGAGAGGAGAGGAGAAATAATTTGGTTGAGAAGGATGACACATCATGGATGTGAATCAACAAGAAGAGAGAAGTGTGGTGAATGGAGTTGTGGGAGGAAGATGACAATTATTCCAACATGGTGTTGGAAGAGGAGGAAAAATAATTAATCTTGTGCACTTAACCCAACAATGGAGTTTGTTGTAGGTTGCATTCAACCTAGCAAAGTAGTTCAACTACTCAAACTCCACCATTGTGAGCCTATGATTACAATATTTCTACCCAGTGTGTCTAATGCAAGAGCATTTGGGTACATGCATAATCAACATTAACAAAAACAATTGTTTACCTATTGTTTGAGTTTGTAGTTTTAGTTTTTGGTTTTATTTTAAATAAAAATAAATCATTTCGAGTCAATTTTAAAAATTGAAGAATAATAACAATAGCATATGTAAAATTAATTTACTTTCAAGGCTATTTATAGTTGGGAAACTTTAGTATATGATTTTTATTTTATTTTAATTGTAGACCTTTGGACAAGCTCCAATGAGAAGTTTAAGAGGTATAGTCAAACAAGATTTACCATATGCCTAGGAGAGGAAGCGAAATGGGGAATGGTAGGAGCAAAAGAAATATGGTGTGGGAAAAGGAATTGAGTAGAGGTAGGCACCTAGACAAAAAAATTTGAAATGTTGTTGTTGCTGTAGAAATTTGTGTGTGCAAGGAGAAAGTAAAGAAGTGGGGCATTGAACATAAAACTAAAAAAAATGTTGTAGTTGAAATTATTATTTTTTGTTTCTATTCAAATAGGATAGAATGAAGTATGGAGTGGGTTTTAGCTAGCAATTGTGAATAAATTTCAATGCCTATATTTGTATAAAGTGAGAATCAGACAATGAAGATTTTGATTGTAAGATAAATCTACAATTTTGTGTTAAGAAATTTATTTGAATAGAGCAAGAAAATTAAATTATGTAATGTTACTAATTCGCATATGATGCTTGGAAATTTTTGATTGAAAATATATTATATTTCTTTAAGTTTGTGGATTTTACTTTGAGTGTGAATTTGTCAATTGGAATAATAGTTCTTTGCTGCAATTTTTTCTCAGTCTGGTAAGACTCAACTTCTTGCTTACATCAACTATATATTAACACATTTTTTGAATAAAAAATGTGTTGTGTTGCTAACTAATGTTTGTAATCAAATGTCTCCTTTTCCATTTGTATATCTTTAAGAAAAATTTACATGATGAATTATGATAGGCATTCTATCATAAGGTCTCCTCTTGCGACATTTGTTGGTAGGATAATAATAGATATTTAACAAATATTATAAGATCCTAAATCATTGTTCTCTTTTCCATCATCTCTTATTTAGTACACATGGGTTTATGGAGTTTGGAGTGTGATTATAAACTATGTCTCATTGTTTCATAATATATATCTAGTGTATATGTGCATAGATTATATTTTGTTATGAATTTTATGTATTTTTCTCCTAGTAAAATAGGAATTATAGCCTAGTTAATAAGTTAAAATTCTTATAAATTTCGTATCTTTAAAAATATATTTTTACATACCTACATATTAAAAATATGAAATGATGCATTTATTACCTTAATATAGGTTTTATGTGTAGTATGTTAGTGAAACAAATATTTTGGCTCCCAAAATCTCTAGCTCCTTCCTAGGATTTTCACCTAGAAGGAGAGGACAATGGGCCAAAATGACTTTGTTAACAGTAGAATGTTAAGAGGAGTATAGAATGTGTGTGAAGATGTGTATAAATGCTGGAAAATTAATGGAAATGCAGACAAAAGAATGTAAACTAATCTAATGCAAGGTGCTAGAAAACACAATGTTGATTGCAAGTATGAACTAGAAACTTAGGCAAATGAAAACAAAAATTGATGAGACTAAACAAAATACACTCGGACGTAGATTGATGTCATTGGAAGATTCTGAAATGTTTCATAAACCTTTGTTAATGGACACTAAGATTGATTCTCCATGCATGGCGAATTAGTCCTCGTTCTCATGAAAAGTTTTGGAAACTTGTTTCTAACTGTCGAGACATGAATTATGAGAAAACCAATTTTTAGGCCTATAGATGGGACTAATTCACCATGGGTGGTGAATTACTCCACTTACGGGAATCTGCTAATCCAAGAGTTGATTCTGTGGAGCTAGATTTGCACTTCTACTTCGTACAGGTGTTCGCTTATGAAACTATCAGATCTGGATCTAAAAGTGACATTTTGTTGATGTTTTGAATTGAATGATGAAGATATGACTTGAATGAATTTTCATCTTGACTTCTAATGATTTCCAAGCTTCCAAGAGTCCTAATTTTGCAAACAAACAAGACAAGAGAGAGAAAATTTAAATGTTAGGGCATGGGGGTTTGCCTTAGTCAAACCCCTTTTAGGTAATTAAACCAAAATGATGAAAAGATGTAATGAAGCATGAAAAAATGGACATGTTACCTTGTCATGATAATTTGATCTTGAAATTATGCAACATAGTATGAAGATTCAACCCTTGAATGCTTTAGAAAGCTAACTTGAAGACTTTTAATGAAGAAACCCTATCTTGCTTGAATTAGATGAGAAGATAGATGATGAGTTAGTGATGAGAGAAGTAAGAATGAGTTGTTAGATGTAAAATGAGGATGAAAACACTTATTTATAGACAACTGTGCCTTAGTACCTAATAGTACCCCATCATAGACTGACATGTAGTGAAAATAATTCAAAGTTTAATTTATTTCCCACTTAAAGGTCAAAATGGGCACAAATAGGACTCATTCATTACCCATGGTGAAGGGGTCCCACAGGGGCCATACCGACACCTAAGAAGCCAAGGAATAAGGAAATAAGGTCTAAAATGCCATCTTATTGAGTGTTTGAACAATTAAAGCCTTGGGATTCACAATATGGATCATTAGGGACCTATTGATGATGATGTAAATGTTAAATAGGGCTTGGGACACATAAATCAATGTGAAAGTGTGATTAAATGCACTTTGCAACAATAAAATTAGGTCCACATTGCCTAAGAATGCACACGAATCAACGTGAATGTGCAAGACACATTACAACACTAGTTTATAATGAAGTTTACATTAAGAACCCTCTAGATTGATGTAATAATGTTATTGAACACATTTATAATGTTGAATTAGGGATAAATAGGTTAATTAAGTCTAGAAAAGCATGAAAGTATCTTACAACACTTTACAACACCTTTACAAGACGTCATTACAAGCATTTTATTCAATTTATAAGGGTCCAAGACCCTATGTGGATGCATAAAATTCCTCACAACACTAGATTAAGACCTTATTAAGTCCATTTTATCATGAATTAATCCCATGTAAGGAAAAGGGTCCTTTTTTCTATGACACAGTTAATATTTTGTATAGTGATAGATTTTGAGCCCAAAGTGTAAATTGGATACTACCATAGTACTTTAAGTCTTTATTTAATTGAGATTAATCTTGGTGAGGATACATCTAGGAACAACCCTTAGTTTTATACAAATCTCAAAGTGAAGGAGATATTAATTATATATTCTAAATAATTATCTATAAATCACTCACATTCTACTGATAAGATGATAAACCCTACTTAGGATGAAATTATCCTAGACCTAAAGTGAATTGATTCCTCTAGGAGTGTCATAAGTGATTATTAGACCCAACAATGTGCATGCCTAGTCACCATATCCTTTTTATCTTGTTTATCTTGTTTATTTCAATAAAAGTATAAAACAAGATAAATATGTTAATACAATAAAAAGAATTTGATAATATCTCCTAATCAATATAATGAATTAATCCACTCAAATATCCCAATCATATGAAGTACCAACTATAAAACTATAAATTTAATCCCTATTCTAAAATTGCAACTACATTAAAGACCGATGATGTATCTACCAATACATAGCAGATGAAATTGACTAGTGAATTATTTATTGAGACAAAAATGATGTGGTTTTATATTTTATCCTCATATCCTTATAAAATTAGGAAATGAAAATTCCATTTCTATTGAACTCCAAAGTTTGCATATTATCATGAATGAAAAATATTGTATTGGTAAAGAAAATGTATTCATATAAGAGGCATATATTTTCCTATGCAATAGTATATCAAGGATCAACCACCTATTTCTATAAGTTATTATTTATTTCAATAAGTATGACTCCATTAAGGGACCTTTTCCAATAAAAATAAACTCATACTGATAATTTTTCTATGATACTCGACTTAACTTATGTGTATGTCAATTAAAAAATTAAGGAGTTTAATTAATTTCAATCATCACTTTCTCAAATGAAAACTATTCAAATGAAAGTATCTAATAGTTTATAAACACATTTACATTTGATAGTATACAACCACAATATTGAACAACCATAAATTATAACTTGAGCGGTGTATTATTAGTCAAGACAAGGGTGATGTTCTTTAATATAATTTTATTCAATAAGATGATGGTCTATTTTAAACTTGTAGAAATTTCAATAATGTGATCTTGTATTGTATATTATATATTTATGTTCATTAGAGCCATGAATATGAGAACCATTATGTAAAGCACTAATCAACTATCCTAGCAATTACAAGTATGGTTTATTTTTTGGAAAAAAGAGCAAGTTATCTATTTGTTGTCATTGATGTCACCATGTTGGTATGTCAACATGTTGGTAGTATGATGGAAGTTGGGTCAGGTACTCTTATACTAGTGCTTAGTCTCTCTGGTGGCTGGTCTGGTATTCTAGTCTGCACTTCTCTATGGATGATAATCTTTGGTTGTAGTTTTGGGAAATCTTTATTGAATGTTAAAGGCATGCATGATTAGGTTATTTCCTGCTTTGGTGCTCAACAACATACAGATTGATTCTTGCCTTGTTGCCTTGAAGATTATTCATGGATGACTTCTTAATTTAATTTTGATTTAATGTGAAAACTTATGTGTGACCTATTTCTTGGTCCAAGCTTACATAATGAAATGTGCTAAAGATTGTTTTGTGTGTTTGGAAATATTTTGTGAACTATTGGAGCTAACATAATAACGGATAAAGAATTTGGAAAATACTTTGTGGAGTTGACCTAATTAGTGCCTGTGATGGAGATTGTGTATATATATAAGTATATGGTGAACAATTTAGATGAGGAAGAGTGAGTAAGTGTGAATGAGTGTGTGTGAGTATATGCAGTGAGTCTATAGGAAATTGACAAGGGAAATAGTGAAGAGATAATGAATGAGAAGGTGCAATCAGAGAGGCAACTACTGCGAGGATATTTAGAACTATATCAACACATGTTAGGTGCATCTTTCCAGTTCATTTTTGGGCTATAAAGCCCTACTCGGTTATGTATATTTTTTCTCTAGAAAGTGATCTTCTTTTCAGACAGTGAGTCATTTTGTAGGTAGTGAGCCTTTGTACTTGGACAGTGAGTCCTTATTTTGGTAGTGAGCCTCCTTTTTAAAATACTATATGTGATAGGTTGAATATGAGTGTTAGAAAACAAGCAGCAAGTAAAAGAGTGCAAATAAACACCAAAACAACCTACACCTCAAGATTAGCCTAAGTTGGAAACAACACAAGATGAAAGTAACAAAATGGAACTCTATACCTTGCGTCAAGTCGATCCTTTGGTTGGCCCTTCGATCTTTGATGTGTATGCTCCTTGGATGGCAAGTAGATGCAAGCTAAGTGATGTTGTGAGGATGAGTGCAAGTGGATGAAAACAAGAAAATGGCTAAGTATAAGATGAGAAACAAAATTGCAAGAGTTTGGCTAGCACAAATGATCTCCCCTAAAATGAGAGAAAAGAGGGGGGTATTTATAGGAATTTTGAGAATTCCTAGAAGAAATGGATGGTTGAGATTGATCCACCAAATATCAAGATGTAGGGCTAAGGTGAGTTGAGAACTCACAAGCCCTCACATATTGACATGTGGCATGTGATTTAGCCCTAAAAGGTGAAGTGGACATGAGGTGGTAGGAGAAGTACATGACATGGAGGGGGGTACAAAGTACCTTGGGATTGGAAAAGATCTCCTCATAAAGGAGGTACTTGTCCCCATGTGGGTGAGAGGACAAGTGAGGAATTAAAAATTCCTCAAATATTCTCATGGGGAAGAGGGAAGGAATTTAAAATTCCTTAAATGCATTGGGGGATTAAATGTGAATTAAAAATTCACATAGGGAAGGGAGATGCCTTGTCAAAAAAGAAAAGCATTTAATAAGGTTGACCAAGGACACATGTCATAAAGGACATGGGGAAGAGAAAATGAATTTAATATTCCTTGGAAGGATAAAAGGAATTAAAAATTCCTTGAGAGGCTGATTAGGCTAGTTAGTGAAGGATTAGAGGATGGTTAGGTGGCTAAGAGAGATTAGAGGCCAACTTGCAAAAGTTGGAGGATGTGACACCTGCTAATCAAGGATTATGCATGTGCACATCCTAATGATGGGATTAGAAGAAGGATTGAGATAAGATAAAAATGATGGAGGATGTGACATGAGGGGAATTAAATAAATGGAATATTTATTTAATTCAATTGATAGAAGGAGGATTAAAGAGATAAGGTATTATTGATTAAATACCTTAGGGATTTGGTAGAATTAAAGGTATTAATTAAATAATAGTAGTATTACTTAATTAACGAAAATAAGATGAAAGGGGATGAATTTGGATAAATTAAGTGTCCAAATTTAGATGTCTACACTATATAGTGTGAGTTAACCCTCACCATGGTTTTTCCCTTATTGGGTTTTCCACGTAAAAAAATGGTTTTCATTGTGTTGATTTACTTTCTATTATCTATGTTTCATGCTCATATTTAATAACAAAATAGTTTGGTTGAAGATTTGATAAGTGATTAAGTTTTAAGTTTAAATTTGTGTGACAATTGACTCATGCCCCCTCGTCTCAGTTGTCCTGTTCCTATTTAACAATTGGTATCAGAGCTCTTGGTTCCTCCAGTAAAGTCTAACAGCTTGAGGGAGATCCTGAAGATGAAGATAATGAATGACAAAGGAGAAATCCAGACTACCCTTGAAGATCTTGATAAAGTGGAAAAAGAAAACAAAGATTTGAAAGAGAATATTGATGAAGCAAATGAATATGTTCAGAAATTGAAGGAACAGTTGAAGAAATTTAAGGAAAGAAACACAAAAGTAAGTGAACAACTAAAACAAGAGATAATTAGACTGAAAATGATAGTAGAAGAAAATAAGAGTATTGAAGAATGCCTAAATACAATGGTGCAAAATAAGTCTGAAGAATGTTCTAGACCTGGGCAAGAGATAGTAAATTTGAGAGTGGAATTAGAGAAGGCTAAACTCAGAGAAGGGTAAACTCTATGAAAATAATTTCAGATCTAGCTCTGGTAAACTTCAAGAACTGCTTGCAGGACAAAAACAATGTAAAGATTGTAAAGGTGGCTTAGGAGCTGATACCAGTGAATTTTCTAAAGATATGAAGAAGAATCAAGGTAAGAGGAAGCAGACAAAGAATTTTGCAAGACAACCTCCTGTGAAACAACCTAATGCATGAAGGTACCCCTCTTTTGACGGTATTTTCTTTTCTTGTAATAAATATGGTCATAGAGCAACTGTTTGCAAATGTAGGATAAACCAATTTTTTCGCTCTCTTTTTGGAAAATGTTTTGAATGTGGGAAGTTTGTAAATAAGGCTATAGAATGCAAATCTTAGGTATGTTTGATCAATCAGGTAATGAGAAACAGGTTTAATTAAGGCAGAAGGAATCAATTCTTTAATGGCTACTACTATGCCTATAATAAATTTGGACACACAGCAAATCTATGTAGATCAAGGAATAATGGAGGACAATATAATTAGAAAGTTGTGATCTGTTATAACTGCAATAAACTTGGACGTGTATCTAAAGTTTGTAAGAATAAGAAAGGAAAGAAATATGCTTTGAAAGAGAAGTGTGAACTGGTAAAGAAGATTGATAAAGAAGAGATGATGCAAGAGATGGAGAAGACTTAGAAGAAGAAAGAAGAAGAAGAAGAGAAATACGAGATTCTTGATGTGTTTGTACCCTCATCCGATACAGATGACTTATTCAAAATTTAGACCTAGCATGGTCTTAGGGGGAGCATTATTAGAAGATCATAAAAACCCCTAGAAGAATTGTGCGTCAGAAGCTGGCACATGGTCAGAATGTGAAGAATGCATGTTTAGAGGCTCTAGAAGAAGAACCAAAGAAAAAATATGTTGGTATGAGTATTTGTGGACCATTTGAAGGTTTCCTATGCTAAGTGAAGTGTGTGTTTAGCATCTTTTTGTGTCTGCCACATTTAATGTGCTTAGCGAAAACTCAATAGTGGATAAGAAGAAATTTGTGGTGCTTTTTCATTAATTGTGCATTTGAAATCATCGAAAAGTGTTATGAAGATTTCTTGAGGCGTGCTCAAAGTGTTTTTGAAGGAAATTTGAAGATTGACTTAGGTAATTTGGAAACCCTCTCTTTGTTTGCATAAGAAGAAAATTGAAGAAGTATCGCTGAATGTCAAGAAAGCTAAGCAATGGACAGTGGCTTGTGTGGCACGTTACCTCTTTGAAGCTGAAAAAGGTTGAAGTAGAAGAATACGATCATAGGAAAATGAAAGGAATTGAACTAGGGTTGAGTAAAGTCGAATTATAGAATATACAAACCCTAGGGATGCACTTATGGAGTGATTTTTTGTGGATTACAAATAAAGAGATAATTTTTTTCTTGTTGAATCGTGTCAAGGACAGAAGCATTATTTTGGACAAACCCTATTTGATCTCGAAGGAAGCAATTACAACAATCACTAGTTTATGCAGCATTGGAGAACTCTCTGGAAAGAAAAATATGAAATATAAAGATGTGGTGGAGCTGGCTGGCATTGGTAGAGATCATAGAGCATTGTTGATTGATATACTTGTCGACTCAACCATTAGGTATGTTGCATATGGTATCTCATACAAAATTTATTTCATAAATCATGAAAGCTCAACTTTGGCTATTGTCGTACACATTTCCCACATGATGGTTAAGGAGAATAAACAATTTGATTTATGTAGCTTATTACTTGAGAATTTTCTTGAAAATATTTGAATGTCATTGGTTGAGAATTATCCATTTTGTTTCAGATCTTTGCTAGTGTGTCTAGTGTTTTAGTTTTGGAATTCTCTACCTGGAAAATATAATGTGGTGTGGGAATCTGGCACCCCTATTAGAAAATAAATTTACAGGCATCTAGAATCTCTGGAAGATAGTGAAAATATGTGCAGAACATATTTCTCATCCTTGCAAGAAAACACTTGCTCCAATATATCTGCATTAAGTCAATTCGAAGTAGGCTCTTCATCTGGGAAAAGAGAATTAGAATTTGTTATCAGTGATTCCCTTCCAAAATTGAAAAAGAGAAAAGAGATAGCCAAAGACATCATGGAGATTTCAGATGAAAAGGAGAATGATTCATTGACTGGTACTGTATCCCGTAATCCTGATGATATCTAGTTTATGATATTTGAAGGAAAAATGAAGAATATTGGTGAATTATGGGATTCTGCCTTGCCTATTGACAAACTAAAAATTAATGATGTGCTGGTAAATTATCTACTTTAGACAGGTATTGAAGTATTTGCTGTTTCTAATTTCTTTATAGAAAACCTGATTGAGATTGTTGAAGAAAGTATGTTGCTTGAAGGTCCAAAAGGATGTAATATGGGAATCTTGGTTGAAAGAAGATTTAAAAAAGGCTATGTAGAGATTGTCTAGATTGATTGTAGAAACTAAGAAGTGTGTTAAAGAAGTTTAAGATGTTTACAAGTATTGTCTTCAGTGGCCTATTGTTGTAGACAACTTCAGAAGTAGAATTAAAGTGATTGAAGCTGAGGTGAACAATATTGGAAAGAACTTTAACATATTTGAAGATAAATAATTAAAACAAAGGATAAGATTTGGTGAGCTATAGGTTGAACTGATCATTACACAAAGACAGAGAGATGATGTGACAAAGAATTTTTGGCTCCTTAAAGAAATTGTCGAAGTCTGGTTAGAACATCTTTCCAAAATTCTTATTGATACTGAAGATATTGAGAAACAATGTTTTGTTGAAGAGTGGTCACCCTCTTTTACTCTATTGGAATTGTTGGAAAGTACATGCACAAAATTTGAGTTTTCTACTTTTAACTGGAAGAAGTTGTATCTAGTTCTCAAAGAAAGGTATAAGAAGGTGTTTCAGGTGAAGAGTGTTATCTTCACTTAATTTTTGCTTGCTTAAATGATCTAGATTGTTGGAAGTTTTGAAGTTTTGATGTCACCATGTTTGCACTCATTTTTGGCACCCTTTTCCATTGATGTCAAATGGGGAGAGATTGAAGTTAGGGGGAGAGATTGGAGAGATTGGAGTGGAAAATGTTATTTACATGTTTCCATCAATGACAGAGGGGGAGATTATTGGAAAAATGAGCAAGTTATCTATTTGTTGTCATTGATGTCACCATGTTGGTATGTCAGCATGTTGGTAGTATGCTGGTAGTTGGGTCCGGTACTCTCTACCAGTGCTTATCCTCTCTGGTGGTTGGTCCAATATTTTTGTTGCCTATCTGGTATTCTAGCCTGCACTTCTCCGTGGATGATAATCTCTAGTTGCGGTTTTGGGAAATTTTTGTTGAATGTTAAAGGCGCGCATGATCAAGTTATTTCATGCTCTAGTGCTTGTACAATGCATAGATTGATTATTTCATTGTTGTGTTGAAGATTATTCCTGATCAACTTGTTAAGTTAATTTTAATTTAATATGAAAACTTATGTGTGATTTATTTCTTGGTCCAAGCCAAAATATTGAAATGTGCTAAATAATTTTTTGTGTGTTTGGAAATATTTTGTGAACTATTGGAGCCGACATAATAATGGATAAAGTATTTTCAAAATAATTTGTGGAATTGACCTAATTAGTGCCTACGATGGAGATTGGGTATATATATAAGTATATGGTGAATAGTTTAGATGAGGAAGAGTGAGTAATTGTGAATGGGTGTGTGCAAGTATATGCAATGAGTCTGTAGGAAACTAAAAAAGGAAATAGTGAAGAGATAATGAATGAGAAGGTGTGATAAGAGAGGTAGTAGCTGTGAGCATATCCAAAACTATATAAGCACATGCTAGGTGCATCTTTCTAGTTCATTTTTGGGTTGTAAAGCCTTACTTTTTTTTGTATAAATTTTTTGTAGGTAGTGAGCCTCTTCTCAAATAGTGAGTCCTTTTGTAGGCAGCAAGGATTTGTACTTGGACAGTGAGTCCTTCTTTTGGTAGTGAGCCTCCTTTTTCAAAATATTATATAGTGTGAGTTAACCCTCACCATGGTTTTCCCTTATTGGGTTTTCCACGTAAAAATATGGTGTTCATTGTGTTGATTTATTTTCTGTTATATGTGTTTCATGTTCATATTTAAGAATATAATAGTGTGGTTGAAGATTTGATAAGTGATTAAGTTTTATGTTTGAATTTGTGTGACAACTTATTCACCACCCTCTTAGTTGTCTTGTGCCTGTTTAACATATTTTTCTATTTCTATTAGAAATTTATTTAATTCAAAGGAATTTGATTCTTTCATTTCCCCATATTTACTAGAGAATACCAAGCGCATGACATCTAGGCATGAGGATAAGTGGGAGGTTGTGTTAGCTTCTATTTCCAAAGTGGTTGTAGATTATGTGGTTCAAGATTTTTGTTTTTGGAAGCATGGTGGTAAATGAACTATGTGGTGTTACATAAAATTTTAATTTAATTCCATAATAATAGGAAGTGAAAAGAGGTTTTATTTCAATTTATTTTCTTTGGTCCTAGTAGTAAATCAATTCTTTTAGGGTTTAAACCTTTTCTTGGAGTCAAAGACTTAATTTTTTCATATAGTGAACATTAATAAGGGTTATCCTAGGAAGTATTTCCCTTAAGGGTATCTTGCATGAGATACAAAACCATATTAGGTTACCTTTATCATTAGGTGTGAGATGGGTTCTAACACCTCTAAACATGCTATTACATTTCCCTACCTTCTAGGTGGCATTCTCGAGATGTCATTACATGTGAATTATCACAAAGTGCACATGATGACATATCATGACAACCATATGATATTAGGTTATATTTTACTCTTTTATTTTATTTAGTTTTGTGTTATTCTCACATAATAAAATAGGGGAATATTAGACTATAACCAAAACACTTGACAACAATAGGAAATTGAACTAGGGTATTATTTATTGAGACAAGTGTGATGTTCTTTAATTTAATGTTATTTAATAAAATTATGTTGTATTTTAAAAATGCAATTTTTTTAATAATGTGATTTTTTTTTGTATATTGGATATTTTCATTCACCAAAGTTGTAGAAATTTTATTGTTAACTATAGACTTGAAAAACTAGTGTACATTATCAGACTATCATGTGTATACATAATATTGTTTAAATATATGGAAATTTACATATATGATTTTTAAATATATAACATACATGATTATCTTGACATATATCTTACTATTTGAGGTTGGAATACTATCATGTGGATTATAGATTATTCTAATACTGATTTCCATTTATTATACCATCAAAGGAAACCAAGTTCGCAAAGTATTATATACAACCTAAGATCTCAAAGTATGATGCAAGTTTTAAATACATTAGGAGATACTAAACATGTGGTGGTATACTTAGGTGATGTGGGTGCTAGATGTTTGGTGAGTTTTTTAAAGATAGAAAAAATTATCACTTTTAGTTTTTGTTATATACTACTCAAGGGCTATGGTTGAATACAAAACAAAAATCCACAAACTAAGTATATTAAATTTACTAAGACATATATCATATTTTTTATTATGATTTCCTTGCGAACAATATGAGGCATTTGGGGGAAATGTATATGGTTGAAAATCTATCACTCTAATGAAAAGTGTTTCAACATACAAAATTCTAGTAAAATTATCTAACATTACATAATACATAATAAATAGACTAAATAAAATGTCTTACACAAATCAAATATAGTTCTTGAAAATCTACATAGATTTAAACAAGATTTTTTTGTATTGCATAATATATAATACATAAATTTCATAATATATAATACAAAAACTACATAAAATATCTTCCTCTAATCACAAAGTATTTCTATAGTGCTTCTACTAGCTTCATTGTGTGTGAGGTGTGGTGAAAAGATAATAATTTTAGTTATTTTGAATAGTATGCATTTAAATAAATTTAATAGGTTATGGTTAATTGGTCATTTGTAATGAGCCTAGTTTATGAAAAATGAAATAAAAGAAAGATAATAATTTCATAAATAAAATAACTATTTTTACAACATCAACCTTCATATTTTTCTATTCCTTAAACACATATTATGAATTCTATAAGAAAACATATTTGTAACAAAATTGTGCAAGTTGAACAACATAGTTTCTTTAACCTACATAGTGCAAATAATTTTCTATTGAATTCTTTAATTTGAATACTCTATAAATTATGCTACTATTAAAGAACAAATCGTTTTGATACTATACAGTAATATGTTCAAATGCAAGTTATTTAATCTTTAGGAGACAATATTAGAAGAAAATTGTATCTATTGGTAACAATAATTTTATAGATTATAACATGAAAATTATAATAAAAATATTTTAATGTAAATGTTGATGATGTTTTAGAATACTAGACAATCAACTAAACTATCAATTTATTTATGTGTGGATAGAACTTTCATAGCTCAATTCACATGATGGTAAATGCATTTACTTGCCCTAACTACTATCATTGTCTTTCACTTTCACCTCAATTTTTATGATACTCATACTCAACAAATGGTTGTTGAATAGAATCAGTGTGTCGAATGTTATTTCTTCCCATGCATCAATTAAGAGATCTTTAGTTGGAAGTACTACTATCCTTTTATTTACTTTATCATTTAGAATGTTTTACCACATTTCTCTAATCTTTTGACATATATTAAGCACTCTTTAAGAATTTATTTGAGCATTTCCATAAATTTGTGTTTTTTGGTGACTAAATATTTTCTTAACTTTAATTGTTCACTCAAAACATCAAAAAATTTCTATTAAGTAATTATCTCATCTACACGAAAAAGAATTCAACCTCTTACAATGAGAAAAATAAATAATATAATATAAATACATTTGAATATTTCCATTGATTGAAAATAACACAATTTTTTAAAATGCAAGTTTAAAAAATACATAATTTTTTTCAATTAATAAAAGATATCACTGTAATGAATGTTTTTAGAAATTATCTAAAAGAACTACATAAATTATTTCTATAATATAAATTCTATATAAACATATACATCTTTATTTCAATAAAAATTATCATACTAAGTTAGGTTAGTCAAATTGCCCAATCATATAAAGCACCAACTCTAAAAACTACTAATTGAATCCCCATTTGAAAATTTCGATTGCGTTAAACAGTGATGATGCATTTAGAGATATATACCATATGAAATCTACTGGTGCATTATTTATTGAGACAAGAATGATGTGATTTAATATTCTATCCCCACAGGATATGAAAATCATATTTTTATTGAACTCCAAAGTCTTCATATTATCGTGAGTGGTAAAGAAAAAAGGGTTCATGTAAAAGGATAGTACTATTAATAAATTCCGAGGGCTACTCTGTAATAAGAGAAATTTACGCAACTTCAAGGAATTCTTTTTTAAAGTCTAGCTATATTGTTTCTATGAATCTCAAAATTACATAAATATGTTTTAAAATAATATTTATGGAAATGAAATGAATTCCAAACATATTAGTTATAATATCATTTACCAACCATTCCTCCTTTTATTGATATTTGTTTGTCAATACGCACCTATCTGCCACATTTGTAGATTGTAATGCCCCCCCCACGTGGCGGTTGTTTTAGACTTGTGTGTGAGTTTCTGTGTGTGCTTCATTAATTCTTGTGTTATTTGTTTGTGTGAAAAATATCAAATGTTAGTAGTCATGTTTAAATAATTAATTAAATCATAAGTGAATTTGCAAGGTTATTTAAAATATAATTAGAAATTAAAATAATAATCAATTAAAATTAAATGAAATGATTTA
The DNA here is from genome assembly GCA_007258455.2 of Sequoia sempervirens. Taxonomy (NCBI): domain Eukaryota; kingdom Viridiplantae; phylum Streptophyta; class Pinopsida; order Cupressales; family Cupressaceae; genus Sequoia; species Sequoia sempervirens. Next base: position 310,461,279 of record VDFB02373365.1, on the reverse strand, counting down.
GAACAAATGATCAAATTAAACTAATTGTTTTGTAAGAAAAAAAAACAAAAAAGTATTCTTTAATGATATTCGATAATAATTAATAATTGATTAGTTGTTCAAAGATAATCATTATAATAAGGAATTTAAGCGGATAGGAAGCTGAAGTGTTTTAAAGCAAGGAAAGCGATTGGAATTTGGAAGGTGAATAGTTATTGCGAATTAAATAAATAATAATAAATGATCTTGGAGGGAGGGGGGGAGATAACGGTGAGCAAGGGTAGGCACTGGTAAGACTTTATTATGAACGCCCTAAACCCACTTTTCTTCCATGGACAATAGTTTCTTAGGGAGTGTTCAATCATGTCTAATATCGAGTCCAAGCAAATCAAGGTCTAAATTCCAAAATAGACGACTCTGTCCTGAAATCTGCAAGTTTTTGAGTAATCCCAACTTCTTAGCCAAGGTGCAGCTATTTTCTGTCTTTGGAAATCTTTTCGAGAGATCACTCCCAAAGACGAGCGAAGGAAACTAGAATGGAATATTTTTCCAGACCGAAGCAGAGCTCATAATGGGTACGTAGATGTTGCTTGAATTTTCCTGTGTAATGCTTGAAAAGACAAATATTGTATTTGGATCTATTCTCTATTCTTTCCTTGTCACATTAACTTTTCCTTCTACTTCAAAATATGGAATTTGTCGAATGAATTTAGGCTTTTAGGAAACCATCTTCTGGTTGAGTTTTATTACATATTCTTCTTGGTCTATCGTTTTGATCTATATCTATCATTATAAGTTTCCAACAGTATTTCCCCGATGGTGTTCTTATCTATTCCAGTCTAGAAAGTTTAGGCTCACATGTGTAAAGATCAGGCCATTTGTGTAGAATGATTTTTACTGTATCGGCTTGATGTCCCAATCGTGCTTCTAGGTTTTACCGAGTCGGTCATTATTTATTTGACCATACTGTCCTTCTATTTTTTTCAATGCAAGGAGGAAGTAGCTATTTATTTTATGTTCTTATTTCAAGAAAACAAGGTAACCAACTGCTCAGGACTGAGGTCGAGCCTGCAAAAGATTAATCGCTCTGATCGTTCATCAACTTGTCACAGCGATTCACTTGAACATGGTAGGGTGTATGGATTTAAATAAACTCTCTATTTTTTTTATTAACAAAATCCCAGATGTTATCCGCAAGACTGTGGCTTCTCACATTTTTTTGCAACCGTAACCATCTCAAACGTGGAGGAAGCTCGGTTCGTGTGTCTTCTCTGATGCTGTCGATGAGCAGTTTGTTCAAGTGAAGAAATTGAGGACCAATGAGCAGATTATTTAATTCTCTTGGTCTGTGCAATGTTTCAAGCCTTTGCCAATTACCTCTGTTCAGTCGAAGCTAAGAGAAATTGATGTTATTGGATATAGTGTTTAGATGAGCTCCTTCGCATAGTCTGGTAATCTAAATTTATATAATCCCCCTGATACCCTTGGCAACCTGTCACTGCTTCAGCATTTAGAGTTGAGACATTATATAGAATTAAATAATCTCCCTGAAATCATTGGCAGCCCATCATAGTTGCAAATTTTAGACTTACCAAGGTTGTAGAAAATTAAATAAGCTCTCTGATTTCATTTTTAGCCTATCTCAACCGCGCACTTTTGAAAACATAATAGGAAGTTTTAGTCTCTCTGATTCCTTTGTCAATCTATCACAGCAGATGCATTTGATTTTAAGTTGTATTTTTCACATGCTTGTGTATTTATGTAATGTTAGTTTTTAAGTCATTTACTTTGAAGGAGAATTAGTTATTAAGTGAATAAATTGGTCTAAGTTGAAAGAAAAAGTTGTCTATATTTAATTATTAGATAATATTATTTTTGAGGAAAATTTACTTATCTATCTTTCATTAATAAAAGGTTCTGATCTTAATAAATCAATATAAATGTGGGACTAAAACTAGGTAATAGGGAAATAAAGTTATATGTCCTTTCAAATGTAGGTATGTGGATATAGGTAGATCAATGAGTCTCTCTCCTTTTCATTATATGAAGTTTTATCTTAGGTACGCTTATCTTTATGTTATGGTGTATTTTAGTTAGGAATGATACCTCTATTAGGATGGAATAAATGAGTTTAATTTTAATGATATAAATGGGGGGGATCAAGGTTGTGGTCGTATAAGGGTAGAAGTGTTAATTGATCTTTATGTAGATATTTGTGATAATTGTGGGGTAGGGTGAGTGTGCTAGGTAATAACATTATAGGTGATATTTTATCAAGTTAAGTTAGTGCCATTAGTTTAAAGTATGTTCCATATAATAACATCATCATATTCTAATCTTGTGTCATGGAAGTTTATTTCTATTAAGTCAATATTTTTAATAATTGTGTTGTAGAGAACATGAAATGGGATCTATTTCTCTTAGTCCTTAGTAAAACATATATGGTGACTTACAATTGTTGGATTATGAAGGAAGTATGTATTGGAACTTCTTTTGTTGTATGAACTATATCTTGTTAAGCAAATGGATAAATTGTATTTGAAGTTGATGTTCTTTAGTGAATTAGCATTGAATGTATATGTATGTTTAAGGGTTAATTTGATGTTTCCAATTGGATGTGTCCTCCTTTATGTTTGCTTGGTTTTCAAAAATGATTTTTATTCCATTGGGTTTGTGTCGATTTATGAGTGATTTGATGGACCCTTTCATTGTGAATTTTCTTGAGTTTGCGTGAGTTGGGAATCCTCTTTAATTTAAATTGTATTGTTATTGGTTTAACCTTGCGTGGTGAATTCTTGGTTTGTTTGGAGTTGTGGGGGTCTTATTAATTGATTTTGTGATAGAATTGATTGGATACTTATGCGATGCTTGGTTGTGATAAGTTTATGCTTCTTATGGAATGCGGTCTTCCCACTTTTATTATTTTGGTGAAACATTAAATTATATTGTTGTCATGTTTGTTGATTTTATCAAAGGTCATTTGTTTACCAACTATATAGGTATCTTGTAAGGAGAAAATTGAGGTCTCCCGTGGAATACCTAATTGGTGGCTTTTGGTTTTATTAAGTGATTTTGTTGAATTCAAGGTTGATTTTCTTTTGCGTTTCCCTATTTGAGGTGACACCATTGTTGAGTTGTGGATGGGTCTTGATGAATCTTCTTTTTTATGGCTTTTCTGAGTTAATCTCATATTTGAGGGAAATTTATCCTTGTGTTGGAATTATTGGAAATACTCATGTTGCTTCATTTTACCCTTGTTTGTGGGTTTTCATTCTTTTGGCTTCCAGAGGCTTGAGTTGATTGTCAGTTGATGTTCTCTCTTTATGTGCCCTTGATGTGGCAAGTGTTTTGGTTTCATTATTTTAAAAGGGTTGTACGGAACTTTGTAAGACTCTGATGTGGTACTTGTTAGCGAGATGGGTAATACCTTGCATGCTTTTATGATGTGATTCTTTGTTCAAATTATGATGGTACAACCCTTGATTTTTATGTTGTGGGGTCTCTAGGGAGAGTGGCTCCTCGTGGGGGCCGGCGCCCTGCATAAGGGGAAGAGCATAGGAGAACCCACGAGTGAGTTGGTAATCAAGTGAAAACCTAATAATTAACTTAGGAGGGTTGGGTAGTAATATCATTACACTCATCTTCATTAGTGCTTCCGCAGACTAATGGAAGGCTAAGAAGGCCGTGGTTGGCAAGGTCGTAACCTCGTCTTCACGAGAGGTCTACGGCTCCGCATGAGTCACCCTATGGACCGGCGCCTCCAGTTGGGAGGAACAGCACATGACAGCCCATGTAGGACTATGCGATGACACTCTCCCCTAGTTTCCCATGTGTTCTACTTTATTGTGTTCCTCTGGAAGTGGGTTATGGGAGTTGGTTTAGATTGTTGATACATGGATTTATCTTGATTTATGATTATTTCCTTAATACATCTTTGGTGTACTTTGTGGTCTTGTATGATTCCATTGATATTTGACTTATGACCTTGTACTCTTATGGTATTGTGATATGATTGTATTGTTTAATTGCAAATTGGAATTGTACTCTGTTTATTATTTCAGTTTAATTTGGAATTGTTTCATGTTCATCCTTTGGTTACTTGTCTAATATTTATTGCTTTGATTTATGTGATGAGAATTATGACCTCGAGTTGTTATGATGTTGTTGTAATCCTTGAGTTGTATGATACTTTTGTATGATGTTGAGTCTTGTGGTTCCGTGTTTGGATGTTCTTGGTTGAGGTCTCTTTCTTGTCAGCCCTTAGCACGGGGGGTGGGTCTTTGGACTCACATGGTCGGGTGGAACGTGCTAAGCACCCCATTGGGTCCCCGGTCGAGGATCAAGAGGTGCGGATTGGTGCTGTTGCAGCGACTCTAGAGTTGTATCTGTCTTGGAGCAAGTTATGATTCTTTGTATTCATTTGTTTATTTATATCATGTTATCTTGTGTATGGTTTCCATTTATGTTGGAAACACTTTTGTATCATTGTAACTCTAGAACATTGTATTGTAATGTAAAGTTAAACTTAGTGTGGATTTTGGCCATGGCAATTGTTATTCAATGTGTGAAGTTAATCATGTGTATGTTGTATTTATGTACACAGATGGTTTCTTATCAATGATTTTCATGTATGAGTTATATTTGTTAATGTTTATATCTTTGGTTTTTTATTATTGACGTTGTGTGGATCTAAGTCACGTAATGACTCCTCGTGTACCCCAAGGGATGTATGTGCTAATGAATCTACTTAAATAAAATTCATGTTATGACTTAATGTGTATTACATGTATGTTATGTTTACTTTTAAAAAAAAAATTGTGCTGTAATTATTTTTTTATTTGTCCTTTGGGGTTCGCACGACGGGGTGTTACATAGATTGCAAACCGATATAAAATGGTACCAAAGCATCACATTATATGTTTTTTTTTACCTCTCTACTGTGAATGTGCATAATAGGTACAACCTCTGCTATTCTTAGCCACTCTTTCGATTTATTTTATCGTATTTTAAGATGTTAGTTTCGAGAATGCCAAAGCTTAAACTGCAACAGTGGCCCATTTATGAATCATCGCTGCAACTTGTTGATTTTTCTATATGATAGAATGGAAACTCTAGTTGGATGCCGTAAAATGACAGAATAGGGCATGTGTAGGATCATGGTATGCCAAACAGGCCCTTAAGTGGCAAAAAATTCAGAAAAATCAGTGTTAGGCAACTTGACGTAAATATTTGAATAAGTTATCTATATTATTTCAAAAATATGTAAGAATAGAATTTGTAGAAAATTGAATGTAGTTTCTAAGATACTAGGTTTATTTAAAAATAAATAAATCTATTTGGTGAAATTTGAAATTTCAATGCGAGTACTTAAATTTCAGGGAAAAAATAAGAAGTAGGTGTCTGTCTCACCACCCTAACCATAATAAAATGATAATATTTTTTGTAAGATTTTATATATAAGTAGATGACTCATGTCTGGATGTGACGCGATATTTTTGTAATTTTTTCCAAGTAAATAATTAATTATGAATTTTTATTACAAATTTTAGAAAATATAAAAATCATGTCTAACCACCTTAACTTGGTCAAAAATTCATGAAATTTAATTTTTTTTTTTAATCCTATAGTATGTAAAGCATAGAATGTGACGATGTTTTGGATTCAAAAAATATTATACCGTTTGAAAGTTATAGATGTTTTTCAATCAGCCTATCGATCAGGACTTTAGTCATAATTCTAATAGAAAATGAATAATAATTATTTATTAAATTGAAATTAAATCATAATTTATATTTTTTGAAAGCTGAGAATCTCCTCTAAAAACCCTTTTCATTTCATTAATTTTGGGTGAAAAAAAGTCGTTAGCCACATACCCTACAAATATTGCCACTTTTTGGCATACCATGATCCTGCACATACCCAATAAATGATAGACAGATGCTGTATCCACGGAAGGGCATGCTGCTTGTGCGAAACTGTCACAAGGAATTGAAACAAATGAAGGTACAAATGCATTTGGATTGTATGGATTAAATTAATTCACCATCCGTATTGATAAGAAAGGTCTAAACTCGCACATTTCCAGCAATGTATGGTCGAATGTGGCGCTAGTGACTTTCCTAGTCCATTCAATCACTCGGTACAAATTCCAGGATGATATGGATTTTTGTGGACTTATTTGTATGGATTTTAGGCAGGATCCATCCTTATCATTCACGTGCAGGAGATGAAGTTAAAGGTTGATGAGAAAATACAACTCATTGACAAAGTAGTACATGGAAACAGTTGTCCGAAAGCTGTAGAAGCCATCAGTAGAGCCTGTCATGAAGTGGAGTGCTTTCACGCAGATGAATCCCATCACTTACATTACCATTTTACCCATTTTAGAGTTTATTTATAGACATTTGAAATTTATTTCAGCGGAGATTTCAAACTAGGGTAATGATTACAAATCTCTAAACTTTGAATGTAAAGGTCCTACAAACATCTATAGATTTCTAGAAACTTTTCATACAACTCTATGCAAATTATAAATCTAAAAATTAACATGCAAATTCTATATGATTTTTTTTAAATTTTTACCTTCTTGCAAAACTATAGTTCTCTGCATGTGAAAGGGGAGAAATTACTCATTTTCTTCTAACACCCCCCTTAATTTCAATAACTAATTGCACCAATACCAAACCAATTATGACTATGATCTTTCAATCTTCTCTTGACAACATTTGTGGGCTTCTCTCCTACCACGATACCTATTATCATGTGGAAATCTCCTTTTGGACTTCAATTTACATGGTTATGACTCCTTCAAGAGTCAGGAGTCCACACTTTTTCTCCTCCTACAAAGGGCTTCAATTTCTTTTGACAAAACACTATGAATTTTTAAAGGCTAAGATCTAGCTTACTCATACAACTTCACATTGGTGGCTTAGACTAATTTCTTGCAAACAACGATCTTCTATTCTCATTGACCTCCTTTCTTATAGAACAATGATTTCTTGATCTCATCAATCTCCTTTCTTATAAAACAAATATTTTTTGATTGGACTATGAACTCCTCTTTCAAATGAGCAACCTAATATGCAATCTAAGTTCTTTGATAGTGATTCTTAAATCATTATTACCTATCACTTCTACAAGATCTGTAATCTTCTATTTGACTCTCTGATTTTCTCCAAGGGTTGTGGCCTCTTGCCTTGTTGTCTTCACAATTATGTGGATTCTCCTTTGGTCTTTAAATGATAAAATTTCAAAGAAAATCTAGCAAATTATGTAGATCAAGCAACCTAAAAATAAGAAATTCTCATAAAAACTAGTTACATGGACAAGGTAGACCAAAAACATAATACAAATTGTGGATCTTATAAACTAAATCAATCTCCTTTTTAGTCTTGCAGGTGAATTCCTCTTGTGTAGATCACCCATGATCTTTCTTTGGGTACAAAGAACTTTTCAATGGAGCAGATTTCTTGTTTGACTATTAAAATTTAAACTTCCTTCCACAAAATTTAAAATGTGAACAATAATTTCCCTTGGAGTGGTAGTGGGATTGGGTGATTTCTTCTTTGATTAGAAATTTAATATGTTTTATATTCTTTCCTAATCAACCACCTCACCTCATCTTGATTATACAACAATCATTATGTCTTTAACATCACTACAAATCACTCTCCTCTATTTTCTAGCCTACCTTTCAAGCAATGGCTTCTCAACTACAAACAATTTCCTTCAACTTTAAAAAATTGTAATTGTGACCCTTAATCTCCCTTTCACATTTCTATTGTTTTTGTGGAAAATACCTACAATCAACTACTATGATCACGCTTTCAGATAGGTGGCTTTAATATTCAATTTCAGTGCCTTCATTTTTTTTTTTAGTGAATTCCTTAATTTTTCTCCAAACGTAGTGGTGGGTAGATATTCAATGGAATTTTTTATTGGAAACAATTTCATTTTGTGGTGAATTTGGATGTTCCTAAGTATTTCATCAACAAAATGGTAGGCTTCTTTGAGGATAATGAACTAATCCTAGAATTTAGCAACCTCCTGTTGACTATGACATTTCAACTTACATGATCTAGCTATAACCTTAAATGCTCAATTTGATTTCAATGATCCCTCAACTATAAACATTCCCATGATCTTTTGCAATTAGCTACAATCTTCTTCAACTACACAAAATGATTTTTCTTCAACTCTACAAATCCAATAACCTCTTTATCTTCAACTATGGCTAGATCTAACAATTTGTCTAGTGCTTTGACTTGTTGTTCAACCTCCCATGATCTCTTGCCTCTAAAATTTCTCAAACCCAAATAACCTTATTGAACCCACTCTTATACAAATTGAAATAATAAAAATACACAAAAATGCTACAACAATAAATACATTATTCAATCTTTGAAGAAATGATAAAAAATCTATGAACTTTGAATGTTACAACATTCATTAAATTCTACTCATGATGACATGGTTTGGTCAACTAGTTAGTGATTAGAGACAATGGGTGAATTAAAATTACCTCATTATATAGATGTCTTAGAAAATATAAAGACTTCTAGAAACATCTCATGCATATCCATACAAATTAAAAAGTCTAAGAATTAACATGCAAATTCTATATTTCAAAATTTTGTTTTTATCCTCTTGAAAAATTGTAGTTCTCCTCATGCGAAGTGGGAGAAATTAATTGTTTTGTTCTAACAACTGCAACTTTTTAAATTTATTTTTTGATGATAAATGGTTATAAATGCCTCTTTTTACAATGGTCTTAGAGAATTTGAGGAGATATGCTAAAAATAGTTACTATTAACAATAGAAAAATACATGCAAACATGGAGAAATGTCCTAAGTAATTTCTAGTTTATTTTCAATTTTTTGAAAGAGACTATTGGATCATTAATCTTTAACTCCATGCAAAACTACAATTACTTTCTACTTTTCTACTCGTGAACAATGTGAAAAAATACAACTCATTATATTCTAACACTCCCCATTAATTTCTACCATTAATTGTTTGACCATTTACAATGCCCAAACCTTATCTTAAATGCTCAAAGATCTCCTTTTCTAATTCCTTCATAAATATATCTACTAATTATTCTTTAGATCTAAAAAATATATTTGAATTTCATCATTATTCACCAACTCTTTAATAAAATGGTAACTTGTATCAATGTGCTTCCTGCTCTTGTGAAAGATATGATTCTTTGACATTGAAATTTTTGATTTTTTTGTCACAAAAAGATTGGTGTTGGCTACTCCTATGCTTGCAATAAATCTATCTAAACATTTCTCATTCAAATTTCTTGACATGTTTTTGTGGCCGCTACATCTTCTACTTCAGCTGATGAAAGTGTCACTATGGGTGGCTTCTTTGATGCCAACGATTCTACGCAGGTATCCTACAATGAAAGAAATGTCCATAAGTACTCTTCCTATCATCAATGCTTCCTAGAAAAATACTATTAGTATAACCAATCAAACCAAAATAATTATTTATGGAATATAAGATTCCATATCCTATTGTCCATGCAACATATCTCAATAGTATGTTTCCAAATTTCCAATGTGGGTCTTTTGGTGACTCCATGAATCTTGAGACTAGACTAATCCCATACATTATATTTGGTCTTGTAGGTGTAAGATACATCAAAATTCCAAGTAGTCTTTTGAACATTGTAGAATCAACATTAGGCCTTTTGTTTTCTTTGCTAATTTTAGTGCCCATTGTAACTGGTGCATATGTTAGATTACAATTCAACATCCTAAACCTTTTCAACACATCCTTTGCATATTTATATTGACTGATGAAATTTCCTTTATTTAATTGAAAAATTTTAATACCCAAAAAAAACTTCATCAAACCTAAATATGTCATCCCAAATTCTTTCTTTATTGCTGGTTTAAGTGTGTAAAAAATAAATCTTGTGAAAATTATATCATCAACATATAAAAATGCAATAAAAATCTAACTCTCTTTTTTTTATCTTCATGTATAATGTGGGCTCACTACTTCTTTTGTTGAATCCATACCTTGTCATGTATGATTCAGTCCTACTATACCATGCTCTTGATACTTGTTTGAGATCACAGAGATATGTTTTCAATCTATAGACCCTAGATCTTCATGTCCATGCACTTCACAACATGGTGGTTGTTTCACATATACTTCTTCCTTTAGAAAACTATTCAAAAAATATGATTTGACATCCATTTGAAAAAAAGTTGCAATTATTTTGTGCATCTATTGTTGGAGTATATGGTTTTTACCATTAACCATGCTTTAGCTTTACTTAGGAAAAAATTATTAGATATTAATTATTTAGGTGCATATAGTTTTATTAGTTATTGTAAGTTACTTATTTTGTGGACTTGCATCTTTCCTTTATAAGCAAGGTTTTCAATGTATTATTCTTCATCTCAATTTATTCATTCACTCATTGTAAATATCATGTTTCTTCTCTCACATTCTGAAAATTTACATCATAGATCTGGTGATCCTGGGCTCAGTGGTCTCCACCAATATGGTATCAGAGCTACCCATTCTTCCCTCATTTCCTTCAGAGTTTTCATCAAAAAAAATTTGAGATCTAAATTGATATTCAATTTTTTTCCAAACTAGTGTTGGAATACATTCAGAAGAATGTTCATTTTTGGCCCCTGCAGTTGCGGGGTGATCCCACAATATTGGTTTACAATTTTTGTAAAGTGGACATTGAACTGATTTTTTCTAACTAAATATTAACTTTCGAGCACCTATCACGACTGAACCATGAGGAATTTGAAGATGATGCAAACTAGTGATTTGTGAAATATTGCCTATAGATTCTAAATATATTTTTTTCAAAAATTTTGGAATTAGATTGCACTTATTTTTCCATCTCCTTCAAAAACTAGTTTTTTCAGTAAACATCATTTTTAAGGAGTGACACTCATCGTATAACACATAACTTTTTTTCCATGAAGAATTAAATTCTATTTTTTCGAATTTAGATTTGTAACTACAATATCTAGTGCTTCCAACTAGTTTCATAGTGTTTTATTAAATATTTTTCCTTAATTAAGTTTTGAATTCAAACCAATTACAATTCAGACATAGGCGAACCATATAACACATAATTTTTTTGTATGTATCAAAATTCAATTTTTTTGTTGGATCAAGGACTTCAATATCTGGTGCATTCATTTTTTTTTCTTCTTTTTTTAGATAATCTTCTATTTTTCCACATGTACAAAACAAAGAGCTTTATTTTCAGTCAAAAACTTACATTCACAAGAAATAAAAAATAAATATAATAATAATAAAAATAAATGTATTTAAAATTATACTTTTTGGGAAGCTTATAGTATGAACTACATACTTACAAAAATAAATTTTAAATGAATTCATTTGATCCCCAAAAAAATATATCAAAAGTGGTTTTTTATCAGCATTTTGATAGGTGTAAAGGAGACTCTATTATAGGTATGGTTTAAAACTAGCGGGGTGTTATCCAAGGGGGTTTGATCTAAGGTAGTTTGATCAAACCATCTTCAATTGGAATGCTTGAAATGAAACTTTTTAAGGCTTAAATCATTATATTTTCTAAAAATATTTGATTTCAGCAAAAAATAGAATCTCCCAAAAATGGTAAACCAACTTTGTGGGATCACCCTGTGAAGTGAAGAGGCGTGATTTTTTGTTGAAGAGGCCTGAAATTTTCCATTGGATGCAGTGTTTTTTTTCCCATGTTTTGGGGCAGTTGAATCATCTACAAAGGTTGAATTTACAACGACTTATTTTCTCTATAGTGGCATTGAGTTTTCTATTGAGACAACTCGAATTCATTGTTGAGAGGGCATAATTCTTCCCAATAGAAGTCACAAAATTCTTGTGAAGAGACTAGGATCAGTTCATTGGAGGGTGCCATTGAAATATAGATGGCGCTGATTCAATTTTCCTTTATCAGTGGTTGCTAAATAAAGACCCATGTCCATTTTTTTAAGGAAGGAAATACTTGTGTACAAGTTGATTGGCTGTGGAGCCATGAGATCTTTGTGTCTTGTGGAAGTGTTGGAATATTTTGGTGAACAAAGCAGTTGAGGGGCGATAAGAACCCATGGAGACCTTTATACCTTCCATGACTTTGTAGGCCATGTCAATTGTTTGAAGGCTTCGTTTGTACATTAGAGGTCAAAATTTATACTTTATAAAGTTTTCCCCTAAATATTTAGGGCTTCAAATTATTGTGCAACCAAAGAGGAAGTGGGCCCAAAGTTTTTTGAGGTTATTTTTTGGGAATATCTATCCCGTGCATTGGTGAGAAATTGGGAAAAACTAGTCTTTTATTTCCCTGCACTCTCATTATTGCATGAATTAAGGCTTGTTGTGGTATTGGTTATCTCTTGCTTGCGCGGATCAAACTATTTTAGTCAGTGAGGATCATGGGTTATTTGCAAAGGTGATTAATTTTTTATTGCAAAAATTTTCAAGACTCGGCTACATATTTAGTATTTTTTTTCCTGAGTGATATTTTTTGGATGCTGGAAAAATAAATCTCGAGAGGCTGCGTTGGTTGATATTTTTGGAGGTTTTAGTTGTATCTGTTTTGTGTATTTTTTATTTTGGTGCAATATTTTTCATGGCTACTCCTAATTTAGTTGAACTTTTAAGCTCCCATAACTACTATACCTGGAAGATTAAAATCCCTAGGTTTCTCCAATCTAAGGGTTTGTGGTCCACATTGAGTGATAACTAGCCCACTTTTATGAGGGAGTATGAAAAAATTGCTCACAACAACAAGTGTGACAAAGCTATGGGTTTGATATCTTTGCATGTTTCTGATAGTCTTCTTTTCCATATTGAGGAGTGTAATACACCCAAGGAGGTATGGGATGAGTTACATAACCTGATTGGTTAGGTCAGTGAATTTTGTGCTTTGCAACTAGAGGTAGAATTAACTTTCTTTCCCCTAATGCATTTCCTTCCATTGATGATTTCCTAGTCAAGTTCAAATCTGTGAGGTCAGAATTGGCATAATGTGGGAAGGGTAAAACTAATAAGTAATCCATTTTTTTATTTTGTTTAAGCTGAGAGGTCCATTTGTAATTTTTTCTTCTACCTTCTACTTGACCATGGACGCTTTGGGAAATGCATTCCAAATTCCTTCTTTTGAGACATTCTATAACTGTTTAATGAGGGAGCAAGCCAAACTTTCCCAATTAGAAGGGGCCTCTATGAATCATGCATTAGTTGAATAATCCTCTCAGAGAAAAGGGAAGAAGAAACCTATAGCTAAGACAAAGTCTAATGAGTCATCCACCTCTTCAAAACATGATAAACCTAAGGAGAAGTTTAGTTGTGTTTATTGAAAGAAGAAAGGTCATGATGAAAACCACTATTTTACGAAGAAGATTGATGAGCTTTCACATCTTCTTTAGAAGAAAAATATTCCATTTCCCTCATTTGTGACTCCTTCTACAACCTCTCCATCTACATCACCTTCACTATCATCCAAACCTACATACTCAGGTAATGTAGGATTTGCAATTGGAATGAAAGATAAGGAAGATAAACATGCTAAAAGGCATGCATTGGTAACTTCTACAATTCTTTATAGTTGTGATAGATGGTTTTTGGATTTAGGAGCATCTCATCACATGGGTTTTACTCCCTCTCCTTTTTTGAGTCTTTATCCTACCGATACTTCTAAGATTTTGTTGGGAGATAGTAAGTTTTTGGATGTTGTGGGGATAGGAAATATTGAGATCGGTGATGGTTGTTTCAGAGATGTACTATGTATTCTTGATTTACACACAAATCTACTTTCCATCTACCAGATTACTCATGCTGAGGTACCTAAGACTATAGAGTTTACTAATTTAATTTTTTTTAATTAGAGAGGCTAAAACTAGAAAATTCATTGTTGTTGGTGAAGCTGATCATTAGTCTCATCTCTATTCCTTTTTCTCATTTTTTAGATGATGATGATTATGAGCCTCTAACCTCTATTGCTAGTGTTGATAGCAATTCCTCAAGATAGATTATTCATTTGAACTTTGGAGTCCTTAACCTATGTTGGGGTAAAAGCACAAAGTTGTGTCACACTTTGAGCCAACTTATCAACACAACTGAATTTAAATATTTCTAACTAAAAATCAATTTTTGTCAAACATATGATCTAGTAAGATTCATTCTAGCTAAGTTAGATACTTCCACAACTTTTTCAACTAAAATTGTTGGCTAAAAATATATGGAGCACTACTTTGAGTCCAATTTACCAAAAAAATAAAATTATTTAAAAAACTTGAAGTTTCAATAACTCCTACTAATGTATATAACATTTTTTAAAATATATAAAAAATACCCTTTTGTAAATCCAGAAGTGTAGTTTTCAAAAATACATTTATTTTATAGTTTAATTATTATTTATATTTTATATTTTATTTTTATTAAAAGTAGGTTAATTATTATTTATATTTTATATTTAATTTTTACTAAAAGTAGGTTATCAACATAAAATATTAGGTTGATTACCATGCCAAGGAAAAATAATAAAACTTATTAAAAAAAATATAAAAAAATATGATGCACTAGATAAAATAATCTATTTCAAGATGGTATAATTTTTTTTCCATTTTAGATAAATATTTAATATGAAAATTGACGTCTGATGGAAACAACTGTTTTTTATTCACACAAATTTTAATATTTATTTAAAAATATATATATTTATCAAAATGGAAAAAAGGTATATCCATGCACTAAAGTTTCATGTTTTAAATACAAAAAAAATTTGAAAAAACAAAAAATTACTATAAAAAGTTTGACATCTCATGCAACTTCATTTTTCAGCATTTTATCAGCAACTAAATTATAGTGTTAATTTATTAAAAACTAGTTTAAAATAATATTTTAATTTTTTTTTTCAAATAAAAACATAAAATATACTAAAAAATACATATTTTACTACTTTACATCATTTCAAAATTTAAAACATATAGCCACTTTTTAGTGATTTAAGTTTAAAAGTTGGATCAATGTTGGTTGTTTCTTTCATAAAATGTGACACAACTTTGTGTTTTTACCCATTGATTCATCTCTTGTTGCTTCAAAGGTTGGTTCTTCAGCACAATAAAATGTTTTTGATCCTTTAGATCATTTTTTGTGGGATAGTCACATGACAGGTATTGCGGATTTATTTTGTGAATCTCACATTTTTTATTTGGATGATGCATTTGAGGGTATATCCCTTCTTTTTGATGATATTATCTACACTATTGTCACACCATTTGTGTCTTTGGAGATTATTGCTTCAGATTTTCCACACGGTCTTGTTAAGCCACCTTCTTCAGCCGAGGTTGCACCTAATCATGATGTGACATTTGGTTACATGGAGGCACTAGAATAGTTTTCAGAGTCATCCTTCATGTTGATTCTTCTTCTCCCTTCCCTTGTTTCAGAGTTAGAGTTTCTATTGCATCAGTTGTTGTTTCTCCCTGAAGGGAGGCATATTTTTTGTAGACATGGGATATTCTTCAGACTTCTAGGATCAACATAGGAGGTTCTTCATCATGGGGGATATTTTTTGCATTTCTATTTTTTTATATGGGGGGCTACATAGTATCTCTCCTTTTTTATTTTGTTGAGATCATTGATGGGAGTTATCCTTGGGGGTATTGTGAAGTCCTCATCCTTTCACTTTTTCATCTTTCACTTTTTTAGATTTTTTTCTTTCTTTTGGAGAGGAGTTTTCTCCCACTGGGCTTTTCTCCTTTTCTCTGGTTGTGAGAGATTACATTTCATTTTCCATTGTAAATGGGTACCTAACATGGTTGTGTAGTTGGAACCCATATTACATCTTGATATTGCATAATAATCTCCTTAAGTTGCACTTAAAGGGGGGTGTTGGAGTAAATGGTTTTTACCATTTACCATGCTTAAGCTTTAATTAGGAAAATATTGTTAGATATTAATTATTTAGGTGCATATAGTTTTATTAGTTATTTTTCAGTTATTTCTTTTAATGACTTACATCTTTCCTTTATAAGCAAGGTTTTGTACATTATTCTTCATCTTAATTTATTCATTCAATCATGGTAAAATAGCATGTTTCTTCTCTTGCATTGTGAAGATTTATATTGTAGATGGTGATCCTGGGCTCGGCGGTCTCCACCAACATCTATTACTAAAACTATTATAATAGTATCAAGTCTAGCAATTGGAATAAATATTTAATTATAATAAATTCCATTTTGTTCTATAAAACCTTTTTCTACTAAACTTACCTTGTATTTTTCTAGTTCATAATGTGAATTATTTCTTTATAAAACCATTCATCTCCTATGCATTTATGACCTTTAGGTAGATCAACTAGCTCCCATATTTGTTTTTTTTCCAAAAGAAACCACCTGTTCATTCATATATCTAAAATAAGCAGTAATTTTGTGTCACTACATGGAGTTCAGTGAGATAATTTTTACTTAGTACCAACTTTAGAATATTAATCTACCTTTGTCAGCTTTTCCTTGTAGTGGTAGTGCGGGCTCGTCATTTGTTGAAAATAGTTTTGTTGATGGTATTTCTCTTTCCTATTGTTTTTGTGTAGATGATTAATAGTGAAGGATCTCTCTATCATAGTAGTTAAGTAAAGGTTATAATGGTGTTATTATCTAAGACATATATTTTAGTTTAAATATTACACTCTAAGCTTTGACTTGTTTAAGAGGTTCATCTTAAATCACACTAGTAGGTGTATCTTAGTAGATAAGTTAATGTGATTTCAAATGAGTCAAACAAATATGTCTAAGCTTAGAGTGTGTTATTTGAAATTATCTAGACATGTGTTTCCATCAATAACTAAGATATACATTCCAAATTTAAAGCCCAAAATAAAAATTGTGCATCTCTTAATGCAAAGCATAGATACCAACATCAAGTTTGGAATAACTTTCAACCCACAAGTTTATCAATTGAAAACACAAGAAAATTTAGTTTTTTTTGCATCATTTGTATTTGTATTTGTATTTAACTAAACTAACCCTAATTTTATTTCAACTTTATTGTAAGGGATTTGTTTAGGCCTCTAAAGAAATGGACACTAGTATTGTTGTAAGAAAGCATACCTTTAATATTTCTTCAATAAAACTTTGAAAACTACTAATTATATTTTCTTCAAATAATTTTTTTCTTTCTCTCTCTTTCTTTAAAATTTATTTGAGTATTAGGAATTGAAATGATTAAAATATGGGATGGATGCTATCATATGGTTTAGGACATAGAGCACACCCACACTTCCTATTTCATTCAAAGGTTACCCTAAATATCTCAATGCCAAAGATAAATAAATATTGTAACAGGGTTGTCCTAGGGCCTGAATACGATCTAATGAGGGGTTCACCACCAAGTTTTAACTTGGAAAAGGTAATGAAATACAAGAAAATAAAAACCATAATTGAATGAAAACTAACACTAAATGACCTAGAAAAGTGAATGGAAAAACACATAAAGCTACAAAATATAATGTGTGCACCTATAAATCTAGAAGTGGTTGGATGGAGGTTCAAAACACTAGAAATTCAAACTTTATTATTAACTGGGACTCATTCGCCAAGCTAGGTGAATCAGTCCAATTTTTGGAAAATTGTGTAGGAACAAGAATTTGCTAGAAGGGTATCCGAATCTATAAAAACATAAAATTTGACTAGAACTGGGACTCATTCGCCAGAAGTGGTGAATCAATCCAATTGGGATTATTTTCAACTTCAAAGGTTGATCCTACTCTTCCCTATCTACTCTATCCTTCCTGATTGGTTTCCGGATTTGAATCTATGATTTGCAACATGTAGGTCCTCTCCAAGGTTCTCCAAGGCTTGATGACAACTTTGACAACTTTAAAGGATTTTCAACTTTTCTCTAATCTTCCTCCTTGGGGAATTCGTAACCTAGCCCTGCAAATCACACATAAAGGAGAGGAAAAAAAATTGTTGGGTTAGTGGATAGGGGTTTTCCTTGGTCAAACCCCATTTTGGAAATCAATCCTTGAAAATAAATCAAATAAGAATAGAGAATGATGAATGAATAAATAACAGTGTTGCAACAAACCAAACCCTAGCAATAAAGTGCTACAAATATGCTTGAGATAGCTGAAATGGATGTAGATCTTGACTCTTGCTTAAATATAATAGATCTTGAATGAAACACTTGCATGAATTAT
Organism: Sequoia sempervirens; assembly: GCA_007258455.2. Lineage (NCBI taxonomy): Eukaryota > Viridiplantae > Streptophyta > Pinopsida > Cupressales > Cupressaceae > Sequoia > Sequoia sempervirens. The sequence continues at coordinate 310,443,103 of VDFB02373365.1, read as the reverse complement.
AAAACCCTACATCACAATTGTTAGCTAAAAAAAAAACATGATGCATGAAATCCTTGACATGATGATTGATGCTTGAATGATGCTCTAAAATGCTTGATAATCTTCCCTTGAATGCTCTTTAATGATCTTGTCAATGATGGAATGCTCTTGTGAACTCTTGATTGCTTGTTAAATTTCTAGGTGAAAATATGAATGAAAGAACCTTGTATTTATACTCAAATATGCAAGAATTCTCAAAATTACAACACTACAAGCCAACATTAGATGTAGGAGAAAAGAATTACGATAAATTTGAATTAATTTTAATTTTGGGCCACTTGGGATTGATTCTCCCAAGATGGAAAATTAGTCCCATCAAGCATAATGTATGGGACCAAAAATCAAAAGTGCTTAGAAATGTGTGAAAATAGGTTCGGGACCCAAAAATCTAGGTAGGACCCATTTTCCCAAGGTGGCAAATGAGTCCCAAATCACTAAATCTAGATCACACAAGCCAAAAGCACCTAAATTATGATTAGCTAATTATTTGTGTCAGGATTATCCTTGAAAAGATACAATAAATGAGGCTTGTGGATGCAAAATATGGCCAATTAAAGCATAAGAAATCCCAATTATTAATGATAAGCCTAGAAAAGTATGAAAGTGTGTTACAACACTTTAAACAAGGCAAGATTAATGTTTATTTTGATTAAAAAGAGGTTTATTAGGTTTAGTTAATTAATTAAACCTTAAAAAAGTTTGAAAGTGTGTTAAAACAATTCACAAAACTATAGCAAGGTACCATTTAAATCAATTAGTTCACAAGGGCCGAAGACCTAATGTGAGTATGTTAGGCATATTACAACACTAAATCAAGGGCAAGTTAAGGGGACCTTTTTGCGTCATTATATCTAGCCCCCACTTTAGTCAGAGGAGGAACTTGCTTCCAACTCACACTAAAGTGAACCAAATGCAACAACCAAGGGAGGCTCAAATGTACTAATATTTGTAAGATAGGACATCCATAACCAAGGGGGTTAGGCAAGCCCCTAGGAACATGGTCCTATGGTAGACCAACATAAGAACAAAAGAACACACAAGAAAGTGGTAAAGAGCAACAGTGAAGCACAACCATGCATTTTCAAAGACAAAGGGAGATGAAATGACATGAAAATGAAAAGGGGAGACGAATCAAGCTTTGACCATTTTTCCAATGCAGTGTGGATAAGATCTAAGTTGTTTATTCGAAAAATGCATACTCACTCTAAGGCAACATAACTCCTGGCTATCCGCTAGGTGAGAAGTCCAAAAAGGGTGAGAAACATACACTCATGGATGGTATGTACTAACACAGACATGCGAGTGGCTATGGGGAAAGTCATGCCTTGATTGGGCTTCCCGCTCAAACCATACCAAAGTTATACCTCCTAATAACTTTAATAAGGCACCATGCAAAAATGATTTTTAAGCTTCATGAGATAAGAAAAACTTCGTATTCTTAGAACTCATGAACAAACAAGATGGATCCATAGGCATGCAAGTTGTGTTATGCAAGGTGGCCATATAACTACAAGATGAAAAATGCAAACTGTAAGGAATGTTCAAAATGAGTCTTGCATAGTTCACACGAGGTCTTCAACTTAGGGAACATTGTGCCTAATGTCTCCAAGAGCAAGCTATATAAGTTTTCACTAATACAAAATTTGAAAACCATACAATGCAAATCCTAATGCAATGTTAATGCAAGCCAAATCTAGAATGACAATTCAATCCAAATTAGAATTTCAATGTTCTAAATGCAGGTTCACCAAAATGAAATAATTAAAATGTGCCATGGATGTTATCATATGGTTTAGGACATAGAGCACACCCACATTTCCAATTTCATTTAAGGGTAACCCTTAAGATCTTAATGCCAAAGAGAAATAAATCTTCTAACATGGTTGTCCTAGGGGCTAAATATGATCTAATGAGGGGTTCACCACTGAATTTTAACTTGGAAAAGACAATGAAACAGAAGATGAAATGCAAAACCCTAATTGAATGAAAAATAACACCAAATGACCTAGAAAAGTGAATGGAACAACATAAAAAGCTAAAAAATAGAATGTGTGCACCTAGAAATCTCGAAGTGGATAGATGGAGGTTCAAAACACTTGAAATTCAGACTTTATTACTTATTGGGACTCATTTTCCAAGCGGGGTGAATCAGTCTAGTTTCTAGAAAATTGTGCAAGAGAAAAAATCTGCTAAAAGGGTATCTAAATCTGCAAAAACCTGAAATCTAGTTGGAACTAGGACTCATTCTCTAGAAGTGGTGAATCAACCCAGTTGGGATTTTCTACAACTTCAAAGGCTAATCCTAGTCTTCCCTATTTGCTATGTCCTTCCTGATTGGTTTCTAGATTTGAATCTTTGATTTTACAACCTGTAGGTCTTCTCCAAGGTTCTCTAATGCTTGATGACAAATTTGACAACTTTGAAGCATTTACAAATTTTCTCTAATCTTCCTAGGGAAATTTGCAACCTATCCCCACAAAACACACACAAAGGAGAGGGGAAAATGTTCTTGGGTTAGTGGATAGGGATTTTCCTTGGTCAAAACCTATTTTGGAAATCAATCTTTGAAAATAAATCAAATAATAATAGAGAATGATGAATGGACAAATAAAAATGTTGCAACTCACCAAACCCTAGCAATGAAGTGCTGAAAATATACTTGAAATGGCTGTAATGAATGTAGATTTTGACTTTTGCTTGAATATAATAGATCTTGAATGAAACACTTGCTTTAATCATGAAACCCAATATAACAATTGTTAGCTCAAAAACAAACATGATGCATGAAATCCTACACATGATGATTGATGCTCTAAAATGCTTGATAATCTACCCTTTAATGCCCTTAAATGCTCTTGTGAATGATTGAATGCTCTTGTGAACTCTTGATTGCTTGTTAAATTGCTAGGTGAAAATATGAGTGAAACAATCTTGTATTTATACTCAATTATGAAAGAATTCCCGAAATTATAACACTACAAGCCGACATCAAATCTAGGAGAATAAAATCCTACCAAAAATCTGAATTAATTTTAATTTTGGGCCAGATGGGACTCATTCGACCAAGGTGGTGAATGAGTCCCATCAGGGATAATGTATGGGACCAAAAATCAAAAGTTCTTAGAAATGTGTGAAAACAGGTTCAAGACCCAAAAATCTAGGTGGGACCCATTTGCCCAAGTCGGCGAATGAGTCTTAGATCACTAAATATGGGTCACACAAGCTAGAAACACCTAAATTATGATTGGCTAATGATTTTTGTTGGGATTATCATCAAAATGATGCAATAAATGAGGCTTGTGGATGCAAAATAGGGCCAATTAAAACATAAAAAATCCCAATTATTAATGACAAGCCTAGAAAAGTGTGAAAGTGTGTTATAACACTTCATAAGACTTTGAAAAATGAAAGATTAATGTTTATTTTGATTAAAAAGAAGTTTATTAGGTTCAATTAATTAATAAAACCTTAGAAAAGTGTGAATGTGTGTTAGAACACTTCAAAACACTTTAGCATGGTACCATTTAAATCCATTAGCTCACAAGGGCCTGAGACCTAATTTGAATATGTTACGCATATTACAACTCTAAATCAAGGCCAAGTTAAGGGGACCTTTTTCCATTATTATAGGAATACAAATTTTGTTAAACAATCTTTTCCATTGTTGTAATTATGTTCCTTGTCTCTTGATTATGATTTTTTAGAGGAATGAATTGCTCCATTCTTTGTGTATTAAAGAGTATCAATTCCCACAATATTATTTGTATCTTTTAGTTTAATAATATATTTAGGTGGAATCTTATTTTTTTGCTTACTCTCAATGGATGTTTGTTGTTGTAGCTCTAATATTTTTTGTAGTTAGTGTACTATAATAGTGAAGTTCAACACTTTCTTAGTGTCAAATAATATTTTTGGTACACAAGCGATAGAAATTTATTTGAAAATCCCATTAAAATAGTTTTGTTTTACAAAAATTGAATGTCATGTATGGCCTTCAATAGGTAAATTACATTCATGTGATTTTCTATGGAGGATTTAGCACTTCAAAATTTTACAAATATTTAAGGAAATGCCAAAATCTATCTATTTATAAAAGAATATGATGGTCTTATTTGATACTAATAAATTCAACATTATATTTCAACGAATTGCAACCATGGTAGCACCTTACATGTTATGGATCTATCTCATGTAGAAAGTTATTAGTTTATATGGAATAGTATTTAGTTAAGAAAAAAGTGAAGAAATTTTTACCAATGAAGGATAATTGATATGTACTATATAATTTTATATAATAGGATATAATTTTATCATTCCCATGTAGTAAATAATTTTATCTATAAAGGAGTTAGTACCTAAAAATTTTGCATAAGTATTTTTAGAAATTGTAGGCTAGCTATATTTAAAAGTTTAATTATATTAAGACCGTCTAAAATATATATTAGTATTATTTTCCAACAGGAAACCCACCTATTAAGTATTTTTGTTTATTTAATAAATTTTAACAAATATTTTGCAAGAAAAATATCTAAAAATATTTATAGTACTGAATTTGAAAATACATTGTATAAAAGAAGGATAGTTTTTTCTATTGATAATGGGTGGGGAAACCACTTATAATTGTATGATATCAAATAGTAATTATAATTTTGTATGTATAGTAATAGAAGTTGCATTAGGTGCATACATAAAGAGACCAAAACATTGCTAGTGCAAAATTAGATGTTAAACCATTCATCTATTAAGAGCTACAAAAAACTATCCCCGTCCTCCTCTAAATATTGTCTAGAAGAGGAAGGCTTGAATGCAATAGATAATGAGGTAAATTTTGAAATAATATCTATAGAAGGGTGAATTAAAGCATGAATAAGTGATACCTCCAAAGAGCAAGTATTTACACTTATAACTATGCTAGTGGTTGGAAATTATTATCTACAACATTGGACTAGGAATACCCCTCACTACCACATTACCTACCTAATATCCTATACTATATCTCCACCTCCTACATTATATTGATTACACCAAATATGATCCACAAGTGCCTCTATCCTACTCAGTAAAATCTCAAAGGAGAATCAATCATATCTTTGAACCAAATGGAAATTCTATCACTCTACTTAAAGAGAGAATGTACACCTAACCCACATCCTATTAAAATAGAAAGTGAAACCAAACATAATTACCTTAGAATAGAAGATCCCTTAGTGCTATCTTTCTACTGATAAAACTTCCTACTTCCACACCATGTATTTTTAAAACATTCATAAAATATTTCCCACTATCATAGCTCTAAAGACCAAATTTGTAGGTTTATAAATATTTAGCAAAAGTAAGGGAAAAATACCTTTATTTAATGTAGAACCCTTGGAGAAGTCATAGTTAGTATATATGTATAATAGCTTACCCTTTGAAAGAAAATATGATTGAGCATATTCAAGATATAGTATTTGTAAGAGCTCCTTGTTCTATACGTGATCCATGAATTTTGATAGAAACACATATACTACATTTTAAATCCTAATAAAAATTTTCAAGGAAAATATCATTGTAAACCCTGAATGACTACACAATAGTAACTTCTACCTTTTAATAGTTGAAATAAAAAACATGACCTAACATTAGACTATCATACGAACAAAAAATCCATTTGACCCCATTTGTTTGTAACTATATGGACTACTTCATTCTTTGTATGTAATTTTATTTTGTTGCATTACCATTAGTTATGTGTGTGAGTAATCAAATTAAATACCCGAATATTAATTGTTGACCTTGTGCTATTATATTAATTAATTTTCACGATGTAGATTCCAAATTCGTTGCACAAATTTCTAAGAGAATAAATATCTGATCCACTTTGGATATTTATATTGTGATTTTCACAAAAGAATAATTTATTATTAGAAGTTAGTTTAAATTTTTGTAATAATAAATTTTTTATCATTTTCCATGGATTGGTTTTTGTATTAAATTTTGAAGGAACAACAAAAAATTACATGTTCATATGTAGAGTTGCATCAGAAGATACCCATCCACATATACAATATCATTTGCCCTACCCATTAAATTTACATTACATCAAGTAGTTGTTTACATCTTATCAATTTCTGGGAAGAGATTTACATCCTATAACTGATTATAAATCACATCACTGCACTACTAAGAAGTACCACTGACCTACAAGGGAAGTTTTGTACTACCAAAATAGACCCTGACCTATTATATAAACACTGAAATACCTACCACTTGTGGGAACTAACAACCACCTTCCATCAAAAAAGTGTCAAGCCGTGCCAAAAATCATCATGCTAATAAAATTAGAGGGGGTCATCCATATTAGTTTGTTGCATCCTCTCTCTAGGCCTAGTTTTTCATCCACAAGAGAGCCCCCGCTGCTTCAATCTCATCTCTACTGAAGTCCTCTATATTGAGCATCAGTGGCACATATTTGTTCTGGTTGTCTTTAATAATATTATCATTGAAATCCTTCTGAAAACTTCCAAAGCTCCAAGGAATATCTTAGTAGTGTGCTACCAATTATCTCTAAAATTAGCCTCTCAAAAATTAATAGACACTGTGCCCTTCTCCAGGAACTGTAAGAATTTGAATTTAGAGATCTTTATTTTCATTGTTACCTACACAACCACATTGTATAATTTTTTTCCAAAGATGTGACCTATGTTATGTACAACTTCTAGTCCTTCATTACTTTTCATCATGTGGTGAAGACTATCTGCAGCAGGTATAATGAGTTTGAAATGTTTTTTAGTACTCACACTATCTTGTAAATGAGCTAGGTATTCATGCATTTTCATTATGTTCTCTTGAGGAATATGATCAACCATTGTTTGAACACTTGGTATAGCACTTGTAGGTAAGGTAGGCATAGAAAAAGAGGTATCAAAGGTATGGTCCATACCTAGTGAACTAATACAAACACTAGAAGTAAGAGAGCTAGATAACCCAAGATCCACAATGAGTGTTTTATCATGGGATGTCATGAGTCTCACACTTCATCTCACCATAGTATTAGAAGTAGGACACCAAGTAGTACAGATCATGCAAGCGAAAAACCAAAGAAAGTGAAATGAACACAATATCATATGCTTGCAATTACGCTTGAAATGAAATAAATTGGAATAACAACAATTCTGCAAACTGTGACAAAAACCTAAAAGCAGCAAATAGAAGCATAGGGAAGCAATTTCAAGTCCTAAAAATTGGAAATTCAAAATCAACAAGGACTAAGACACCAGTAAGGGAATCTTGGTCCTACTGGTGAAATTTTGAGGTTCTAGGGATTGGAATAGACATCAAATAACACAAAGAGGGGTTTGAGCAAAAAACCCAGAGTAGGACTAAGATGCTAGGAGGGGCGTTTTAGTCCCAATAAGGGTTTTCTCAAAAAACAACAAAATCTGGATTTTTTACAATGTTCACAGGTTGCCTATTCTAGGAGATGATGTTTAGAAACAAAAAACTATGTAAATGAATGCAAGAAAATGTAACCAATGACAAGACATTGAATGAAAAGTTGAATGGAATTTTTTTCAATTTTAAATGCAATAACAATGTTTCTAAATGTGATTAGGATGATGAACAATGCACTTTTTAGTTTTTCAATGAGATAAGATGATTCAAGAAATAAAAAATGTAACCTATATGCACTTTCACTAATGCAAATATGAGAAACCCTAGATGCACTTTCACTAAATATGAGAAATCCTAGATGCACTTTCACTAATGCAATATGCAATGCAAGAATGAATGCAACCTAGATCTAGGACTTGAATGGACTCTATTGTGTAGTCTCACAACATGCCCCATTTTCCCCCTATTTTTCCCCTTCGAAAAATGTGGACCCCCCCTTTTGTTCCTGTTCCCTTTTGCTTTTGTTTGCTTTGGTGTCGTTCTGTAGCTTGGTTGGTTGCTGATCTCATTTTCAATTTTGCTTAGGGGTATGTGCAAGATCATCATGGAAAAAATAGGCACTTAAGTGGCAAAAAAACTAGAAAAATCAGAGTTAGGCAACTTGACTTAAAAATTTGAATAAGTTATCTATATTATTTCAAAAATATGTAATCTATAGAAAATTGAATATAGTTTCTAAACTACTAGGTTTGTTTAAAGAAAAAAGAAATCTATTTGGTGAAAATTTGAAATTTCAATGTAGTAGTACTTAAATTTCATGGAAAAAATAAGAAGTAGGTGTCTATCTGACCACCCTAACCACAATAAAATGATAATATTTTTTTATAAGATTTTAGATAGAAGTAGAGGACTCATGTCCCGATGTGATGCATATTTTTTTGTAATTTTTTTTCAAGTAAATAATTAATTATGAATTTTTTATTACAAATTTCTAAAAATATAAAAAACTCGTATGTCTGACCACCTTAACTTGGTCAAAACTTCATGAAATTCAATTCTTCTTTTTTAATCCTATAGTATGTGAAGCATAGAATGTGACACATATTTTAGATTAAAAAAATGTGATATTGTTTGAATGCTATAGATGTTTTTTAGTCAGTCTATCGATCAGGACTTTAGTCATAATTTGAATAGAAAATAAATAATAATTACTTATTAAATTCAAATTAAAGCATAATTTATATTGGTGGAAAGCTGAGAATCTCCTTTTAAAACCCTTTTCATTTAATCAATTTTGGGTAAAAAAAAAGTTGTCAACCACATACCCATCATATTGCCACTTTTTTGCCCATCATGATCCTGCACATACCCTTAGCCTTTGTTTTGTCCTTTCCCTTCTCGGATTCGATGTTTTGGTCTCTTCACAAAACTTTATTATTATTACCAAAAACTGGAATCTGAGAGTCCTGCATTAATATCAAGGTGAATTGTATCTTCATTTGGTCCTAGCCCCACCTAGTATTTCATTCCCTAGAGTCATCAATCCCGATAATAATTTTTTATTGGAGTGCGGTATTTTAATTTTATTTCCTTTTCTTTTCCTTATTCAAAAGTCAGAGTCTATTTTGAAATTTGTTAATCTCTCTTGAACTCAATTCCTGGTCTTTTCTTCTATTCTAGTTTTCTCTTTCTGAATCTTAGAGGTAAGTCCTTGGATCCCAGTGTTTACTTTTAAAGTCATACCGAAAAGTCTCAATCCTAGTGATCGCAAATTGATCGTGTATCTTTAATGACCGATACCTTACATAGAATCAATATGAAACCTAATTGCCATGTATGATCATCATGTCATCTTTCTCCTCTCGTGGCGAGCCCATGCATAAATCTAGGTGTTCATAATTTGAACACTAATCAGTAATGATTGCACCTTTATTCAAGGAATTAATGTGAAATAACAGGTAATTAATGAAGGTGGTGAACTACCTATGTACTTGGCACCACCTCAAGCATGCAGTTGCCTTTGCAACACTCCACTTCGCGTCATGTTGCAAATTTTTAAAGAACATTGAAAGAACGAAATAATACTATTGTGCAAGGAGAGGTAAATTTTGAGAAACTAAGAACATGACTACCAAAGGGTTTTGATGTTACATTTTGAAAGATTATCATCATCGACCATAACAAGGTATGTTTTGGATAACTGACACTTTGTTAGTGATTTTCAAGCATGAAAAATCTCTAAAATGGTATTTTCCCTTTAGAAATTAAAATGTTGATTATTCTTTGATTTTGAATTTAACCAAAAGATGAACTCAAAGTTTTGTAAATTATAAAATTTGGTTAAATTTAATCCTAACTTGCACACAAGACACACATTTTAGAATTTACAAAACACACCAGAGAAAATGAGTACTTCTGATGCAAGGATAGAAGATGAATTCAAATATTGCAATTCACAAGCCATACCAATCAATGTGGTGGCTAGAGACACTCATATGGGATGGTCTTATGATATTGAAATCCGTTCACAGGTATTACAAGAAAATGCCTCTAAATGTACCAAAAATGTTGCGGCAAATGGGTTACTTTTAGCAGGAGGGTTTCCACCAGCAATGGAGGCCCTTGAATTTGTTATGTAATGTATGAATTACTACAACCTAGCCAAAAGAGTCACTGAGAAAGAAGGGATAATTTATGTAGACATCTAACAAAAAGGAATTATGTACACATTTGGGCTCCCTATTTACACAAAAATTTATAATGTTGATATGAAAGTAAAGGGAAAAATGTATTAGAACACTGAACCACGCAATAGAGAAATTATGAGTACCCAATGGTGCCAAGAGCCAATTACACCACAAACCAAAGTAATTCAGAGGTCCATGTTCAACCAATAAATTCAATATATTATAAATCTGTTGAGCAGGGTAGCTGGTTTAATAGATGCGAGTAGATTTAAACCCTGGATGTTTGTAATAATAACCAACATGATGGAAAGTCCCATGCAAATGAAATTTTATAAGTGACAGATTATATGAATAGATAACAACATTTCCCAAAACCAGGTACTTTTATATGTCTTCATATGTGACTTACTCTTGTGCCATGAGAACTAGAAAGCAAGGGTTAAAACATATTGGTACTCTGGGCATGAAGGTAGGAAACAGTTTGGTATATGCCCATTTACCCCATATCACAATCTATGGATATAAAGATAATTACAAGAAAGTCAATGATCTATTTTCTATCAAACTAGTCAGAACGATGGAAAGTGATAAAGCCAAAAGATTATCCCTGGAAGCAGAAAAGTGTCATTAGACCAATGGGAGGTTGGTACATTCAGTTCTCCACTTACTCCTACATTAGGATAGAGGGATTTGATGGACATCTGTTCATGTTGCCCAGGTAACCAATAGAAAAAAAAATATTATTAGAATTGGTGATCAAGCTCTTTATAGCCATGCTCACAAGAATGCCTCTTTCAAACTCCCCATTGTGATAAGAAACTATAAGTGTAATGCAATCAGAGTGGCTAACTTGTGTGAAGAAGAATTAAGAACATATAATTTTGTAGATTTCCCACTTCAGAGAATATATTATGACATTGAGGGAAATATTGCCAAGAAAATAGCTGGTTATTGTGCTCATGTCCAGCACCTAGAATATTATTGGCTTAATTTTGAAGATGAGCACAAAGTAAGAGTAAGAAAATATGAAAGATTGTCTCTAAAATATGCCTGGATTCTCAAGCTCCATGACATTCTACATCAATTGGAAGAGGATGATGGAAAAGTGTTGAATAAAGTATATAATGAAGATAGGGTATATGATGAACCCATCCCAGATCTAGGTTATGATGATGAAGACATGACATCAATTGATGAGTTCTCTAGACCAGTCTTAGTATATACTCAACACTAGATTGATGATTTTTGTAAAGCTTTGAGAGAAAGAGGCCTTGATCCCACATTTTCAGAGGATGAAAGAAGAAAAAAAGGAGATGAACCAACATTTTAAAGTGGAGAGCCTACTAAGAAGAGAAGGAAAACTAGTAAGGTGGCTCCTGGTATAAAAATTGAAGAAAGAACCCCTAAAATTTCAAGACAATAAATTATGATAAAAGCATCAGATCAGTAGAAAGATGCAGAAACAAGTAAAGATAAATCAAAAGTAAGACCCCAAGGTGAATCTTCCTCTATAGTGAAACCAAGAACTAAATTGGTTATTGATGAAGAAGCAAGAGAAAAAGAAAATGTTGGCACACAAACCAGCTCTACATCTCAAAGGGTTGCAGCACTATTTACTTCCCCTCATTTTGCTAACATGGCTAGTATGAAACAATCATTAGGAGGAAATCCTATGGTTTTAGAAGAGATTTTTGAAGAAGATGAAGCCAAAATCAAAGAAAAGATGGATAGATGGGGTGCCATGTGGGAGAAAGTTAAAGAAAAGAAGTCTAAAGATAAACCTATGGTACACCCAATGATAGAAGAGATCTAGGATATAGGGTCTAATACTATAAATGTTAAAGGAGAAGAGTTTATACAAGGAACACTCACCTCAAAAGCACCTGAAATCATAATATCCCGGGGATGGAAACAAGGGAGGCTACATGGCATACCCCTATTGATGAAATCATTGTTGAAGATACTTTTGATTCCCAACCTTTACTCGGGAATGTTTTGAATGTTAAAGAATAGTCGTAGATCTTTGAAGAACCAAAGAAAGGCCATGCTTAAGTTGAAACTAAAATTGAGAAGGAAGAAGCTACACCGGTTTTAGGTGATGGAATTGAAAATGAGGAAAACCCTGATGTAGCAAAGAATATAGAAAGTAACGTTGAGAGAGATGATGTTGAACATCTAGATAGATAGGAAAATATGATTCTTCAAATAGTGGAGATAGTTCCCAACCCTAGTAATCCTGAATCAATGGTAGAAATTACTAAGGAAATTCCCATTTCAAAAGACGTGACAGATAAAAGAGAATAACCTCCATAATCAAGTGGAAGACAAGAACAAAGAAATGCTATAGAGGTAGAGCAAGGTGACAATGCACCTAATTGTTTGATCAAGGAGTTGGCTTCCCTAATGGAAGTAGAAGTATTGCCTCTGATTCTTAATAGTTTTATGCAGAAAGTAGATACTCCTAAGCCTAGGCACAAAGCAATAAACAAAAAATGTAATGCAAAGAAATGCATATGGTGGCATAACCATCCATATAGCTACTCTAATAGGTGATAAAGAAAAACATGAAATAATGCCTAAGGAGTATAAAATAATGAGTAATAATTTTGGACACTCATCTTGGAGGCAAGAGTTAGAAGAAATAAAAGTAAATTGAAGTATATTGTTGCCAGAGTGTAGAAATATAAACAAAAGACAAGAGAATTGAAAGAACATGTTACTACCTTGGAGAATTGTATAAAGTCACTAACTTTATCTTGTCAAGTACAAGCTAAATTTCCCCAACATCTAGTGTTCATGTCACAAGAACAAGTGGATGCAATCGCAATAGTTCGCCACAAAATGAATATATTTGAAGAATGGATTGAGTACTAGGTAAAGCAGGGGGAATAATTCATTACAAATGCAATAGGGAAACACAAAGATGTATATCACTAGTCAGAGAAATATAAAAGATTTGAAAGTGAATGTAGACTTTTCCAAGAGAAAGTTATTGAAGAGAGGTGAAATATTGAAATTCTGATGCAAATAGACATCCAAGAATTGATATAGGGAAATGAAAGATTAGAACAAGAACTTCCATTGCTAGAAAAATGGAAGAAACAACTAAAATGGGAAGGTGACATGTTAATGAATTTATTGAAGGATTTGAAAAGGTCACCATGGAACGTAGAAAATTCATTGATGAAGATCGAGAGTTTATTAAGATGCTAGCACGTCAAGGTTGTGATCCCCACACATTAGGACGGGAGGGTAAAGAAGCTAAAGCCTTCAAGGAATGGATTGAAAGAATAAATAGAGATCCTCTTCAGCTTTTAACAAGGGAGACCATTATTGATGAAATCATACAGTGCAAGAACACTATAGTTAAATATGAAGTAGATAAAGTGCAGAGGAATGACACTATACTCCATGTATCTAAAGAATAAACTAGGCTCAACCTCAATTGGAGGATAGTACAAGGGATTCAGAAGGAACATATGCATCAACTATTGAATGCTTTTCAAAATTACTAGTTGAAGAAAGGTGAAGAAAAGATCTCAGAACCCGAGCCTTATGTAAAGATATGAAGAACCAGATACCAGACACCGGAAGTGTGACAAAGGTTTTGTTTGTTTGTAATTTTTGAGTTTGTAGGTTGATCCCAGTCTCAGTTAACATTCCCTATCCCACTATTTTTAAAGAAGCTAATAGCCTTGATATATGTGAAGTGTTACGTGCTATAGTATGAAGTGAAAAGTATTGTTGCTGATGAAGTCAAATTTTTGACTTGATCAAGAATATTCTGATGACAATTGGCATATGCCATGTGCTACATTTTAATTTTTTATTTTTGATTCTCTGTATAGACTTTAAGTTCAACTCTTGGGGCCTTGTTCCTATAAACAATCATTTTTTGCTTTATTTTATTTTAAGTTCAAAATTTGTGGATGTCAGAGGAGCATAAACTTTTTCAAGTTTATTCTTTTTTTTCCTAGTTTTTGAACAATTCTACCGTCAAACTTTGTATGCACCTATACATTCATTAATATCAGAGCTAATTAGATAGCTACCTATCTCATGAATCTTTTGTAGCAAGTTTTGTTAGTTCAGCTGAACAAGAGTGTATGTTGCATCATTTAAGGGTGCATACAGAACCTACTCGGCATCCAGAAATGAAACCCTCTCTTTAAAAGCTCGCACCATTTTATATATATTTGTGAAGCAATCTGGTGAAGTATAAAGTGGTTTTCTATGTTTTAATTAATTCTTTGGGGCATACATGGAGAATAATCAGGAAAAACTTTTAGTTTTCGGTATTTTTATGCTTTATTTTAGAGTAGATGTTAAAATTCTTGAAAATGTTCCAAAATTAATTAATGGATGAAATTTTATTGAAAATCTTTTATTTTCTATGAAATTGCTGAATGGTGAATGCTAAATCTACTTAAGTGATAAAAAAGAATTTATAATATTCATGAAATATTATTGTAAATCTTTCGATTTCATAATGTTATTTTATGAATGAAGTGGATTTTTTTGTGAAATGTTTATGATTCTTAATAAAACTAGAAATAACCATAGTCCCTTTGAGATTAACATCAATATCACATCAAAACCGATAGTGACCCTAGTGCAGTCATGACTTGGTTATCGGAGACTTGGGATTGAACTAAAGCCAATCTTTTCCTATCAAAGAATAATTCACCTTTAGGTTGTCTTTGTTCCATATCTTTCAAGAAGGATAGGCTCTTTGTGGTCTTGTGTGTGAAGAATTTATTTTCCCTATTTGTTGTGAGTAAAGTCATCGTCAACATACTCTAAATCAGAAAATGAATGCTCTAAACATCGGGCTCACCAAAATGAACCAAAGAGAAAATGGGAAGGGGGAGTACCCACTCCTATTCTCTCTTGGTCACTCAATAATACCTTAGGAATCCAAATTGGATTGACTATCAACCAAAAGGGTGAGTCAATTCTTAATGTAAGGAAGACCTAGGGGATTCATTCAACTTAAAGGGGTTCACCATCAAGGAAAATCATGGAAAATACATTTTAACATTCAACTTACAAAACCTAGTAAAGCAAGCTAAATAATGAATGCAAATGATGAAATTATGCAGCAAGAAGTTAGGATGTGTGTACGTGGGAAGTATGGAAATGTAAAGAGGATTCTAGAAATGTTAAAATGTTGTCAAAAAGTGTTATAGAGGACTAAGACACGCTTATTGTTTTCTTAGTCCTGCTGCTATTTTTTTGGGGAGATGTGGAATCTTTAGATATCGGAACCAGATCTGAAAGAATTTCTGTAAAATAACTTCAAGAGGATAAGATGCCCTAGGTGGTGACTTAGTCTCATTTTGAATTTTTAGAATCTCTTAATGTGGTCTTGGGGCTTAATGTCTACACTTCCTTCTTCTTAGATATTAGAGCCTGAAACTTCTGAATTTGACCTATAGGTGAGTTTCAATGAAGATGACAACTTTACAATACAACATTGCAACTTTGTATCTTTTCACTGCAAATGATCTTCAAGTATTCAGCCTAAATCTACAATCACAAACATGCACAAGGGGAAAAACTTGTTGATTTCTAGTAAATGGGGGTTTTCCTTGGTCAAACCCCTTGTTGGTAAATAAACCTTGAAATGAAATGGAATAATGAAGGGAAATGATGAATGAATAACATGCAATGTTACAACTCACCAAAAAATTGTTATGAATTCTACAAACTTGTGTGAAATGGCTAGTTTGAATGTAGATCTTGAATCAAAGGAATGCTTGATAGATGTGGACTTGAAATGCTTGCTTGACTCAAAACCCTACATCACAAATGTTAGCTCAAAAACACACATGATGCAAGAATATCCTTGATATGATGCTTGAATCTTGATGATGGCTCCAAATGCTTGATGATTTTCCCTTGAATTCTCTTGTGATCTCAATTATGCTATTAGGAATACTCTCACAAAAGTCTTAATTTAAAATGAAAGAAGGAACCTTGTATTCATACTTACATTTGCTTAATATCTCAAAATTACACCACATCAAGATGACATATGAATTAATTAATAAAAGGAGGCTAAATCAAACTAAGATTTGAAATTAAATCCCAAAAATACCTTAAGTGGGACTAATACGCCCTAGGTGGCATCTTAGTCTCTCCGTAGGTGGCATCTTAGTCCTGAGGCATGAAACTCAGGGCATAGACTCCAGAAAGAGGCCCATTTAAGGTGCACTTGAAATCAGGGTCCCAAGATCTTTGGAGGAAAAAGACACCCTAGGTGGCATCTTAGTCCTGACCCAAAAATCAGGGAGACAGTGAAAATCATTAAATTATCATTTCCCCTTTTATGTTTTTTGGGATTAGCCATAAAAAGATATAATTTATTAGGCTTGTGGATACAAAATAGGACCAATTAAGACATAAATAGGGATAAATAAAGCAAGGGGGGGCCAAACAAGTGTGAAAATACAAGGGTATGCATTTTCCTACACTACACTTATTTAGGGTGTTGTAAAGTGTATCCTAACACTTTCACTCTAATCTAGGGCTTCATTAATAAATTGGACTTCTCTATGCCTTATTTGGCCTCATTTTGCATTCACAAGCCTTAATTAATGTATCTTTCTAATGATAATATTGACATACATCAAGTAACCAATAAAAAAATAATTTTTTTAGGTTGTATGGCCTAGATTTATTGATTTGGGACTCATATGCCACCTTGGGAATATGAATCCCACCTAGGTTTTTGTAATTTAAGGGAATTTGGCATGAACAAGTATAAATACAATGTTATTTCACTCATTTTCACCTAAGACTTCCATGAGAGAATTCCTTATAGAAAAATTGAGTTCACACGAGTATTCAAGAGTTTACAAGACTTCACAAGAGTATTCAAGATCATTTCTAAGGCATTCAAGGGAAAAATTCTTTATCAATTGTTGCAGCAATTCAATATCCATCATCATGTCAAGGTTATCAATCATCAAGCATGTTTTTGAGCTATTGTTGTGATGTTGCATTCAATATCCAAGATTAATGATTGTTCTACACTTATTTCCAAATCTAGATCTACATCATTCATGGCTAGTTCATGTTAGATTGCATATTTACAAGACATCATTCAAGGTATCATTGTTCATGTTTCATGTTGCATGTCCTTATTTCATTATCTCATCATTTGGTTTAATTAACTAAAAGGAGTTTGATTGAGGCAAACCCCCATTTCCTAACAATCAACAAGTTTTTCTCTCTCTACATATGTAATTGCAGATCTAAGTGTCTTGAGGATTGAAGATCCTTTGAAGATTAGGTTGCAAGGTTAAAGAAAGTCATCAAGTTGTCATAAGGTTGTCATCTTCACAAAAATTCACCTATAGGTTGCAAATCAGGGTTTCAGACCCATAAACGAAGTGTGAAAGAGTAGATATGGGAGAGAAGAATCAGGCCTTTGTTGGAGTATAGTTAACACTGAGAGGGGGGTGAATTAGTGTTAACAGACAAATTCACTCTTTTTAATTCTTTTAACAATTTTTAGATCATGAATGAACTTATGTTGTAAAAATCAAATGAACATATAAAGAACAAACACATATAGGAGATTGACACAAAGATTGTCTTGAGTGGAAACCCTCCTGGGGAATAAAACCACTCGAACTTGGCCTCACTGGCCTTATTTGAAAATAATCTTTGTACAAAGCCTCACTGGCTGATTTGTCTCACTGAAAATGATGCTATCTCACTGATAGTCTTTTGAAATGCAAAAATATGAAAGAATTGTAAATACAAAGTTGATCTCTATTTCAATGATTACATACTCTATTTTACAATGACCTTAGAATTAGAGTCATAAATTCCAACTACTCAAAAACAATATATATATTGCCTTTCTGAAACATACTTTCTATTCTTTTCACAATCTCTCATCAACATAAAAATGAGCACAATAAAGCATTTTATATGTTTTCTATTTTTCAAAACCAGAATTAGGTAAAGACCTTTTGAAGAAACTGTATCAATAACTTCCATGAGAAACTTAATCTAAAACTACCCTTGTCGGTTGCAAAAACACATCTTCTTATACAAATCTTCAACTATAATCCATCGAAAACAATCTTGTCAAGAAAGCATTAAGAGCAAACAGTATATAATTGTCATATAATCCTTATTCTTGATGGAAAACCCAAATAAGGGTTTTAACAAAGTATATACAGATCTTGAGCTTAAGGGATAAAAAACACTTTTTTACAACATTCCTTCAAAAACTACCAGGAAGCACTTGAGGTTTAAAATAAACTTAAAAACCCAACATTAAGACTGTGAATAGATTTCAAAAAATTACATCATTAATAGTCGTAACCTCAAGGATAATAAAGTGCCTAGATCAACAACACACTCAATTACTCAATGATTACCAAAAAAAATCTAAGGCCCATTTATTTTAATTGACACCAAGAAGAGTAAAACAAAAACATGAAAAGAATACACCTGGGTCAGAAGAAAACACCCAAAGCTCTTCACTGAATTGCAACTTCTTTCCTATACAACCAATGCCTAAAACGTAGTTCTACTTACAACCACCATCATGATTAGGGTAACAAAACCCTATAAAATGAAATGAATCAACCACCGATGCCCATCCAAGTCTTCAAAGATGTTTTCAAATCCAACATAATGATGTTTCATATTTGGGAATTATGATCGGAAAGAATTCCCATTCAACAAAAAAAATAATTACTACAGACAATACAAAGATTCTCTTAATCTTTGACTTTATTATAAAACTTTATCATTACCACCTTTTATCATTTTCCTTTGGGAGAATACAATTTTCCATCCTTTCAAAAATTTCCTCACAATGATTCCAAATTCTATTTGGAGAGCAATATGTTTCCTTTTGAACAAACCTTAGATATAGAACTTATTTCTATTCTGACCAATATTATCATGAAGCCTTAACATGTCAGGATATAAATATGCAGATGGACTTTATTATCTCAAGCTAAAAATGGATTATATGCCAAGATAACAATAACCAAACTGTGAAACATATCAATCATTGGAATATTCCAAATGCACAAGATAGATTGGAAGAGATATATAAACTCATACAAGAATAACTGAACTAAAAGATCACCATGTGCACAACCTGATACCTCAACTTTGGTGTTATGACATTAATGCCAAATAATACTAAGGGAAAACAGCCTTAACCCTCTAAAAAATTTGAGTGGGATTGATATGCCACTTGTGGCACATGAGTCCCAGTACAAGGATTTTTCCAAATTTCATTTGTTTTAGATCTTACATTGTCACATTCAAATTTTGGCACAAAAACCCTAGTCTGGGACTAAATCACCTAGACTGGCATATGAGTCCCAGTGGGAATCAAACAACAAGTTTTCAAGGTTTTGGAGCTTATTTTGACCTCATCACTCTTCTAGGTGCACCTCTATTCATTTCCAGTTTGATATTCTATAGTTCAGTTTCATATCCTAGGTCATCTAGTTAAGTTTTACATGGTACTTTGCATGATTCTTTCATATCTTGTCTTTCCAATCCCTAGGTTGGTGGTGAACCATCTTTTAGTCTTTAATCACACCATAGGATTCCCTATTGTAAGATCTCTTCCCCCTTTCTACATTCAGATTGAGATCTCTAGGGTTTGCTTGAGTGAAACTTGAGCGAAATAGGTCTAGGTCCCTAAACACCTAGTTTATGTTCCACCTCCCAAAAGGTGGAACAAATATTTTCATTTTTTTCATTTTGGTGAACCTACATTTAGAACATCTTAATTCTAATTTGGAGTGCATCATAATCCTAGATCTAGCTTGCATTAACATTGCATTTGTTAATTGACATCTAGGGTTTCTAATTATCTCATTAGTGAAAGTGCATATAGGTTGCATTTTTTCATCTTGCATAAGATCAAACAAAATTTGTTGAAAATGGTACTAAAACTCTAAATTGGGACTCGTATGCCCCTCTAGGTGATTTAGTCCTAGTATAGGTGGTTTTTCCTAGTTTCTAGGTATTCTCTGGAGACTTTTATTCAGCATTCATACCCCTAGAAAACCCTTACTGGGACTCGTACCCCCCTCTAGGTGATTTAGTCCCAGGTCAAGCCCGAAACTATCTTTTACAACATTAAAAACCTTGTTTCCATACTTCTAAAGCTTTTTGGTAACATATAGTATTAGCCTGGAAAGTTTCAAGAACTTTTGTTTTATGTATCTAGATCAAAACATCAATTTAGGGTAGTCATTTTTGAAATCATTTTAATAACAAAAATCATTAGATCTGAAAATGTTCACATTTCTAAAACTTTGCATAATATTGACAAAAGTACTTTTCATTTTTGCATACACAATGTTTACATTCATAAAGCTTTGCATAAGTTTCATAAAAGTGCTTTTCATTTTTCATACACATTGTTTGCATTCTTAAAGTTTTGCATACATTTGTTAAAAGTACTTTTCATCTTTGGATATACATTGTTTATATTCTTGAAGCATTGCATAAGATGGTTACAAGTACTTTTCATTTTAGGTCAAACAATGTTAGTATCTTACCTATCTAGGAATGTTAAGAAAAACTTCATATCCCCTCCCTATGAGAAGGATTTAGCAAAAGAGAATATAATATGGAGCAATCATAGCAATCATATTGGTTCTTCTCCTAATATCTCTCCTATTTGTGAAAAATATATTTTGGTGTTAGAAGAACCAATCAATAAGAGTTTTGAGAGTCCTCATTGTTTCTCTCCTCCTACCTTTCTTATTGGATAGGACACTAATGAGCAAAAGTACACAATCATAGGTAATCATGACAATCATATAACACAACAAGAGACCATTCAAAATTCAACTAGTTTACATTCATCTCCCCATATCTTCCCCTCTTGTGATAATGTTTAGAAGATAAATTTAGGTTGGTGATAGATGATAAAATCTTTAATATATATGACAACCCGAGTATGTGTAGGATCATCATGGAAAGAATAGGCCCTTATGTGGTGAAAAATTCAAAAATAAAGTTAGGCAACTTGACGTAAAAATTTCAATAAGTTATCTATATTATTTCAAAAATATGTAAGAATAGAATCTATAGAAAATTGAATGTAGTTTCTAAACTAATAGATTTTTTTTTTTTTAAATCTATATGATGAAAATTTGAAATTTCAATGTGGTAGCACTTAAATTTCAGGGAAAAAAAAAGAAGTAGGTGTTTGTCTGACCACCCTAACCACAATAAAATGATAAAAAAAATTTATAAGATTTTAGGTATAATTAGAGGACTCATGTCCCAATGTGATGCATATTGTTTTATAATTTTTTTTCCTAGTAAATAAATAATAATTATTTTTTTATTACAACTTTTAAAAATATAAAAAAATCGTATGTCTGACCACCTTAACTTGGTCAAAACTTCATGAAATTCATTCTTTTTTAATCCTATAGTATGCGAAACATAGAATGTGATGCATGTTTTGGATTCAAAAAATGTGATATCGTTTGAAAGCTATAGATGTTTTTCAATCAATCTATCAATCAAGACTTTAGTTGTAATTCAAATAAAAAATGAATAATAATTATTTATTAAATTCAAAGTATAGTATAATTTATATTGGTGGAAGGCTAAGAATATCCTTTAAAAACCCTTTTCGTTTCATCAATTTTGGGTAAAAAAAAGTCGTTAGCCACATACCCTACACATACCCATCATATCGCCACTTTTTGGCCCATCATGATCCTACACATACCCACCCTCTTTATGATTCTTCCCCTACCTATCCTATTTTGGAAGATATTATGGGATAAAGGAATGAAATTATGGAAAATCATGACAATCACATTGGTTCTTCTCCTAGTATCTCTTTGATGTTAGAAAATGCAATCGATGAAAGTCATGAGAATCTTATGTGTCTCTTGTCCCTTAGGGAAAACATTAATGAACAAGACAAGGACATCATTGATAAAGAGGACAATCCAACCATTGATAACTCCCTCACTTGCAATGAAGTCATTTTAGAAGAACCAACTCTTGAATGTCATGAACATCTAGTTTGTAGTTCTCCTAACAACTCTCCTCCTAAGGAAGATACCATGGTACAAGAAAATGATAACATTGACAATAGAGATATAGTTTCCTTAGATGAAGATGATGAAGTAACATATGACTCTCCTTCACCAAGGGATGTTAATATTATTCAACCTCAACTCATCCTTCACCCACCTTCACTCAAACCTCAAACTCAAAACAAACCCAAACTTAACCTTTACCCACCTAAGAATAATTTTTTGCAACAGTTGAGTTAGAATACTATCTCTCATACATATGACACTAGAAACAATCCACAACCAAGACAAACACCCTCAACATCCCTCCCATTGCATAATCCTATCTTTCCTGGTCCTCGTCATTTTTATATTTACAAAGAAAAAAGGAGTACAATCTTGTTGAACAACTAAAGAATACTCCTACTAAGATATCATTATGGGACCTTATTCAACCCTCCCCTCATTATCATAGCATGATTCAAAATAATTTACAATAAATTCCTATCCCTTCTAATGTGTAATAGAATGACATAGCAGTCCTAATTCAAGGAATACATGCTAACGTTATTTTCCACCAAAGCAAGCTCCCTCCTTTGGAAGTGCAAAACCAACATGATGCTTTCATGATAATAGCTAGATACAATAGAACACTCATAAAGAAAACCCTTGTCGACAATGGCTCCGCTCATAATGTGTGTAGCGTAAACCTTTTGGATAGGATTGGTATGGATAAATTAAAAATTCAACTTGATTCTCTATATATTCATGGATTTGACAATGTAGGAAAACAACCGCTTGGTGTGATCGTTTTGCCTATTATAGTTGGAAAGGCCACATTAGAAACATTGATCCATGTTATGCCTCATGATCTTTCATATAATCTTCTTCTAAGGAGACCTTCAATTCATGGAATGAATGGGGTGCCTTCTACTCTTCATTGTATAATGAATTATGTCTACAATAAATAAGTGTACACACTCGAAGACGACCCTAAACCAAATAGTTGTTTAAACATTGAGAAAGGCAAGGAGAATCCTTTGAAAACATTGACACCAACTACACAAGTAGAACACATGCAACAGAAAGACAAATAAAATCATTTTGAAGAAGTCATGAAGCTATTTGAAGATGATTGGGATTCCTTAGATTTCACATCATTCATGGGTGAATACAAAATCATAGACAAAGACTCTGAAAAAGGGAAAAGAAAAAGCAGTAATTTCAACACAAAATTTGGAAGACCCTTTGAAAGCATCCACCTCAACCACTTTAGAAGAAGAAGAAAATTATATGAAAAAGTTTGATGAGATGGACTATCGACAACCACCTAATCCAAAAGAAATGAAATTTTTTTATGGAAAAGGTTATGAACTTATGGAACAACTTGGATATAGTGGAAAAGGATGTGGTGCTAGAGAACAAGTTATTTATGTCCCTATAGAGCCTAACATGCAAGGAACGACTAATGGTCTTGGTTATTGTCCCTCGAAAGTAATAAACAAGCCTTCACTTAACATCAACACTATTACAAAAGATTCTTCTAAGTCAAATTTAACATTCAAACTTCTCAAAATAAATGAGGAGCACAATGGATATAATACCAAATTAAAAAATATAACAACAAAGACACATTTGTAACACTTAAGACACTCTACATGTTTACTTATAAATCAATATTACATATGTATAGTTTCAGTTGTCTCCAACAATATCCTATAATTTTGCTAAGAAAAATGACACCAAACTATGATTATTGATAACAAATTAAATCTAGTGATATAGAAAATTAGGACTCTTGATAGCTACACACAATTATTTGACAATGTATTTTTCTAATCTCCTCCAATTCATTGCATCAATTTTATGTAAGCAATTGAAAGGACATGTAATGTTAGTAGCACTCCTTTAATGACTATGACTATAATAATTATCTCATAACTTATGATTGCTCACCCCAATGTCCAATAGATTAATTTTTTATAGGCTCATTGGCAAGCACTACCTCTATTTCTAGCTTTACTTTCTACTAATGCACATTTTTAGATAATTTTGATTCATGCCTCTTTCATTTTCATACTAGATTATGTTCTTTAAATAATTTAATATTTGCAAGTTTCAATGTGGACAGCATAGTATAAGGAGCATGTGCTGAATTCTTATCCTTATATGTGTCTATTCTATAAGTGTAAAAATTTACCTTGAAATTTAGTTTTTGTCTATTTTTAGATGCATCTTCATAACAATTTACTCAAGAGAAAATGTAAAAGTGAGAGTGTACCTCTTGCATCTTTATTTTGGACTCACATTGACTTGGTTATGAAAGTGATATATTTGACAATTAATCTAATGTAAATCCTATCCTCACACATTCGTCAGGATGATGATGATCTAAAATATTTCCAGGTCAAATATATATTGTAGAATTGACCATCGGTTAGAATTGCGCTGTGGAACTAATCTTAGATCAAAACCACGTATGTAAGTGGCATGTGGCAAAAACAAAATATGTAATCTATTTACGATGAGCTATGGCATTTGCCAACAATAAAATGTGAAATCCATTCTATCTACGTGGTAGGAGAGGCATCTATTAATTTGGATCTTTCTTCTGAACTTATTATCTCTTCAGTGTCCTGATTTTCTTAATCGTGCAAGAGATGGAGGATGGGAATGCTTTGCAGCAGTTTATAGGAGTGAAAATCATGGTAGAAAAAGGGTTGGATCGAGTTCCTCATCGTTTTATCAGATCCCTTCAAGAGCGACCAAAAGTCTCACAGGATATTGAAGATGAAGAGCACGAGAATATACCAGTTATTGATCTGCAGGAACAAGTACATGGCAGTCCTTTCGGCCTTTCTGCCAATCTTGTGGAGGCCATCGGTCGAGCATGTCATGAATGGGGGTGCTTTCAGGCATGCCATCACCCTTTCCTCTGATTTTCCCTTCATTTTAAATTGAATCACCTGCTTGCCTCTAAATCCAGATTCATTGAAAGTTTAGGCACGCATTAGATTTAGGAAATGTGAATCTGTTTTAGGGTTTAGATAGATTCATTGATAGTTTAGGCACGCATTATTGCAGGTGGTGAATCATGGCATTGCTCCTTCGTCAATGAATGAAATGATGGAGGCAGTTCGAGAGTTCTTTGAGCTACCAGAGGAACAGAAAATGAAGTACTTTACTCTGGACACAATGTCAAACTTTCGCTATGCATCGAGCTTCAACTTGAAGAAGGATAAAGTACTCAGCTGGAGAGATTTCATCCGTTACTCCTGTCATCCGCTAGACGATGTCATTTCTATGTGGCCCAGCTCTCCCCCTACTTTTAGGTAATATCTATTCATTCATGACCTGCCTTGTCCACTGCACAAGAGAGTTATCCACACAGGGCACTCTAAGCACAGCAATGTATACATCAGCTAGGTTGTACTTTGCTCAACACAGGTGGTCTCATTATCTGCTCAATTCGGGAACATCATTGAACCCTCTTTCTTAATAAACTGAATTCCTTGTATTGAGATTATGTTTTAAGACTGCTTTTCATGGAGTTTACAAATTGAGTATGAAAGGTAAATAAACAGTTAATAATATTTTCTATTTTCATTATAAATTACTTTTAATCATTAAATTATATACATCTTTTAAGACAAACCTCTTCTTTAGGCAGTAGAATTATAATGGCAGTTTATGCCATGCATAAGGCGTGCATTTTATACGATTACAATAAGGTACTTACTTTATCCTTACTAATTCCTCTTTTTGTTTAATATTTTTAATTAAACTGATCTATCCACATCCTAATTCTGTACTTTACATAGAGAGTAAAGCTTTATCTTTGCTTACACGTGGGCATTTTAATGTGTGAACAAATGATTGGAGATGTTCATAAAATCATTAACCTTTAGGACACACTGAATACTGACTAGTTAAGTTTATCAAAAGAAATAGGGGAGAGGACCCAGTAGTCGTGCACCCTAACTTCGCGCTTCTAATTATCCTATGTCGAAATTTCAAATCACTCCCAATTTTTTACAGCAGTTTACTTGGCAAGTTCTTTGCTTATAACTAAGGTTTCAGGGCCACATCATCAAATATGATGCCACATCAGCATGCGTTTTTGTCAAGGTGTCCAAAAAGGCCCCAAAAAATAGTGAGACCAATTCTCATGCATTACATCATGAGTAGTTGAGCGCTGATGTGGTATCACATGATTGGTTGCTTTTTAGATCAAAAGCATACATTTTGTTTAATTATGGGTAGTCAAATCACAACTATTGGACATTATATAAACGACTATTGGACCCCGCACGACTATTGGGCCCTCTCCCCTAGTACGGAAACAACATAAAAACACAAACTTTGTAGTGTCTAGCTGTATATATTTTTGGTGCTCTTAGGTAAGAAAGAATTGAAATGTGAGGTGATAGTTGGATGGAGTGGAATAGATGAATAAGATTTACTTTTGTGTCTTAAAAACTATAAATAGGTTAGATAACCTTATATGTAGATCATAATCAAAATATTATTTTATTTTTATCATTAGGACAGGTTCACCTTAAGGAAAATTCACCACCAGCAATTCACCATGGTGGAAAATTCATCGCATTGAAATTTTGCGATTAATTTTCGTGATGGTGAATTGCTGGTGGTGAATTTTCCTTGAGGTGAACTGTCAAGGCAATGAAATTTCCATGGTGCATTTGCCTTCACACTCTCAAGATTTCTATATTGTTTGACACAGTTTTGAAATTATGAGAATTTAAAAATATCATAATAGACAATAAGTTTCAAACATGTACATGAATGTTAGTTTGATTGATAGGTGGCTCACATGAACTATCATTAGTGTGGAATTTTTTTTTTAAATTCCTTCCTTGATATGAGTGGAGATATGAGTGGATAGATTTCAAGATACTCAATTGTCAGATTATGACTAAAGTGTCTGTCAATGAATGTCTGTTTGTACATAAGTATAGTACTAAATTGTGAAGATATTTTGTAATGTTATTCTATAGTCAAAGTGTAGATAAAACTAGTTGCCTAAATAGGGGAGAGCAGACCATAATGGACCAGGGTCCAACAGTGGGGATATAAGTAGTCTTCAGTGGGGCCCATAGTGGAGCATTTTAATATCCAATTGCGAAACACTTTTTATCCATAAAGCATGTAAAGTGGCAAATCATGTGATGCCACATTGAAGGGCACCAATAAAACATGACTAGTGTACCACTATCAGTCTCACTTTTTTTTTGGGCCTTTTTGGATACCTCAACAAAAAGCATACTGATGTGGCCCTAAAACGAAATATAGAAGCACATGAGTTGCCAAATAAACTATTGTATAAAATTGGGAGTGATTTGAAATTTCCACATAGGATTTTGAGAAACATGAAGTTAGGGTGCTCCACTATGGGCCCCTCTCCCCTATTTGATTTTCATTTTGATTTCAATTTCCCAAATGAATATTTTGGCCACTATTACAACCTTTCATGTATGAGGGTGACTTGACTCAGACAACTAGATAAATTTATGTCTAATAAAATATAGATAAAAAATAGAATAATGATTAACATCAAAATATAAATCAATTAAATTGAAATTAAATCTACTTAAATATAAAAATAAATGATAAGCTTTAAAAAAACTCAAAATATACCCAATTATTACAACCCACTCGCTATTGGACTGCCCATTTATTACCCGTTCTGATATCACCATTAATCTGATATGCGGGTTTTATTAACGTTATGCTAAATTAACTTTTTGAGTTAGTTTTTCAATATTGTTTGATACTTTGATCATCATAAAGATATTTTTTAATTTTGGTCAGTACTGGCATAAGTAAACGCAATAAATAGCAAAAATTTGTGCCAATATCCATTCACATTCTATTAATTTGTTAAACTTATTACACAATGCTATCAAATGTAAAGTATTATTAGTTCAATAATACTGCATCCATCATGTCTAGTTACAATCTGTTAAGCTTGCTTCTACGTTTCAACTGCTGAGAACAGTATTTAAACTTTGTAGAAAAGCGACTGCAAATTTCTGTACCCAAATTCATAAGGTGGTAAGGAAGCTATGTGGTGCGATTTCACAAAGCCTTGGGCTCCCAGAAAACTACATTGAACAAGAAGTTACAGATTATACGCAGATTATGGTGTGCAACTACTATCCAAAATGTCCAGAGCCTCAGTCCACTCTGGGTGTAGGGAGTCACACAGACCCAGGTTGGATAACAGCAGTGATGCAGGATGATGTCATAGGACTACAGGTCCTCCATGGAGATCGCTGGGTTACAGTCAAGCCTCTTCCCCATGCTCTTGTCGTCCATCTGGGTGATGTACTGCAGGTAAAATGACTTCTTAGTGGTCTTAACATACCAAGTCATACAAAAAGGTACAACGACTTGCTTTGTCTTTCTGAACATTTTCTTTTGTTTTAAAATTTTAAACAGATACTGAGCAATGGAATATACAAGAGCGTAGAGCACAGGGCGACCGTTAATGGAAGCAGTGATCGGATATCTGTGGTGACAGCGTATGGTCCATCTCTTAACACCATTATCAGACCAGCTCCTGAACTAATGCTGAAGAGTTGTCAGCCAGCTTATGGCGAAATACTTTATAAAGAATACATGGAGATGATTCTAAGCGGATCACTTGAAGACAAACTTAAGTTGAATTTTCACCATTTGCAAATACAAAGAAATGAAAACTGAGCGATCGATTGGGTGCGTATATATAGTATATGTTTGCTTCGACATGTTACAGTATATAGCTTTGTATAAGCTGCATAGCAACTGGAAATATGATTGCAGTTATCTGATATTAAGGTAAAAGTGATAATGCCCGTGCAACTAGTGGAGGCTAGGTACGAAATGATCCTATGATCGGATTGCTTCGACTTAGCTTATGCCTAATAATTGTTACATGTTCAACTAGAGGCTTGATTGTAAGCTTAACATTCAGATCTATGGTTAGTAAGATTATATAGGCTTTCTATATTTAAGAATACTTACAATATGTGAAGGGATTGCTTGATTCTCTCACAGTAGTAGACCACTATATTCTCTCGGGAAGATAGGTTTAAAATAGGTTCTTTAGTTTGTTGCTCTTCATTCTGGCTCCATAAACTTTCATGTTGATGTATTTGAAATAGTATTTTTGAGGGCTTAGGTTTTGGTCTTCTACATCGTATTATATATATATTTTTAATGGAATTTCATTTTAGTTTTTCTACATTTATTGGTAGGTATTTTTAGTTTCTCATGTTTGTGAGCATTTTTTGTTTTTAAATGACTTCAAATATTTTTGAACCTAACAAATATTGTTGGAGAAAATACATTGATGATGTATAGGTATGACTTCACTACATGAGTGGTGTAGGAAGTTCATTCCTAAATTATTCCATGATGTATGTCTTCTAAAACACTTTTTGATGTGCTTTTATCTATTTTAAAATTTGGTAGTGCTTGTTGATGGCTTTGAAATGTTTCTTTAATAAGATATTTTCCCATGGGGATTCCCCAAAAAAGAATGTTTAAATAATAAGTGAACAAGGCTTTTGTCTCATATGTGATCCATTTTGATGTTATCTAGAATCTCACAAATGGGTTCTTCCTTTCACATTCTACTAAAGCTCTCCATGTGAAAGCCATCCTCAAACATGACCATCTATTTGTCTTTGAGTTTCTTTTAGCTTTCATACTTGGACTCGAGGCTTTATCATCTTTGAGAAGAGAGTTATCCAAATTTTTGTGTGATTGGAATTTCTCGGTTTACTTTTGCCATTCTAGGAAATATTATTTGTCATGAACATGATATATTTTATTCAACCTACCAATAATAATGTGTTTACATTAGAACTAGTATTTCAAACTATTTGGAGGAGTCAAATAATATTCATAATGATTAAATGAGACACATCCAACATGTACTTCATTTTATTATATCAAAAAAATTTACAAGTTACAATCCATTGACCATAAGATTATAATTTTCCCTCTTCTCCTTCCTCAAAATATGTCCAATCCAAAGGCTACAAATGATTCTCCACCTTGGTAAAAGTACATTGTGTAGAAAATAGCTAGGAACCATAAGCATAAATAGAATACTATTGATGGTGTTATTTGACCTAGAAAATATTGTATTCTTGCTTCAAAACCTTAGACTAAAGGGAAATAATTTGTTCCTTCCAATGTTTAATAGTCCAAAGAGGCAAAGAAATAAGTATATAATTTCTAGGCCCCAATTATAATTTCTATGTTGTCTTCTAAAATAATTTTTTTGTTCAAAAACCTTTCTCATCATCTAAAGTGTTTCCATAAAGGTCTCACATTTTGATTAGAAATTTAAAAGAAAGAAAATATGTTTTAGATATAACAAGGCATAGTCAACCAATAGTTCATCTTGGTACCTTCAATACCCTGTCAAAGGGTGAATTTTTGGAGAGTAATTATGTAACCCTTAGTAATCTAGATAGTAATGATATGTCTCTTAATTGTCACTAATAATTTTTTTATCATAGTGTTTAATTAAAAAAGTAGGGTTTCTATCAAAATGATTTGATCAAAATTATAGACCACTAATCTTTCCTATTAGACATGCAATTATGTTCAAGATATGATGCAAGTAATAATCAGAAATCAATCCTAAATATTATAGCAACCTTGAGGGGAGTTTTAGGAGCTTAAAATGATGTATACATTGCTGCAAGAAGCCAGTTTTTAGGGCACAAAGGAGTCATTCGCCTTTAGTGGCGAATGCGTTGCTATTAGGGTTTCTCAAACTGAGATCTAGGTTTTGTTCTTCAATGTCTGCACTCTCATATTCTTGGTTGTGAGCTCCTAAAAACTTATAGAAAATTTTGTGGCCTTCTTTCTGTGTTCTTGGACTATGAATGACATCTTTGTTAGAGTTGATGTATCTACTCCTACAGCTCCATGAATCACCTGCAATGATAAACCTATCACACTATGAGGAAATAAGCAAGATATGATTTCCCTACAACTCAGATCTGATGAAAGAACCAATTTATTTTATCTGAACAACTTTCATGAATATGCTACCATACAAAATTGATAAATAATTACAATGAATCAATCCTTATGAAAAGGATAAAAGTTATCCATAGATTAGGTTTATATTAGAACATAACGAGTGTCCTCATAGGAATGAATGAGACATTTTCTAATATTAGAAGAATTAATCATGCAAAATACAACTAATTAATAAAAGAAAATAATGAGTTTAAAGCCCTCCTAAGTTTAGCTTAAGTGTAATAAAGAATATGTCAGATGTTGTGGTTGTCATTGATGTCAAGACTATTAGCATTAGTGCATTTGAAGCTGTATATGTTGAGGATATTGAGAAAATTGTAATAAATGAGTTGCAGGTTGTCAATGGTGAAGTGATGTTCTATTTTTTAGTGAGTTTCATACATTGTTGATCAAGGGTTGTGGACTAAAGGGTTTCTTGTTGAGTGTATCTAGTTTATCCACATTGAGTTTCAAAGATTTGCATGAAGATTTGATCAAGTTATGAAGATTTACATTCTGGCAGTTTTTTTTGTTGCTTTAGTTGGTGTTTCTGATTGAAGATGATGTTATTCCAATTAGTTTAGTTGTTACAAATGCTTTTCTAGTGACTCATGATGCTTGTGGATGTTTCTAGATCATTCTCTATCTATTTTACATGTCAGCATTGATCGTTGTGCTCACAATTTGAGATTTTCTCTTGAGTGTTCATGTTTTCCATGTTCTTAGCTAACATAGTGTTGAAGCATGTTGTGGATCTTTGAGGATAAATTAATTGAAGTGTTCTCATGTTTGAGAATTTTATTTTGGGTCTTCACTATGTTGTGGCTAACCTTGGTTGATTCAGATGAAAAATTATCTACTGGTTTCAGTTGATAGTTTGTATTCATTTTATTATTTATTTGTGGCTGACTTGTAGCAAATGTAATTTCATGTTGTAGATATATAAGAGTGATTTCTTATTCGAATTGAAGTGTACAAGTGTGCAAGGATGTGCTTCTGTGTGTGAAAATAATGTTGAAATCATTCAAAGGCAGAGCAGAGTTTGAAGAAGAGTGAAGAAGATTGAATAAGTGTTCATGTGCTTAACCAGAATTGTAATCAGGCATTAGCAAATGCCATTTTCTCAGTTCAAAATTTGGATGGTTGTAATCCAAATCTTTCTATAAGATAGTGTGTCTTCCTTTATAATTGAGTAGTGAGCTCTAGGCAGTGTGCCTGAATGCATGTGCATTTCCTAATTATTCTTCTGATACTTTTAACAAGGTATAATCTGGTGTATTGACCTCCACCGTGGTTTTTCCCCTAACAGGGTTTCTGGATAAAAAATCTTGGTGTTATGTGTTTTTCTGATGTGTTGTTTATTCATGCTTTCATTGATATTGATCAAATACGAGAATAAGGATTAATAAGTTTAATAAGTTTGAAATTTGGTGACAACTGATTCACCCCCCCTCTTAGTTGTCTACACGTGTGTTGCCAACAGTTGGTATCAGAGCTAAGTTCCCTGGAAGAAGTTTAACAACTTGAGGTGATCTAGGATGGTGGCATACAAGAAGGATAGTTTGAGATTTGATGGAACAAATTACTCTTTGTGGAAGAGTCGAATGGAGTGCCATCTGAGATACATTGGTGAACCCTATTGGAGGATTACAAGTAATATGTATGTTATACCACCGAATGGTCCTACTACTTCTGTTGAGATCAGGGATGTTGAGTATAATATCTGGGCTAAGGAAGCATTGTTGAGTGCTTTAACTAATACTGAGATGACAAATGTGATGGACCTGAAGACTACTTATGAGATCTGGAAAAATTTGGAAACTTTATATGAAGGTGATGCTAATGTGAAGATTGCTAAGTTGCATAGTTTGAAAGGGAAATATGAAATGTTGAGAATGGGTGATGATGAAAATGTTACTACTTTCATGCAAAGAGTGAATGAACTTGTGTGTGGTATCAGATGTGCTAGTGGAAATTAGGAAGAATCAAATATTGTTGCTAAAGTGCTTAGATCCTTGCCTACTACTTATAAAGTCAAAGCTAGTACTGTTGAAGAGCTCCGAACTATGACAAATGTAACTAGAGATATGTTGGTTGGTAAGCTAATTGCTTTTGAGTTGAGAAAATTTGGTGATACCCTTCCTAAGATTGAATCTGCATTTAAAGCTACTACTTTCGAAAGAGATAGAAAGAGATATGATCCAAGTGAGAGTTCATCTAGAAAGACATTCAATCATGAGGATGAAATCAAACAGATTGAAGAAGAAGAAAGAGAGCTAGAAGAGCTAGAAGCACTTATTGTCAAAAGAGTATCGATAGTAAAAGGTAAGTATGAAGGAAAATTTCCTATTAAATGTTTTTTCTTTCAATAAGATAGGTCATTTTGCATCAAGGTATCCGGAAAGAGACTCTAAACCAAGACATAACAAGAACAACTTTCAGAAGAAGTGTTACTATATTGCTAATGAAGGTGTGAAAGATGATGAATCTAATAAAGGTGAAGATAAATGGTTATTTATTTCTATCAAGGAAAATAATCATGTATCTACTGAATCTACTAGTTGTACAAATGTGGAGAAAGCCCTAGGTGCTCAAGTTGAAGAAAAAGATGAATGGGTAATTGATAGTAGATGTTCAAATCATATGACAAGAGATAAAAGTAAGTTTGTAAGCTTGGAAATATATGATGGTGGTGTTGTTAGATTTGGTGATAATGCAGTTGTTGTGATATGTGGACGAGGATGCATTTCTCTTGATGGTAAGAATAATATTGATGATGTCCTGTATGTGGAAGGTCTAAAGCATAATCTTTTGAGTGTGAGACAGATAGTTGATAAGGGTTACAATATTCAGTTCAAGGATGGAAAGTGCAGAATATTGGGATGTTATAGAAATTTGATTGCATTAGGTACAAAAACAAGAGGTAATATATTTCATCTGAATGCTGCCAGTAAAAGTTGTTTGATTGCTCAAGTTGATGAAAGTTGGTAATGGCATAGGAGAATGTGTCATGTTAACTTTGTTAACATTGTCAAGATAAGTTCTACTAAGGCTGTGAGAGATCTACCTAAGTTGGTAAAAACTACTAATGCCATTTGCAAGGAATTTTAATTGGGAAAGCAAACTAGAATTTCATTTTGGAGCAAAGAACATTGTTCAAATGAATCGTCGGAGCTTACGCATACTAATTTGTGTGGTCCCTCTAGAATCAGAAGTTTACAAGGTTACATGTATTTCATGTTGCATATTAATGATTATTCAAGAATGATGTGGGCTACTTTCTTAAGGGAGAAATCTGAAGCTCTTGAAAAGTTCAAGATATTTAAGGCTATGGTTGAGAGAGATATTTTTTTGAAGATTAAATTTTTGACATCAGATAGAGGTGGTGAATTCACTTTCAGTGAGTTTAATTCATTTTTTCAAGAACGTGGTATAAAGAGACAATTATCTGCACCATAGACCCCTCAGCAAAATGGAGTTGTGGAAAGGAAGAAAAAAATAGTTCAAGATGCTGCTAGAACCATGATGTTGGAAGGAAATGTCCCTCATATCTATTGGAGATAAGCTATGAGTATTGTTGTGTATATCCTCAACTGGGTACAAATCAAAGGTGATACTAGTAAGACCCCTTTTGAGCTATGGATTGGTCATAAGCCTTATGTTAGATATTTCAAAATCTTTGGGTGTAGATGCTATATCAAAAGAGATGAAGACATAGGAAATTTTGATGCTAGGATGATGAAGGAATCTTCTTGGGTTATTCTACTAAAAGCAAGGCCTGCCGGTGTTACAATAAGATATTGAAGAAAATGGTTGAAAGTGAAAATCTTAAGGTTGATGAAGACATTGATAGACCATCTAGAAACCGTGGATATGATTCTGATGATCAGAATGATAGTACAAACAAATTTCATACTACAAATCAAGTGCAAATCATTTTGGTGAATCAAGAAGATCAAGAGGAAGAATAAACTAAAGAAAGAGCAGAAGAGAGATTAGAAGAGCTTGAAATTAAAGAAAATTCTAAGAATAATCCGAGGTATGTAAGATTAAATCATTCAGAAGATCAAATTATTGGTGATAAGAGTAAAGGTGTCCAGACTAGGAGAAAAATTGTAGTAGAATATTGCTTGATTTCAAAGACTAAGCCTACTAGTGTGAATGAAGCATGCAAAGATGAACTTTGGGTTGAACCAATGTAAGAAGAGCTACAAAAATTTGAGAAAAATGATACATGGATTCTTGTTCCTAGACCTAAGGATAAAAATGTAATTGGAACTAAATGGGTCTTTAGAAATAAATTGAATGAGCAAGCTGAAGTGGTTAGAAACAAAGCAAGATTGGTTTGTAAGGGATATTCACAAATGGAAGGAATTGATTTTGAAGAGAAATTTTCCCATGTTTCTAGAATTGAAGCTGTGAGACTGTTTCTTGTTTATGTTTGTTACAAAGACTACAAGGTTTATCAGATGGATGTCAAATTTACTTTTCTAAATGGTGAATTGGAAGAAGAGGTGTATATTGAGCAACCAAATGGATTTTAGTTGACTGATAAGGGAGATATGGTTTGTTGGTTGAAGAAATCACTGTATGGACTTAAGCAAGCCCCTAGAGCTTGGTATGCTAGATTGGATAAGTATTTTTTGAAGCTTGGATTTAACAAAGGTACAACTGATAGTAATTTGTATTTCAAGAATGATGATAAAGATTTGATTGTGAAAGTTTTTGTTCATGATATTATTTTTGGAGGAGATGATGGTTTGTGCATGAAGTTTTATAATGAGATGGAGAGTGATTTTGAGATTTCAATGATTGGTGAGATGAAATTATTTTTAGGATTGAAAATTACTCAGTTAGATAAAGGGATATTTATATCTCAGTCCAAGTATGTGAAGGAATTGCTAAAGAAGTTTGGTATGGAAGATTCAAAGCCAGTTGGTATACCTATGGTGACTGGATGCAAGTTGACAATAGATGATGATTCTCTGAAGGAAATTCAGACTAGATACAGATCAATGATTGGTGGATTGCTTTATTTGAATCAAACTAGACCTGATATCATGAATGTTGTATGTATTGTTGCAAGATTTCAAGCCGATCTTATGGAATCTCATGTAACTGTTGTGAAAATATTTTTTAGATACTTGAAGAGAACAGTTAACTTTGGTCTATGGTATGCTAAAGATGATGATCTTACTTTGAGTGCCTTTACTAATGTTGATTGGACAAGAGATGTGGATGACAGGAAAAGTACTAGTGGTGGAGCATTTTTCTTGCGTAAGAAGCTAATCTCATGGTTGAGTAAAAAGCATAATGTCATTTCTTTATCCACTGTAGAGGCCAAATACATTGCTGCTGCTAAAAATTGTACTCAAGTATTGTCGATGAAACAGATGATGAAAGATATTAGAGTTGTGTATAATGAGCCTATTGCTATATTGTGTGATAATTAAAAAGCAATTGATATTTCTAAGAATCCAGTGCTACATTCAAAAACTAATCATATATCTATCAAGTTTCACTTTTTGAGAAAGTGAAAAGGAAGTCATATTGGAGTATGTGCCTACCAAGGAGCAGATTACAAATATCTTTACAAAGTCGTTGCCTAAGGATACTTTTGAGTATCTCAGAGGGAAGTTAGGGGTGATTACCCCTCCTAATCAGAACTAAGGATGCATTTCTTTACATTAGTCCATTCATTTCAAAGTCATATATTGTTTAAGATTGATGTTGTGGTGGTTGCTACTCAGGGGGAGTAGTCAGATGGTTCAAAAATTTAGATATGTGGTCATATCTTAGACATCTTTGTCATTGATGTCAAAGGGGGAGAATAGTAATGTGAAAAACTGGTGATTATTTGGGGAAAAGAGCCTTGTGGGGAGAATATCATGTGAAAGAGTTGAGGAGAAAAAGAGTCAAAACATAAGGAGGGATAAGTGTTAAGAGATAGTTGCCTTGATGGAGTTTTTCACATCATGTGTTGCCATCAATTCCAAAGGGGGAGATTGTTGGATGTTGTGGTTGTGTTGCTGATATGTGGTTTCCATTGATGTCAAAACTATTAGTATTAGTGCATTTGAAGCTGTATATGTCGAGGATATTGAGAAAATTGTAATAAATGAGTTGTAGGTTGTTAGTGGTAAAGTGATTTTCTGTCTATCCACGAGTTCCATACATTGTTGATAAGAGGTTGTGGACTAAAGGTTTTCTTGCTGAGTGTATCTAGTTTATGCACGTTGATTTTCAGAGATCCGTGTGAAGATTTGATGAAGTTATGAAGATTTACATTATGATAGTTTTTTTGTTGCTTCAGTTGGTGTTTCTAATTGAACATGATATGATTACAGTTAGTTCAGTTGTTGCAGATGCTTCTTTGATGATTCATGATGCTTGTGGATGTTTCTAGATCATTCTCTATCTATGTTGCACGTCCGCATTGATCATTGTGCTCATGATCCGAGATTTTCTCTTTCTGAGTGTCCATGTTTTTCATGTTCTTAACCGATAGGGTGTTGAAGCATGTTGTGGATCTTTGAGGATAAATTAATTGAATTTTTTTCGTGTTTGATAATTTTACTTTGGGTCTTCACTATGTTTTGGCCGACCTTGGTTGATTCGCAATAAAAAAATTCTATTGTTTTGGGCCGAAACTTTGTATTCATTTTATTATTTCTTTGTGGCCAAGTTGTAGTGAATGTAATTTCATGTTGTGGATATATAAGAGAGATTGTTTATTTGAATTAAAGTGTGCAAGTGTGCAAGGGTGTGCTTTTGTGTGTGTGCAAATAATGTTCAAATCATTTGAAGGTAGAGCAGAGTGTGAAGAAGAGTGAAGAAGATTGAAGAAATGTTCATGTGCTTGACCGGAACTGTAATTAGTCATTAGCATATGCTATTTTCTCAGTTCAAAATATGGATGGTTGTAATCCAAATCTTTATGTAAGATAGTGTGTCTTAATTTGTAATTGAGTAGTGAGCTCTAGGCAATGTGCCTGAATTCATGTGCATTCCCCAATTATTCTTTTATACTTTTAATAGGGTATAATCTTATGGACTGGCCTCTACCACGGTTTTTCCCCTAACAGGGTTTCCACGTAAAAAATCTTGGTGTTTTGTGTGTTTTTGATGTATTATTGATTCATGTTTTCATTGATATTGATCAAATCTAAGAATAATGATTAATAAGTTTAATAAGTTTGAATTTCAGTGATAATTGATTCACCCCCCTCTCTTAGTTGTCTGTCCTTATGTTTCCAACAAATGAGTTGCAAGTTATATTAGAAGATGACGAGTGTCGTTATAGGAATGAATTGGAAATTTTCTAATATTCGAAGCTTTAATCATGCAAAATGCAACTAATTAATAAAATCAAATAATGAATTAAAATCCCTCCTAAGTTTAGCTTAAGTGTAATAAAGCATAAAATGACCCAATTAATTAATGATTAATTAGTTAATGAGGTGATGACTTTATCATTGTAACACCCCCACTTAATATGAACTAGGGAGAAACTAAACTATGATAAAGAAATGCATGAAAGGATGTATGAATGGGTTCCACCCTAATGATTGATGAGGAACCGATGTATAACAAGCTAATCTCTCGTAAAAGAGGAGAAAGGGATAAAACCTCATGGGAATAAAACTCCCCTCCAAAAAGAGAGAAAATAAAATAATGTAATGCACTAATGAGAGTGAGAGAAGAATAGAAGGTGGTTTACATGATACCCCCGAAAGATAACTTCTATCTCATCAATACATATACAAGAATATCCATAGGAGAAAGAATAGGAGACTAGAAGGCCCCCCCACAATGAAGAAACTCCTATCACAATGATGTAAGTTTGATGTAGGATGTAGAAAATGATCCAAGAATGGAAAAAAATGTTTTTGAAAGAGGAAAAAATAGGTTTTACAGGGACTCAAAACTACAAAGTTTACAATTAAAAGAGATAAAACATCAAAAAACCTAGAAACAAAGAGGCTGTAGAGAGGAAATTAAAATAAAAAAGAAAAAAACCACCAAAAAAGGCCAACAAGGGCCACAAAAAAGACCCAAAAATTACCAGAAAAAACACCAGCAACAAGTAAGCTTGGGACTTTAAAATTTCCATTGTCTCAACTTCCATGTCATTCATCTCCTAAATCCCCCTCTTTAAGAAATGGACCATTTGGGAAGTAGGAGGCACTTTCCTCTTAAGGTTGGCATGGGTCCTCTTCGATATTCCTTGGTCCTCATTCTTGCTTTTATCCTTGTCCCTTGGGAAGAAACAAATCCAAAGGATGATGTTGAAGAACCTCGGTGTAGAGTGAAGGACCAAGAAGCTTGAAAATGGATGTCTTGAAAGGATGTTGTTGAATCTATGTATTTGAACCAAGACAAATGATGGCAAGACCAAATAAATTTGAGTATTCCTGATATGCAACCTTTGAAGGCATGGATAATGGTGGGAAATGATTGGTATGGATAATTACAATGTGTGACCCAATAAATAACTATGCAATATTTTGCAAGTAGCCATCAGACAATACAAAGAATGAATGACCAATGTCCTGCTCAATAGGTATGATCTCTAAATAAGTAGGAGGATAAAGAAGCTCTGAGGGAGTCTCAAGAACTATGGTGGATGAATGCAAACACAAGTTCAAGTGACTAGACTTCTTCTCCATATGTATTCTCGATGGTGGAGAGTTAATATCAGGTATAAGTAATGGTGGATCCTCAGATGCAAAATGAGAAAATTCATAAAGCCTAGAAGCATAATCAACAGTGCCAACTGCCACAATCTACCTAGTGTGCAAATCATTGATGAGAACTAAGTCAGGAGAAAACTCCACTGTCTTCCCTGATCCACTATGAGTAATCTGATAGATGAAGAGGAGGTTGGTTGTCAAAGATGGAATATATAGTACCTCCTGAAATATACCATAATTAATGGCAATTGTATGTTTCTCAATAACACTGACATATGCATTGTTACCTAGTATAATATGTGGTGTGGTGCTTGCACCAAATGTAGAAAACATATCCTATGAAGATGCAATATGATGGGAAGCTCCTGAATCAAGAAACCATCTATCTGACTGAAGCCCTACATATGCATGTAAGGCATGGCCTTTAATCTTATTAGATCCATTAGCAATACATGTTGTACATGTTTGTGTAGATGGTGATGGTGATGGTGATGTGGAAGAAGGTGATGGACCGTGAGACATAGAAGATGCAAACTGTATATGGTTCTTCTATATAAAATGTGTCAAATGATCAATCTACTTAGCATAAAAATGATGCTCATCATGTCCTTGCTTCTAAGAATAAGCACAAGTCGGTCTCTCCTTCCTAGATGATCCCCCTTTGGAAGACGATGAGTACTTAGAAGATGCATATGAAGATGATTATTTTTCTTTCCCATGTTTTTTTTTCTATTTCTTTTCTTTCCTAGGTGAAGCCTTCTCCTTAGGACTCTAAATGACAACTAGAGCCTGTGAACTAGAAGACTTCAGAGTACCCATTTGAACCAATTTTTCTTGCTCTCAAGTGAGAGAAGAAGCAAAATAATCAAGTGAAGGAATGGTAAATATCATGCCAAGTGCATCTCGTATAGCATATAAAGTAGAAACAAATACTTAATAATCAGGGCCCAACTTGGTAAGGATGGAAAGAATCAACTATGAATCCTACTTAGTAGTACCACACTGTGACAACTATAATATAAGAGACTTAATTTTTGTAAAAAATGTCTTGGATGCTGCTAAAATCTCTAGGATTCAAAACTATAAGCTCATTCTCCAAATGAAAACCCCTCAAATAATCTTTCTTACCAAACAAGGACTCCAATTGGGTCCAAATCTGGTTAGGTGTGGTGCAAGATTCAATGTGAAATAAGAGATTAGGATACATAGACATGCATAATGTTCCAAAAGCTTCATCATACCTGTTAAACCATTTTCTCTTCTCTGTTGTTGCTATTGGTTCAACCTCTATACCCATGATTACTCTAGACAACCCCAGTTTCTTCAAACTAATCTCTTTTTTTTTCTTCCACTCATAATAGTTGTATGGTGTAAGGAGAATGTTTTGAAATTGAATGATAAAGTAATGGGATGTAAAATACAACAATATATAATTCACAATGCAAAAATTATCTTCTTTGCACTGAAAATTTTTATCCTTTGTGCATGTTTCCCAAGAAATACACCAAAAAAGGTAAATATGACTTCTTATACAAAAATAAAATACTGGAAAACTTTGTAGAAAAATAGGACTTATATCTATGTTGAGGACAAAATCAGGGTTTTGATACCACTTGAATTGTTGAAATATGATAAACGAGGAAAAATATATGATCTCTAAAGTGAAAACAACTGATCTGACTTTAGAGGCCTGTAGAATAAAATAGGAGAAAAATATGAAAAAATCATTGAAACCACTAGATCGGCATCATAATTAGATTTCCAATGGTATCATGTTTGCAAAAAACAAATTTCATACGCCCATTTTATCCCCGATTTACTAAAACTACTCTAAAAAGGCCAATTTGGCCCTCAAGGAGCACTGGGGGCTGAAAAAAAAGGCGCCTAGTCCTATGCAGGACTAACCACTAGCATAGGGGGATAAAGTTGCAGGACCCTAGTCACACACGTGGCCACTTCAAGGGCTGAAGGTTCGGTGGGGGGTTGAGTTCGGAGTGGGTGGTCACCACATTATCAAGCGCTTATGTCCTTAAGTCCTCAAGGGCTACAGTAATGACAACCTTTGAAGATCGGTGGCAATTCTTGAGAGCGCCACTCCAATGGTGACAATTGGGTGGCTCGGTGTTGATTTGAATGGGTAGTTATTTTTATAGTGCTTTATATATATATATATATATGGGTTGTGTGGCCTCCAAACCAATTTTTTTTCATTTTCTACTCCCAACTCCGAAATTGACGAAACAATAGGCGGTCTTAGGGTTTTCGGCCACTCTGAATGCGATGTTGGTGTCAGTTTTGGCTGAAAGTTCTTAAATTTTTCACCCACCTCCAGATCTGGGAAACAATTGTTGTTTCTTCAAACCCTCATAGACTTGACAAATAGAGGCATTTTTCGATGAAACGAAAGGAAAACCTGACTATTCTGACAACTTTGGATTCAATGGAATGATTAGAATTTGACCATGGATCATGAATATTAATGCATGAGTTGATTTATTTGAAAAAAGTGGACAAGGTGGCCACAAATATGGTGCTGTAATACCATGTTAGAGTTGATGTATCTACTCCTACAGCTCCATGAATCACCTACAATGATAAACCTATCACACTATGAAGAAATAAGCGAGATATGATTTCCCTACA
This sequence comes from Sequoia sempervirens, assembly GCA_007258455.2. Lineage (NCBI taxonomy): Eukaryota > Viridiplantae > Streptophyta > Pinopsida > Cupressales > Cupressaceae > Sequoia > Sequoia sempervirens. The sequence goes on along the minus strand of VDFB02373365.1, from coordinate 310,400,581 downwards.
ACTCAAATCTGATGAAAACACCAATTTTCATTATGTGAACAACTTCCATGAATATGTTGTCATACATAATTGATAAATAATTACAATGAATCAATCCTTATGAAAAGGATAAAAGCTAACCCTAGATTAGGGTTATATGAGAACATGACAAGTGTCCTCATAGGAATGAATGAGACATGTTCTAATATTAGAAGCTTTACTCATGCAAAATGCAACTAATTAATAAAAGAAAATAATGAATTAAAAGCACTCCTAAGTTTAGCTTAAGTATAATAAAGCATAAAGTGACCCAATTAATTAATTAGGTGCTGAATTTATTACTCTAAAAATCTTTGCAACTTGACAACTTTAACCTTTTTGCTTCAAACTTGTTCTCCACATGATTCTCAACCTGTAAATCTACAAACACATGTGTTCAAGAGAAGAAAAACTTGTTGATTGTTAATGAATAGGGGTTTTCCTAAATCAAACCCCTTGTAGGTAATTAAACCAAATGATGAAATAATGAAATTGAATCATGAAACATTAAAATTAGGGTGATGACACCTTGGAAGTTGTCTTGGAGTATAAATTTGGAGACTAACATGTGTTGGCCATGAAGAATGTAGATCTTGATTTCAAATAAGATGTGTACAATGCTTGCAAGTAGATCATCAATGCTACATCAACTATCTTAGCTCAACGACATGCATGAATGCACTATTCCTTTGACATGATGAAATGATCTTGAATATTTGCAATAAACTCTTGATAATCTGCTTTTGAATGCCTTTGAAATGCTCTTGTAAACTCAAACCTGCTATAATGCATGAATACTTAAAGTTGCTAGGAGAAACAATGTGAATTAACCCCATATTTATACTAAATCTAGAGATTAACCTCAAAATTCAAATAATTCAATCTGACACCAGATCTAGGATTAAAAATATTAAAATCCTACCAAAATTAAATTCAAAAAGGGGAGTCCTATGTGAGGAGCACCCATTCGCCGCTAAATGTGAATGGGTGCTAGCACAAGTTTCCAGGACCTTGCTTCAATGGGTGGAAAGAACATCAAAAACCCACCTCATATATGCATAGAAAAGGGGCTCTTATGTGGAGAGGACTCACTGACCACTAAAGAAAAATGGGTCCTAACACCATTTTCTAGGACCTTAATTTTCCAAATTTAATGTTATGCAATATCATTATTGGGTGTCAGGATAAATCCTTCAGAAGGTGTCATTAAGAAGGATTAAATTTAAATTAAAGGGGCTAATTAAGCTGGATTAACCACAATTTATTAATGAAACCCTAGATAACTGTGAAAGTATACTACACCACTTTACAACACCATAAATAAGGTGCAAAGTAAGTTTATTTTATTAAAAAGGGGCCCTAGATTAATGTGAATGTGTACAACATATTCAACACTAACCCAAGGCATTATTAGGGTAATTCAATGTCAATTATTCCTAAATTAAGTAAGGAAAAGGGATACTTTTTCATCACTACACATGGAATTTTTGAATTCTAATAAACCTCACACAAAACTAATCTATGGGAAACACTTAATAAATATTTCTAGGTTCGAATATTTTATAACCACTTTCTAGTCCCTTATTTCTATAAGAGGGCCACTATACTTTCATTTTAAAGGGAGTGCGGATAAAGTCTATAGCTAAAAAGTTGGAAAAGATAAGGAAAGTAGCAAGACAAAGAAGAAATAGGAGAAAGGGTTAAAATATCAAGAAAAGAAAAGTAAGGTAGTTAAATCATCTAATAAATCAAAAACTACTACAATTCCTAAGGTAAAAGAGCATAGTTAAATTATTCAAGATCATGAAAGAGATTGGCTTCAAGAACTTGATATTCCTGTTGAAAATGAAGAACCAAGTTTTGTAGATGAATCAATGTTTTGGTCGATAGATCAGTCGACATGGAATATTCAAACACCAGAATGGGAGCAAAAATGTAAGCTAGACCTGAGGATAGAGCCAGAACAAGAATCAGAGTCAGAGTAGAAGATGCATCCAGAACTAGAACCAAAATGGAATACAGGGTTAAAACCAAGGTATGACACATATCTTGACGAAGAAGAAGAAGATTATCTGATTGAATAAAATTCATTCCAAGAACATACTGAAGATATCGATCATGTAGATAGCTTAATTTCTAATCAGTCTTTAGATCATTCTAGTTGGTGCCCAAAAGTCCTTTGTAAACCAATAATTAGTGTTAAGTTAGAAGTTTTTAGCCAGAGTCTTTCTGCACTTTTAGACACAAGATCCACAATTACTATTTCCCAAAGTCATGCTTTGCCATCTATATATTGGGATGGCCAACAAATTACAGTCAAAGGATTTGGCAATATCATAACTGTGTAGAACAGAGCTACTAATGTCCTTGTACATATAGATGACTTTAGTTTTCTTTGTAATATTTGGCAAGATAATAGTATAGATACTGATGTCCTCCTAGGGTGGGATTTTTTAAGTCAATTTTAACCATTTTAATTTCTTCAGATGAGGGTAATAGTGGGAAACCACAGGAAAATTAAGTATATTAATCCTCAAGAAAAAGTTGAGTCTGTCCAAGTCATTGAAAGGTTTGATATGAATAGGAATCTTCTTCCTAAAGATCCTCAAGATTCTGCTATTCGAAAATCTAAGATCTTCCTGAAGAATGTCAGAGAAAGATTTTAGAAGATTATTTCTTCTATAATCCAACACCTATATTTCAGTACCAAGGATGGGGAGATATTCATGTTGTACTACATATGAAGCAAATCCATATCTTATCTCCATTGATTACAGAAGGCCAAATAGTTGTCTTAAAGCACTTGGTTAGACAATATAAGGAGACTGTCCATATTATCTTCAACTATAGAGATATTATGAGGCATTTTCCATATGGATCCCACATATTATAGGACTTAACTACAATATTTAGTCCATCTTGTAAAATCTTGTTATGCCAAATGACTCCCTTCAAGGCCAATACTGAAGAAAATAATCTTATATTCATATTGAATCTAGTAGTCCATTTCCCATATAGCCAACTTGAATGGATAATACTACATAAGGATAGAAAGATTATTGGGGAATGGTATGATCCAATCACATGTCATTTTTCTACAAAAAAGATAAAGCACTATTATTCATATCACTACCTATTTGACTTTGAAAATATATTCTGACAACCTGACATTCATCTCTTACCAGAACTTGCAAGATGGCATATTCTTTATGGATGGGAAAATGGATGAAGAATTGGCACAAAGAGTATAATTTTGTAAATATTGTAAATAAATAAAATAAATAAATAACCTGGGGTGGCATAATTTAGCTAGCACAAGGGCTTGTCTGTGTTGTGATGTTAGCCATGTTAAGATTTGACAACAAGATGCAACCCTATTTTAAAAAGTAAGATCCTTGTAGCCACTTATAGGTGTTAAGTGGGTCGTTCTCACTTCATGTGCATAAAATTGAAAAAAAATATTGTAAATAAATAGTATGTCTAGGATAAGGTCATAATAGAATAAAACATTATGGAGAAAGTAAAAATTAAAATATGGAAAAAAGTTCAAAAGGTGGCGAAATTTCTAGACAAGAACCCATGTGAAGCTAGAAAAATCTTGTACCAAAAAGATTACTCACATGGTGGACCCTTGTACTAAAAATATCATCTTGTACAAAAGATTCCCACATGTAAAAAATATTTTGTCCACTATCTAAAAAGTAAAGATATATAATATCTACGAAAAACATTCTAGTAGATATTTTAGTCCTCTCCATAATATGGTCAAATAAATAAAGGTTGTTCAGAAAATCAAGGACTAACAATGTCTGCCATGTGGCAAGATAATGCTCCTTACATTTTCTAGAGAAATGACCTAGTAGAATAGGTAAAAGGTTTTGGTGACTAGTTCTCCAAGTCATTTAAAGCCTATAAATAAGGCCCCAAGAGCTCATTCGAGAGATTCAGAGTAGCATTCAGGGTTGATTCTAAGTTTGCATAGAGTCTTAGAGATTGAGTCTTGAGCCTTGTCTAGACTCCATAAGTCTAATAGTCTGGTGTTCACCATATCCGACGTATGCTCTCTCCTGCGCTTCGAGCGATCTTGATGATTAGAAATCTGGAATTTTTTATGAAATTTTTTCATTATTAAACTCACTTTATTGTTTTATTTTTGATAGTTAGATCATTTCTATAATTTTTTGTAAATTAGCATGAAAAATTGTGTATTCAAGTTATCAAATTTTTTTGAATTATAAGGTATCTTGAACTTTATTTTCTTATTATAGAAGATATCATGAAATTGTACCATTCTTAGGTTACATGCATTTATTTTATGATCTAAAATTACCAGTAAATATTACATTATCTATTTGTAGTTGTGACAAGGTTTGATGAAACATAGAGTAGTTATTCAATATCTTGTTGATGTTTTCCATTACAATTGAGAAATAAAGTCAAATTAGAATTTCTTACCCTCTCTTTTCTCACTTTATATTTTTCCTAATTTATTTAATAAAATTAGAAATTAGAGGGAAGTGATGCATATAAGAATATGAAACACATAAATATAAAATCTAATTGTGAGATCAAATAATATTTGATGTTGATAAAATATTTTTCAAATTCTCTACATAAGTACCTTTGTTAAAATAAAATATTTACAATGAGAAACTAAGTTAACCTATAATTCAAGAACTATTTTTTAAATTCTTAGCAACATTAATTCTATTTTGGGATTTTTTTTTTTGAGAGAGGTAATTTTTCTTGTGAATTGTATCTATGTTCGTAGTGATATAAAAAAAACTCAACAATATTGGCACTAGGAGGAAGTAAAAAAATAGAGTTTAGAATTTTTTTTGACAAAGTCTTTGTTCTGGTGACTTTGAATTTCTAGAACTCCATATCAAAATTTAATACCAATGATTAGCCAAAGGAAAATAAGAACTATTTTTGTAGTCATTTTCGAAAGAAATTTGAATCCATCTATATTGGATTTCTTTGGACAAGATATTATTATGGCATTAAACTTTCTATTTTATCATGAATTGCCTAAAAAAAAAAAAAAATTGTCCTAAGTACAGGCTATATAAGAATGTAGACAATCACCTAAGAGTGTTTAAGGATACGTCATTGAATATGTTTTTTTTAGATATTTTCCATATATACTTGGAGAAGATATATATAATTAGTATATTAGCTTTGCATAAAATTCCATAAGTAGTTCAGATCAATTGTAGACTACATTCCTTTCTAGATTTCAACTCCCCCTAGATATAGCCACTTTATATAACTAACTTTCTAAAATTAACAGAGTGAAAGAGAATTCATCAAAATATTTAATGATACATTTCAAAAGGATTATTAAAAACTCTAACCATATATAGTAAATGGATTTTTTTTATTATAAGTGTATTACAATGCACTAGGTCTATTAATTATAATGTTCATAAGAAGAAGAAATACAATAGTAGCTAATTTTTTAGAATTATATGTTGAAGCTATAAAATTAAATAAAAAATATGACAATTAGGTCATGGGCCCCTAAAAAATGTTTGAAATATTAGAATGCCTAACCAAATGCATCAAATCAATGATGCTCTTTCACAAAATGCTCTATTAATTAATTGCATAGCTAGGATAAATCATCAAGGGATGAATCAATCCATAGTACTTTATCCTTCACCATGCATATCTAAACACATCCCAATGGAAATGGGTCTTTATTCTTTGAACTAGCTAATAATTTATTTTTCCAAATTTCAAGAAGAAAAGGAAGAATCCATGAGATAGTAGCTTAGTTAAATAAATTAGCATAAGTCGCTGATTCGAGAAACTAGTACTTATACCTTCAAGATAAAAGTTATAATGCTATAAAGTTGAAGAGGACATGTAATACCAGACCAAATAATGGAGTACTTTCTTTAGAAAATTACTAAGAAAAGGAGATGAGACCCTTAAAAAGGATAAATTATAGTGGATTTCATTCTTAATAATTGGTGTAATATTCATAATATGAGCTATGATTGCAAACTTGATTGCTTACAATTTATGATAAAATCTAATACTTTTAGATAACAGATCCTAACTATAGAGGAAAATGATATTTCTAAATCTTATAGGAGGGAAATTATACCTATTTATTATGGATTTGGTATAGTTCTTGATAGTTATGTATCTCCCTACGAAATTAAAGGTGATCCATATCAATATGTAGATGAAGTAAAATATTTTTCTATAGTACTAGAAGAATACAAATTATTCTCTCTAAGTAAGAGAATTTTGTACTCACAGTTTCAATTCAAGGGTTTTACAACCTAAAAGGAAAGGGGACAAAACCCTACTATTAACTCAAGAACAAACCCTTGAGATTTCGATGCAAAGGAGATTCAAATCTGACAAAGGGAAAGTTATAGGGAAAAAGTAACAACAAATGAGGGTTCACCAGCAAGTGTAAACTTGGAAAAGATAATGATTTAGAAAACACAATGTGATATGCAAACAAATGCTAAATGACCTAGAAAAGGCCCTAGACAAGTAAACAAAATAACATAGAAAACTCCAAACAGAAAATATGCACCTAGAAACTTGTAGAGACTTGAATGAAGACTGCAAATGCTGTTGATTTTGAAATTTTTCTCACTAGGACTCATTTTCCAATCTGCGCAAATCAATCCCAGGTCAAGGTTTCTACACAGGAATAGGTTTCTCAAAAAAGGGTATTTGAAAATGCCAAAATATAAAAAATGACAAAAAATGGGACTCATTCTCCACTTGTGGCGAATGAGTTTGGTTTGGATTTTCTAGAAATTCAAAGTTCTAATCTGCACATCTTGGTCTACTCTTTTTGTACCTCCAAGTGTTTGGATCTAAAACTACCAATTTTGGGCCTGTAGGTGAATTTTTGTGAAGATAATCACGTGGAAAATGGGGAGACAACTCCAACAACCTTGTAACCTATTCTTCAATCATCTCCAAGCCTTAAAAGTACCTAGATCTGCAATCACACAAAGAAAGAGAACACAAGTGTTGATTGTTAGGGAATAGGGGTTTGCCTTGGTCAAACCCCTTTTAGGTAATTAAACCAAACGATGTAATGAGATAATGAAGGATGAACATGAATTAATGCAATTAGAACCTTTCCATGATGATAGATCTTGAAATGTTGCAACAATTGATGAAGAATCTTACCCTTAAATGCCTTTGAATTGATCTTGAATGTTATCTTCATGACCATGTGAAGACTTAGAATGCTTAACTCTTGCTTTCTTGAGTTGATACCATGAAGGATTGATGATACTTGGATTACTTAGGATGAAATGAGGATTTGAAAGCTTTCTTATATAGACAAGCCACTCAAATGACCATTAATTTGATCCTTGAGGCCGACATTGAAGAATTTTAAATTAAAAACCTAATTTTTCCCACTCAAACCTTGAAAATAACCCAAAGGGACTTATTCACCATCATAGGGAAATGAGTCACACCTAAATGGGACTCATTCTCCCAAAGTGGTGAATGGGTCCCACAAGGGCCATTTTTCTAGTTGGGATGTCGGTGAGTGAAGAGATCAGGTTTATATGTTGATTTAGTGAGGTCATAGGGGCATAATAATGATGATGTAAAGATTATACATGCAAGAGGGCTTAAAATATAATGTGAAAGTCTAAATGGGTGCTGTCATAATAGTGGTTTACAATTCCTGAGAGGAACAAATTTTAGCTGAAATCACATATTTTTAGAAAATATAATGATTTAAGCCTTAAAAATTTCCATCTTAAGGATTCCAATTGAAGAGGGTTTGATCAAATCACCTTAGATCAAAACCCCTTGGATAGAACCTCGCTAGTTTTAAACCATACCTATAAATGCGTCTCCTTTACACCTATCAAAATGTTGATAAAAATCACTTTTGATTTAGCTTTTGGGGGATCAAATGAATTCATTTAAAATTTATTTCAAATGACTATGGTATTCCTCAGAACAAGCTATCCAATGAATATAATTTTAATATGTTTTGGTTTTGTTATGTATTTATTTTTAAGTTTTATTAAACATAGGTTTTTCATCAAAAATAAATTTCTTTGTTCTTCACATGTGGAAACATAGAAGATTATCAAAAAAAAAATTGAAAAATATTAGTGCACCAGATATTGAAGTCCTTGATCCAACAAAAAAAATTAAATTAAATTTTGACATATACAAAAAAAGTTACGCATTATACAGTCGCGCTGTGTCTGAATTGTAATTTGTTTGACTTTAAAACTTGATTAAGGAAAAAATATTCAATAAAAAACTATCTAACCAAGTGAAAACACTAGATATCAGAGTTACAAATCTAAATTTGAAAGAATTAGAATTTTATCCTTCATGGAAAAAAAGTTATGTATTATACGGTGTGCGTCGCTTTTTAAAAATGTTGTTTTCTGAAAAAAATCAATTTTCGTGGGAGATGAAAAAAGTGAAATTTGATTCCAAAAATTTTGAAAAAAATATTTTTAGAATCTACAGAAAAATTTTGATGAGACTCTAGTTTGCACCATCTTCAAATTCCTCACAGTTTAGCCGCTATAAGTGCCCGAATGTGAAGATTTAGTTAAAAATAATAATTTCAGTGTCCAGCTTGCCTAAAAATTGTAAACCACTATTATGGGATCACCCAATTAAATACACTTTCAACAGTAAATTAAGGAAAAATTGGGTTTATTTAGCTTATAAGGGCCGTAAATCCCATGTTAATGTGTAAAAAATATTACAACACTAGATTAGGCCCACTTGATTTACAAGCTTCCTAAATTTAATGTGAAGATGTAAATAAATATATTTTACAACATTAAATTAGGATAGAGTTAAGTTAGTTTAGCTTAAAATGGGTCCAAGACCTAATGTGGATGTGTAAAACACCTCACAACACTAGATCAAGGAAACATTAAATCCAATTTATCAATAATTATTCCCATATCAAGCAAGGGACATGTTTTTCTACACTACATTTATCCCCCACTTTACTGAGAGGATGAACTTTCTTCAAACTCACACTAAAGTAGACATTTAAGAGGGGTCCAATCATAACAATGCAGATGGTCTATGATAACAAAGATGAAGGAGGTATTCAAGCCCCCAGGATCCAAGAGCCTAAGTCAAACTGACATAAGGGTATGTGCAGGATCATCATGGAAAAAACAAGCCCTTAAATGGCAAAAATTTCAAAAAAATCAGAGTTAGGAAACTTGACATAAAAATTTGAATAAGTTATCTATATTATTTCAAAAATATGTAAGAATAGAATTTATAGAAAATTGAATGTAGTTTCTAAACTACTAGGTTTTTTAACAAAAAAATCTATTTGGTGAAAATTTGAAATTTCAATGTAGTGGTACTTAAATTTCAAGGAAAAATAAGAAGTAGGTGTCTGTCTGACCACCCTAACCGCAATAAAATGATAATATTTTTTTATAATATTTTAGATATAAGTAGAAGACTCATGTTGCAATGTGATGCATATTATTTTGTAATTTTTTCCAAGTAAATAATTAATTATGAATTTTTTATTACAACATTTTAAAAAATTTAAAAACTCTTATGTCTGACCACCTTAACTTGGTCAAAACTTCATGAAATTCATTTTTTCTTATTTTAATCCTATAGTATGTGAAGCATAGAATGTGACGCATGTTTTGGATTCAAAAAATGTGATACCGTTTGAAAAATTTATATGTTTTTCAATCAGCGTATCAATCAGGACTTTAGTTGTAATTTAAATAGAAAATAAATAATAATTACTTATTAAATTCAAAGTAAAGCATAATTTATATCGGTGGAAAGTTGAGAATCTCCTTTAAAAATCCTTTTTGTTTAATCAATTTTGGGTAAAAATATAGTCATCAGCCACATACCCATCATATTGCCACTTTTTGGCCCATCATGATCTTGCACATACCCATAAGCACAAAAGGACACACACAAGGTGTATACTATGCAGCAAATTAAGATATGTGATAATTATGCAATGTCAAGAACTAAAAGAAAGAAAATTGAGGTGGATCAAAGATGCGCTCACTCTGGGGCCACAAAACATTAGATCGTGTGTGGGGTGAGTTGTCCCAACAAAGTGGTTTAGTGAGAAATTCATGCTAGTGTGTCGGCTTCCCACTGTATAATGAGAAAGTCATGCCAATGTGTCGACTTCCCATTATACAAACCATACCAAAGTTATCCTCCTGATAACTTTGATAAGGTACCACAATGAAAATGCATTTTTTAAATGCTTTTGAATTTCATGTAAAAATTTGGTTAAAGGGGATTTTGCTTTGTTCATGTAAGGTCTTCTTCTTAGGGAGCATTATGCTTAATGTCTCCAAGAGAGGACAAGTCAAATGTGTTATATTGTTGCCCATGGGATGCTTTGTTCACATCATGCCATGTCTGTAGATTGTAAACTCTTGAACGACATCAAAACCAATGACACCACCAAGAAGAGGACACATCACAAGAAAAAAGAAAAATCATGCCATGAATTTATTTCCAAAAGATATCATATATGTATGGCCCCACGCTAAGTGGTTGCTACACCATCACTGTGAGAAATTTCCTTAAAGTGCAGCCAATGATAAATGCTAACATGAAAGAGGACATGAGAGCCAACTTGGAAATCCCTATGCCAAGAAATATGTTTCCAAATGAAGCTACATCATGGATAAGTATGTCACATGTGATCCGACTTAAGGCATTTCGTTCACATCCCAAGCTTTCTCTTAGATATACATGAAAGGTGATCAACTAGCCAAAATAGAAAATGACAAGTGACATATAGGGATAAGGTTTCCTAACCCTTTCCCTGCACTTAGTACAGGACAAGGGTGAGCCTAGAATGGATGATGATATGTTGCTCCTTGCAATGAACACAATAGTGAGTATGATATGATCCTAAAACTATTACATGGAAAGAAGCATCAAATAATCTTATTTATTTTGATAAGTAAAAAAAGTTTCTACTTGATAGATATTTAATGAGATATCTATTAGTTTAGGATGTACCAAGGTTAAAGTTGTCTTGGAAGAATCTTTTGTGATAGCGTTGACATTAAATGGAGGCTTTTGTTTTGAGGGATAATTAGTAAGATCATTAGTCATTCTTGCATTTTAGGTGTTATAGGGACATGGATACATTATTCTATAGCATCAAATCATTTCCAAAGTTGCTTCCTAAGTTCAAAACATCTTCTAAAAAGTTGTCACTTTTGTTGGATTTAGTGGTTGTTCAATTTCCTAAAAGTTTGTCCTGGATGTTGTCTTTTATTTTAAGGTGGTTGAAGTGGATGCTTTTGAATTTTGTATTGTCGTTACTAGTTTCTCTTTTCCTTTTTTAGAATCTTTTATTATGATCATGTATTCTCCCATGGATATAGGTATGAAATCAAAGGTTTCCACAACAACTTCCAATAACTTTTTGGCTTCTTCAATTTTCTTTTTTCTTTCTATATCTTTTTGCTTGGTACTGATTAGAGCACATGTAACCATTTTCTTTTAAGGAGTAGAAGGTTACTTGTCATAAAATCCTAAAATTTTCTTCAAGGCTTCAACATTTTCAAAGAATTCCCATGATGGTGGTAAATCCATATCAAGCAATTCAGGATGCTTCAGAGTGAGGTTGATTTTTGGTTTGCACATGATAGTGTTGATTTTTTCTTGCACCATGATACCTTCCCTATTAGGAGAGTTTTTAGGAGAACTAAAAACTAGATGTTCATGACATTCCATGTTTGGTTCTTCAATATTGACTTCATCACAAGTAAGGGAATGATCCATGGTTGGATTTCTGTGCTTGGAAATGATGGTGTGTCTTTGTTCAATGATGTTTTCCTCATGATTCTCATCAACGGGATCTTGTAACACCATAATATCTTCTTTACCAATAGGAGATATATTCAGAGAGGGATAAATTTGATTGTTTTCCATAATGACATCCTTTTTCTCTAAGGTCTCATTCTCTTGTGCCATATGTATATTTACCCTAGTAGGAGAGCTTTTAGGAAAGTGACAAACAATAGGTTCATCAAATTTCATGGTTGGATTTGATAAAGTAGCTTCATTGCTAATAGGAGATGCATCAAGAGAAGGATAACTAGGAGTTTCATGGTTACCAATGATTGGAAATTTTTGTTCAAATAGGTCTTCCCAAATGGTAAGGGCATCAGGAAAGGGAGGAATAAGATTCTCATAAGTCTCAATAAGGATATCTTCTAACACTAAACTATCTTCTTCATGTCTAGAGAAGATATTAGGAGAAGGAAAGGTTTTATTGTCATGATTATCTACATTTACATCCTCATTTCCTAAATTTTATTCTTGAGTAGGAGAGGTAGGATTGTCATAGCTCTAAAAAATCAACATATCCTCCACACAAATGTGTTTGTCATGATCATTCACGATTGCATCCTTATTCAGTAAAGCATTTTCACAAGTAGGGGGGGTGGTGGGAGTAATGGACATGATCTCAGTTTTGTGTCTCATAGTGTCTTTCCAATGGGGAGGAGGAAGACAAGCAAGAATTTCATGATATTCAATGATTTTATCTTCTTTCACCAAGATACCTTCGTCACCAATAGGAGAGATATTGGGAGAAGAAAATTATGGTTATCATGATTTTCAATGCTTGCATCCTCTTGTATAAAACCTTTAGTGGATAATCCTAGTGAGAGGAAGTCCTTAAGGGCTTCATCTAACATGTCTAAGTCGTCACTACTAAAGGGATTTGATGATATGATTTTTCTAATGTTAAGCTTTCTTGAATTGTTTCTTTTGATGTTTTTAGTTTTTTATGTTTGTTTTCTACTGAATCCGATCTAAGTGAACTAGGAACTAATGCTGAAAATGAAAATTGCAAAACTCAAATGCTATCCATAATTGCCATGAATGTAAATAATGTTATTTCTAATTATTTCAATGTAATAGAAAGTAACTACACTGAAACAGAAAAGCAACAAAGACAAATTGAAGCTTAAAATATGGGAATTTAATTCTATAAATAACAATGAAATTTTTGCATTGGGATTGATGAGTCCTAATAGGGATTTACATCATAATTTTTAGATTTTTTTAATTGATTTTTATGTTTTCTAATGCAAGCATGAAATGAAAATTTGGAATTTTACTATTTTTCAATGAAATTAATTGCAATAATGCAAGCTAAATAAAGTTTTCACTAATGAAAATTTTGTGCTCACACTTTCACTTCAAGGGTTTTATAACCTAAAAGGAAAGGGGACAAAACTCTACTATTCACTCAAGAACAAACCCTTGAAATTGCAATGCAAAGGAGATTGAAATCTTACAAAGGGAGAGTTCTAGGGAAAAAGTAATAGCAATCGAGGGTTCATGACCAAGTGTAAACTTCGAAAATATAACGAGTTGGAAAAAACAATGTGATATGCAAACAAATGCTAAATGACCTAGGAAAAGCCCTAGAAAAGTAAACAAAATAACACCGAAAATTGCAAAATAGAAATGCACCTGGAAACTTTTAGAGGCTTGAATGAAGACTAGAAATGCTATTGATTTTAAAATTTTGGCCCATAGGGACTCATTTTCCAATCTGGACGAATCTGTCCCTGATCACGGTTTCTGCACAAGAATAGGTTTCTCAAAAAAGGGTATCTGAAAATGCCAAAATCTCAAAATTGACCAAAAATGGGACTCATTCGCCACTTGTGGTGAATGATTCTAGTTTTTATTTTCTATAAATTTGAAGTTTTGATCTGCACCTCTTGATTTGCTCCTTTTGTACCTCCAAGTGTCTGAATTTGAAACTGCCAATTTTGGGCCTGTAGGTGACTTTTTGTGAAGATAATGACCTAGAAAATGGGTAGAAAACTCCAACAACCTTGTAACCTATTCTTCAATGATCTCCAAGCCTTAAAAGTACCTAGATCTGCAATCACACAAAGAAACAAAACAAAAGTGTCGATTGTTAGGGAATATGGGTTTCCTTAGTCAAACCCCTTTTAGGTAATTAAACCAAATGATGAAACAAGATAATTAAGAATGAACATGAATTAATGCAATTAGAACCTTTCCATCAGGATAGATCTTGAAATATTACAACAATTGATGAAGAATCTTTCCCTTGAATGCATTAGAATTGATCTTGAATGTTATCTTGATGACCTTGTTAAGACTTGGAATGCTTAACTCTTGCTTGCTTGACTATATAACATGTAGGGTTGATGATACTTGGATTACTTAGGATTAAATTAGAATTTGAAAGCTTTCTTATATAGGAAATCCACTCAAATGATCGTTAGTTTGATCCCTAGGGTTGACATTGAATAATTTTAAATTAAAAACCCAGTTTTTCCCACTCAAACCTCAAAAATAGGCTAAATGGGACTCATTCATCATCCTAGGTGAATGAGACCTTCTTGGATGGGAATAATTTTCCCAAAGTGGAAAATGGGTCCCACAAGGGTTGTTTTTCTAGCTGGGATGTCGAGTGAAGAAATCGAGTTTATATGTTGATTTTGTGAGGTCTTTGATCAAAATATGCCTTGGGATGCACAATATGGGGTCATAGGGGCCTAATAATGATTATTTAAATATTATAAATGCAAGAGGACCCAAAATCCAATGTGAAAGTGTAAATAAATACACTTTCAACACTAAATTAAGGAAAAATTGAGTCTATTCAGCTTATAAGGGCCCTAAATCCCATGTGAATGTGTAAAAAACATTACAACACTAGATTAGGTCCACTTGATTTACAAGATTCCCAAATTTAATGTGAAGATGCAAATAAATACATTTTACTACATTAAATTAGGACAAAGTTAAGTTAATGTAGCTTAAAACAGGCCGAAGACCTAATGTTGATGTGTAAAACACCTCACAACACTAGATCAAGGAAAAAATAAATCCAATTTATCATTAATTATTCCCATATCAAGCAACGGACATGTTTTTCTACACTACACTCTAAAAAGTTGAAATTCGAAGGCTCCTTTGTCATATTCTATAAAACCAAATAATTTCCACATGCCCCCTAACCCAAATAAAAGTAATAATCTTGAAGTCCTAAGATTTATGATCCAATCATCTAATAATTTTCAAACTCTAATTTCTCCTACTAAGATTGATAACCATCTAGATCAAAATGATATTAATAAGCTAGTATATTGTATTGTTGAAGAGGTTGATAAAAGGAAGATAAATATGCCTCTTAATGAATTATATTAAATATATCAAATTAAGAAAGATTTGTAATGCCCCTCCGTGTCGGTTGTTTTGAACTTTTGTGTGAATATTTGTGTGTGCTTCTTTGATTACTGTGCTTATTTGATTGTATGAAAAATATCATATGTTAGTAGTCTTGTTTAAATAATTAATTAAATCATAAGTGATTTGCAAAGTTATTTAAAATATGATTAGAAATTAAAATCATAATTAATTAAGTTAAATCAAATGATTTAGAACAAATGATCAAATCAAACTAATTTGTTAAAAGTAAAAGTGATATTATTAGATAAATTGATTTAAATTGTTGTGTTAAATTTAAGTTAATAATAATTATGAACAACTAATCTTGAAAAGATAATTATTATAATAAGAAATTTAAATGGATAAGGAGATAGGAAACTGAAGTTTTTTAAAGCAAGAAATGAAACTACACCTATAGAGCATTTGGAAGTCAAAGAGAATTGAAGAATATGAAAAATAAATAAATAAAGCAATAGATAAATATTAGTAGTAGTGGTAAAATATTACATTTATTTTGAATCTTGCAAATGGTTGATTTTAATTATTTTAATGTGGAAGTAATTAATTATGTATTGTGGAGATAATGAATATATATTCAAATAAAAGTTCAATTTTGTGGATTTAAGTTTATTTAATTTTTAATCAAATGCATGATAAAAGAAAATGAAATGTAAATACATGAAAAAGGCAACAAAAGGGATTAAGGATTAATAATTATTATTGATTTATTTCTTGAAATGTGACCTCTGGTATTCTCGGGAAGAGAAAATTGGAAGGGTTTCCTGGGTATTGATTTTAAGAAGAAGGTTAGATTTGAAGGAGAATTTTTGAGGGATCTGGGGCTGGGAACAAACGGCAGTGAGGAATTGGTTCTGCGAGAGGGAGTAAGCTTCTACAAATCTTCTTCAAACACAGGATGCCAAGTTCCTTTCTTTTCAATTAATTATTTTCTGTAGTATCAAATGAAATAGAAATTGTTTTCTCTGTGTATGAAATTTTCATAGGGTTGGAAATCAAACGTTTGTGGAAGGAAATCTGTTTGGTTATTGTTAAATCAATGAAATTTAACCAGGGATTGGGATTGTTATTTATTAAAATTTCTATGGGGTTCTGGGCTGTTGTTATTAAAAGGGGTTTTGTTTGAAATATGGAAATGAACAGTAATTATGTTGTTTCGTTTAATATATGTTTAAAGAGAAATTTTCCTTCAATGAATTTCTGGGATTATGAGTTTCTTGTTATGCATGTATGTTATAAAATATTGCTCTTGTTCAGAGAACAGTGATTATATTTCCCTGATTTTGAAATGTTCAGTTTCCTGTATATGTATATATATGTATATATATATATTAGATATATATATATAGATATACACATATATATATTTTTCATATGTAAAAATGTTGAATGGAAATCGAAATTTATTGAAACTCATTATTTTATTCCCCGTCGGCACTGTTCATATATTTATGTGTTGGTATTATATATTGTGGCTGTGTGGGGGTTCGGCCTCGGTCGTACCCTCCATCCCGCCAGCCAGTACCGTGTGACAGTCTGCGGACTGTCCACGGCCGAGCATTTATTCTTGTGCCTGTGTATGGGTTAAAATGCCCATTCGATTTTGTATATGTTTTACTTTGTAAAACGTGAATTTTTAATTATATTTACTGTGTGAAATTTACTTTTATAAATATATTTCATATATGTATTTAGAAATTTACTTTTATAAATATATATATATATGTACGTATATGTATATATATATATATTTATTTATATTTCTATATATATACTTAGTAACTCATTTATTTAGATTGCACTAATTTAATTGTTGCTGTAACCATTTAATTTTATCAGTAAATATTTTGTTTCTTTTTCTAGTTAAAATAAAAAAAAATTTAGTTATAGTGGAAATAATAAAATAGAAAGAAATATTTTGTTTATCATTATTATTGATTTGTTAAATTACAAACTTTGAGAGGATAATTTAGTAGAAAAATCAATTTATGAATATATGAAAGCATTGTTTATTTAATTCTTGTTTTAGTGTGAATATTTTGGGAATGGAGTTTATTATGGAATTTATTTTGGAATTAAATAAGTTATCCTTTTTTATGAAGTTGAATCTTGTAGACTTGTTGGAGTCTTGGAATAGATCTATTCTCTTTTTACATTCCCTCCTCAAAAAGAATTAAAACATATAAAGATGTAGTGGTTTTAAAAGGTATTTATGTGTGGGAATTTATTTAGATAGATTTAAGATCTTAAGGTGGTAAGTTCTAATACGTAGTTTAAGTATTTAGAGTATTGTTATTATTGTCATTTTAAAGTATAGACAATTGGTCTTAAGTGGTTTTCACAATTAATTTAAATATTGGAAGTGAGTGTTAAGTTAGTATGATGGAAGGAGATAATGTTTTGAACATAAATAGTTATGAAATGATAGTGAGTTAACTACCCAATTATTAAGTAGTTTACAATTATGTTGATAAATGAAAGGGGAAATTTAAATGTATGGGCATGATTAGTGTTTGGTTAGGGTATTCTTGAATTGGGTAGTTTATTGGTGAAATGGGATTATAATCTTTTGAAAATTGACTTCCTTTATATTCATTTCATGGTTGATTTGTAAGTTCTCTTTATGGATAAGTCTTTTAGAATACTTGTGATGGTTATCATGAATTGTTTTAGTTGATTGTGTAATTTAGATGGAAAAGTTGTAAAGTTATTTAGCTCTGGTCGTTAATTGATTGGTTAATAAATATTGTTCTCGATTGAATTTTTGGTTGTTTATTATGTAAGTGTTTTTGTGGAGTTGTGAGTGGTTGAGTATTTAAGGTGTTCTTAAATTTGGTGCTTTGGATGCCTGGTTGAATGCTTTTACCTCTGTTGTTGAAGGATTGTTTTTGGATGGTTCCATGTTGGTGTGAATGCCTTTGGAGGTTAGCTTTGATTCAAGGAATCCTTTGTCATTTAATTTGTGTTGCAATGTAATTGGGAACTTGTATTTTGTTGATGAGTTGTGGGAAGTTGATCTTCTTGGATTTCTAATTTATTTTGTATGAAAGTTGTTTATGTAGTTTGGATGGGGTGGTTGATCTTATTTTATTGTATTCACTCATTATATTTGAATTTAAAATAGATCTGGTGGCCTTGCAATTATTGTTGTCATTGCTATGTTGTTGTTTTTATGAAGGTGATTTGTGTACCATTATAAGGGGGTTCTTGTGAGGAGAAAATTGAGGTCTCCCATGGAATGCCTAGTTAGTGGCTTTTGGTTTCATTAAGTGATTTCATTGAATTAAGGGTTGATTTTCTTTTGCATTTTCCTATTTGAGGTGACACCATTGTTGATTTGTGGATGGGTCTTGATGAACCTTCGATTTTTATGGCTTTTCTGATTTACTCTCATATTTGATGAAATTTTATCCTTCTATTGGAATTATTGGAGAAAAACTCTTAATGCTTCGCTTTACCCTTGTTTGTGGGTTTTCATTCTTTTGGTTTCCAAAGGCTTGAGATGATTGATATTTGATGTTCTCTCTCTTTATGTGCCCTTGATGTGGCAAGTGTGTTTTGGTTTCATGATTTTGAAAGGGTTGTACGAGAATTGTTGAGACTTTGATTATGTATTTATAGCGAGATGGGTAATGCCTCGCATGCTCCTCTGTTGTGATCTAATGTTCTTGTTATGTTGTACAACCCTTGGTTTCTTGGTTCTTGGTTTTGGTTTGATGTTGTTGGGTCTCTAGGGAGAGTGGCTCCTCATGGGGACCGGCACCCCATTTAAGGGGAAGGGCACAGGATAACCCACGAGTGAGTTAGAAATCAAGTGAAAAACTTATAATTAACTTAGGAGGGTTGGGTAGTGATATCATTGTAATATTTTAAAAAATGCATGCCTCGTCTTCATTAGTGCTTTCGCAGACTAATGGAAGGCTGAGAAGGCTATGGTTGGCAAGGTCGTGACCTCGTCTTCACGAGAGGTTTACGGCTCCACATGAGTCACCCTATGGACCGGCACCTCTAGTTGGGAGGAAGGGCACATGACAGCCATAGATGGGACCAGCGCCTCTAGTTGGGAGGAAGAGCACATAACAGCCCATGTAGGACTATGCGATGACACTCTCCCCTAGTTGCCCATGTGTTTACTTTATTGTGTTCCTCTGGAAGTATGTTATGGGAGTTGGTTTAGATTGTTGTTGATTGGACTTATATTGATTTATGGAGTATTGCCTTGATACATCTTTGGTGTACTTTGTGGTTTTGTATGATCTCATTGATATTTGACTTATGACCTTGTACTCTTATGGTACTGTGATATGATGTTATTGTATTGTTTAATTGCAATTTGGAATTGTGTTATGTTCCTTAATTCAGTTTGATTTGGAAGTGTTTCATGATCATCCTTTGGTTACTTGTTTATTGGTCATTGCTTTGATTTATGTGATGGGATTTATGACTTTAAGTTATTATGTTGTCTCTTGGATGTTGTTGATTATGTCATTGTAATCCTTGAGTTTTATGATACTTTTGTATGGTGTTGAGTCTTGTGGTTCCCTGCTTGGATGTTCTTGGTTAAGGTTTCTTTCTTGTTAGCTCCTAGCACGGGGGGTGGGTCTTCGGACTCACATGGTCGGGTGGAACGTGCTAAGCATCCCATTGGGTCCCCAATCGAGGATCGAGAGGTGCGGATTGGTGCTGTTGCAGTGACTCCAGAGTTTTATCTGTCTTGGAGCCAGTTATGATATTGTGCATCATGTTATCTTATGTATGGTTTCCATTTATGGTTGGAAACACTTTTGTATCATTGTACCTCTAGAACATTGTACTGTAATGTAATGTTAACTCGGTGTGGTTATTGGCCATGGCAGTTGTTATTCATTGTGTTGAGTTAATTATGTATATGTTGTACTTACTCAGATGGTTTCTTATCAATGATTTTCATGTATAAGTTATATTTGTTAATGTTTAATTTGTTATGGATTATATCTTTGGATTTTATTCTTTATTGTCGTGGTGTGGATCTTAGTCTCATAATGACTCCTCGTGTACCCCAAGGGATGTATGTGTTAATGAATCTACTTAAATGAAATTCATGTCGTGACTTAATGTGTTCTGTATGTATGTTATGATAACTTTAAAAAAAAAATTGTGCAGTAATTATTGTTTATTTTGTCCTTTGGGGTTCACACATCGGGGCATTACAACATGGTATCAGAGCCTATGTTCATACACTGGGCACTACGTGTGCTCACTATGTAACCTTGCGCTTAGACCCGTGAGTCTTGAGTTTCACTTTTCTTTTGTCATTGTTGTGAACTTGAATTTCTTCTGTTAGATGGTGTTAGGTCGATGGTGCAGGAAACTGATGGAAAGGATAGGACCCTCAGTGTAGTGTGCAATGCACCGATATCTTTCCTGTCAGGGATGCTCTATGGACCCTTGAGTTTTAGTGTGATGTGTTCTTGGTGATGTGTTTTATGTGTGCGGAATTTGCGATTTTGTTGTCCTTGAATGATGAATTATGTTTTCTTGAATTTGTGAAGGTGTAAAATTTTACCCTTTTATTGAAATTGATGTGAGATTTGGTGTTGAATAATGGTTAAAGTGGAGTTCTTTGTGTGAAAATTATGAGTTTTAACAAAAATGTGAGGTTTTGTGGATAATTATTTAATGATTTTTAGCAGAATATAGTATCTTGAGGTTAAGATGCAACTTGAATTATTGGTACTAATGTGCAATGCTCTATGGTAGCTTTTGATTTACGGGAAGTGGGCGTCAGAAAGCATAGTGACGAAGGTAATATAATTGTAATATGTAGGTATAGATACTTATAATGTCAAGTAGTAATTCATTTTGATATAGTAGATGAATTAGGTTTATGGTTAGTATCCTTATACGAATATTTCCTAACTAATTAGAAGAAAATTGTTTACGAGTTACTAGAATTGTTTTGATTTCTATGAGTGGTTTGGTGGGAGGGACAGTGTGGTATCACTCGCTTGCGAGTGCCCTACTATGCTCAGAGTTCCTCTCATGCTGTATTTGTGATATATATATATGCATTGTGCACAACGTTTGTTTGCATGCAGGATTGCAGGAACTAAGTCTTGATTCCACCTGCATTGTCAAGACAGGGCGAGCATTATATACACCCAATGGGTTTGATGTTGAACATAAGAGCTGACAAGAAAGTTTCCCCAACCTAGTTCATCATCTGTCCTAGTGTTTGACCAAATTGGTCTGGTTGCAACCCTGTCACCATTTTTTTTTGGTATCATTTCCTTATTTTTGGTTTGTTTAATTTTCGTTGCTTACTTGATGACATTTAATTGATGTTTTGAATTATGGTGTTGATGTGCTTATGATCATTGATATTGTTGTGTTATCGTGTTTTTGACTGAGCTCGACTTCCAGGAGTAAGTCGATGCCTAAGGGGGGGAGGATGTAATGCCCTTCCATGTTGGTTGTTTTGAACTTTTGTGTGAATATTTGTGTGTGCTTCTTTGATTACTGTGCTTATTTGATTATGTGAAAAATATCATATGTTAGTAGTCTTGTTTAAATAATTAATTAAATCATAAGTGATTTGCAAAGTTATTTAAAATATGATTAGAAATTAAAATCATAATTAATTAAGTTAAATCAAATGATTTAGAAAAAATGATCAAATCAAACTAATTTGTTAAAAGTAAAAGTGATATTATTAGATAAATTGATTTAAATTGTTGTGTTAAATTGAAGTTAATAATAATTATGAACAACTAATCTTGAAAAGATAATTATTATAATAAGAAATTTAAATGGATAAGGAGATAGGAAACTGAAGTGTTTTAAAGTAAGAAATGAAACTACACCTATAGAGCATTTGGAAGTCGAAGAGAACTGGAGAATATGAAAAATAAATAAATAAAGCAATAGATAAATATTAGTAGTAGTGGTAAAAATATTACATTTATTTTGAATCTTGCAAATGGTTGATTTTAATTATTTTAATGTGGAAGTAATTAATTATGTATTGTGGAGATAATGAATATATATTCAAATAAAAGTTCAATTTTGTGGATTTAAGTTTATTTAATTTTTAATCAAATGCATGATAAAAGAAAATGAAATGTAAATACATGAAAAAGGCAACAAAAGGGATTAAGGATTAATAATTATTTTTGATTTATTTCTTGAAATGTGACCTCTGGTATTCTCGGGAAGAGAAAATTGGAAGGGTTTCCTGGGTATTGATTTTAAGAAGAAGGTTAGATTTGAAGGAGAATTTTTGAGGGATCTGGGGCTGGGAACAATCGACAGCGAGGAATTGGTTCTGCGAGAGAGAGTAAGCTTCTACAAATCTTCTTCAAACACAAGATGCCAGGTTCCTTTCTTTTCAATTAATTATTTTCTGTAGTATCAAATGAAATAGAAATTGTTTTCTCTGTGTATGAAATTTTCATAGGGTTGGAAATCAAACGTTTGTGGAAGGAAATCTGTTTGGTTATTGTTAAATCAATGAAATTTAACCAGGGATTGGGATTATTATTTATTATAATTTCTGTGGGGTTCTGGGCTGTTGTTATTAAAAGGGGTTTTGTTTGAAATCTGGAAATGAACAGTAATTCTGTTGTTTCGTTTAATATATGTTTAAAGAGCAATTTTCCTTCAATGAATTTTTGGGATTATGAGTTTCTTGTTATGCATGTATGTTATAAAATATTGCTCTTGTTCAGAGAACAGTGATTATATTTCCCTAATTTTGAAATGTTTTGTTTCCTGTATATGTATATATATGTATATATATATATATTAGATATATATATATATAGATATACACATATATATATTTTTAATATGTAAAAATGATGAATGGAAATCAAAATTTATTGAAACTCATTATTTTATTTCCCGTCGGCACTTCATAGATTTATGTGTTGGTATTATATATTTTGGTGTGTGGGGGTTCGGCCCTCAGCTATACCCTCCATCCCGCCAGGCGGTACCATGTGACAGTCTGCGGTCTGTCCACCTGATCCAAAGGACTACCGTGAGAGTTCGTAGATGAACTCCATGGCCTGGTGTTGTTTATTCTGTTGTGTATGGGTTAAAATGCCCATTCGAATTTGTATATGTTTTACTTTGTAAAACGCAAATTTTTAATTAATTCCCTTCTGTAGAAATTTACTTTTATAAATATATATATATATATATATATATATATATATATATATATATATATATATCATATATATATATATATATATATATATATATATATATATATATATATATGTACGTATATGTATATATATATATAGATATATTTGTATATATATACTTAGTAACTCATTTATTTAGATTGCACTAATTTAATTGTTGCTGTAACCATTAATTTTATCAGTAAATATTTTGTTTCTTTTTCTAGTTAAAATAAAACAGAATTTAGTTATAGTGGAAATAATAAAATAGAAAGAAATCTTTTGTTTATCATTATTATTGATTTGTTAAATTACAAACTTTGAGAGGATAATTTAGTAGAAAAATCAATTTATGAATATATGACAGCATTGTTTATTTAATTCTTGTTTTAGTGTGAATATTTTGGGAATGGAATTTATTATGGAATTTATTTTGGAATTAAATAAGTTATCCTTTTTTATGAAGTTGAATCTTGTAGACTTGTTGGAGTCTTAGAATAGATCTATTCTCTTTTTACATTCCCTCCTCAAAAAGAATTAAAACATATAAAGATGTAGTGGTTTTAAAAGGTATTTATGTGTGGGAATTTATTTAGATAGATTTAAGATCTTAAGGTGGTAAGTTCTAATACGTAGTTTAAGTATTTAGAGTATTGTTATTATTGTCATTTTAAAGTATAAACAATTGGTCTTAAGTGGTTTTCACAATTAATTTAAATATTGGAAGTGAGTGTTAAGTTAGTATGGTGGAAGGAGATAATGTTTTGAACATAAGTAGTTATGAAATGATAATGAGTTAACTACCCAATTATTAAGTAGTTTACAATTATGTTGATAAATGAAAGGGGAAATTTAAATGTATGGGCATGATTAGTGTTTGATTAGGGTATTCTTGAATTGGGTAGTTTATTGGTAAAATGGGATTGTAATCTTTTGAAAATTGACTTCCTTTATATTCATTTCATGGTTGATTTGTAAGTTCTCTTTATGGATAAGTCTTTTAGAATACTTGTGATGGTTATCATGAATTGTGTTAGTTGATTATGTAATTTAGATGGAAAAGTTGTAAAGTTATTTAGCCCTGGTCGTTAATTGATTGGTTAATAAATATTGTTCTCGATTGAATTTTTGGTTGTTTATTATGTAAGTGTTTTTGTGGAGTTGTGAGTGGTTGAGTATTTAAGGTGTTCTTAAATTTGGTGCTTTGGATGCCTGGTTGAATGCTTTTACCTCTGTTGTTGAAGGATTGTTTTTGGATGGTTCCATGTTGGTGTGAATGCCTTTGGAGGTTAGTTTTGATTCAAGAAATCCTTTGTCATTTAATTTGTGTTGCAATGTAATTGGGAACTTGTATTTTGTTGATGAGTTGTGGGAAGTTGATCTTCTTGGATTTCTAATTTATTTTGTATGAAAGTTCTTTATGTAGTTTGGATGGGGTGGTTGATCTTATTTTAATGTATTCACTCATTATATTTGAATTTAAAATAGATCTGGTGGCCTTGCAATTATTGTTTTCATTGCTATGTTGTTGTTTTTATGAAGGTGATTTGCGTACCATTATAAGGGGGTTCTTCTGAGGAGAAAATTGAGGTCTCCCATGGAATGCCTAGTTGGTGGCTTTTGGTTTCATTAAGTGATTTCGTTGAATTAAGGGTTGATTTTCTTTTGCATTTTCCTATTTGAGGTGACACAATTGTTGATTTGTGGATGGGTCTTGATGAACCTTCCCTTTTTATGGCTTTTCTGATTTACTCTCATATTTGATGAAATTTTATCCTTCTATTGGAATTATTGGAGAAAAACTCTTAATGCTTCGCTTTACCCTTGTTTGTGGGTTTTCATTCTTTTGGCTTCTAGAGGCTTGAGATGATTGATATTTGATGTTCTCTCTCTTTATGTGCCCTTGATGTAGCAAGTGTGTTTTGGTTTCATGATTTTGAAAGGGTTGTACGAGAATTGCTGAGACTTTGATTATGTATTTATAACGAGATGGGTAATGCCTCGCATGCTCCTCTGTTGTGATCTAATGTTCTTGTTATGTTGTACAACTCTTGGTTTCTTGGTTCTTTGTTTTGGTTTGATGTTTTTGGGTCTCTAGGGAGAGTGGCTCCTTGTTGGGGCCAGCACCCCGTTTAAGGGGAAGGGCACAGGATAATCCACAAGTGAGTTAGTAATCAAGTGAAAACCTAATAATTAACTTAGGAGGGTTGGTTATTAATGTCATTATAAGATTTTAAAAAATGTATGCCTCATCTTCATTAGTGCTTTAGCAGACTAATGGAAGGCTGAGAAGGTCGTGGTTGGCAAGGTCGTGACCTCGTCTTCACGAGAGGTTTACGGCTCCGCATGAGTCACCCTATGGACCGGCGCTTCCAGTTGGGAGGAAGGGCACAGGACAGCCATAGATGGGACCGACGCCTCCAGTTGGGAGGAAGAGCACAGGATAGCCCATGTAGGACTATGCAATGACACTCTCCCCTAGTTGCCCATGTGTTTAGTTTATTGTGTTCCTCTAGAAGTATGTTATGGGAGTTGGTTTCAATTGTTGTTGATTGGACTTATATTGATTTATGGAGTATTGCCTTGATACATCTTTGGTGTACTTTGTGGTTTTGTATGATCTCATTGATATTTGACTTATGACCTTGTACTCTTATGGTACTGTGATATGATGTTATTGTATTGTTTAATTGCAATTTGGAATTGTGTTATGTTCCTTAATTCAGTTTGATTTGGAAGTGTTTCATGATCATCCTTTGGTTACTTGTTTGTTGGTCATTGCTTTTATGTGATGGGATTTATGACTTTAAGTTATTATGTTGTCTCTTGGATGTTGTTTATTATGTCATTGTAATCCTTGAGTTTTATGATACTTTTGTATGGTGTTGAGTCTTGTGGTTCCCTGCTTGGATGTTCTTGGTTAAGGTCTCTTTCTTGTTAGCTCCTAGCACGGGGGGTGGGTCTTCGGAATCACATGGTTGGGTGGAACATGCTAAGCATCCCATTGGGTCCCCAATCAAGGATCGAGAGGTGCGGATTGGTGCTGTTGCGGTGACTCCAGAGTTGTATCTGTCTTGGAGCCAATTATGATATTGTGCATCATGTTATCTTATGTATGGTATCCATTTATGGTTGGAAACACTTTTGTATCATTGTACCTCTAGAACATTGTACTGTAATGTAATGTTAACTCGGTGTGGTTGTTGGCCATGGTAGTTGTTATTCATTGTGTTGAGTTAATTATGTATATGTTGTACTTACTCAGATGTTTTCTTATCAATGATTTTCATGTATGTGTTATATTTGTTAATGTTTAATTTGTTATGGATTATATCTTTGGATTTTATTCTTTATTGTCGTGGTGTGGATCTCAGTCTCGTAATGACTCCTCGTGTACCGCAAGGGATGTATGTGTTAATGAATCTACTTAAATGAAATTCATGTCATGACTTAATGTGTTCTGTATGTATGTTATGATAACTTTTTAAAAAAAATTGTGCAGTAATTATTGTTTATTTTGTCCTTTGGGGTTCACACAGCGGGGCGTTACAAGATTTCTTACTTTACCTATTAAAGGAGTCTTCTCTTAAAACTATATTGATTCCCAAACATGTTCTATATAATGATAATCCTATTAGGACCAAGGATGTATTAACTATTTATAATTTTGATACTCTAATTACAATGTAGAAGGAAAATATAAAGTATCCTCTTCATTTAACATTGAGAATATTTGGAAAGAAGTTTGATATCTTTTTAATGGATTCTAGAGGATCCAATATTAATATGACTTTTTCTGCCTATAAATAATCAGAGTTAATGCACATAGAATATTCTAAAAAGGTGACCTAATTTGAAAAAATAAAATGTTCTAGGGGAGTTAAGTCATATACATGTATATATACATACATATGTATATATATACATGTGTGTTTGTATACATACACACACACACACACACATGGAAATTCCTATAGATTCAAGGATACAACATTATATATATATCAAGGTAGTTGATACCATAATAATTTATGAAATTTTCTAAAGAAGAGCTTAATTGAAGACATCAAATGGATATATGACCACTAATTTCTCACATGTGGTTACCTTGGAGAGGAATACCTATTTATATTAGGATTAAAAGAGAGCCAACAATGAAGCACTTGATACTGGAAAATAATCAAATCAATCAAATTTTATATAAATTAAAGTACAACCATGGGTATATAGTCTAGTTGTATGAAAACCTAAGCATGAGAATTTTTTTATGCGACAATGAAAAAATAATTATTTTTTTAAATTCCTCTTGGTATAGAAGTTTTGATATAATCAAATTCAAAATATTTCATAGGAGAAGAATAATTCCTAGAAGGGTTTCAAATTTGACTACTACTTGTACACTAATAGTCAACTATATGTGGGAAGGAAGGCATTAATAGTTTAGATTTATTGCTACAAAAATAGTGTAGGGAGCATAATTCTCATCATTTTGAATTCTCATGTTCACTCAATATCTTACTATTTTTGGCATGGAAAAATATATGTATATGGTAGATGGTTTCCACTTGTCTAAAAGGAAGGCATCAAAATTGTAAGTAAACCTGAAGAATGATAGAATACTACTAAAAAGGCTTCAAACACACTAGTTGTAAAATTACCTTTTTCCCAATTAAAACCTCTAAATTAACATAGAAAAGGTATATCAATTATGGATTGTGAGATTTTGTAGATCTAATTCATGTAGTAAGGATCTAAAATTATTAATTGAATTTTTCAATCATTCCTAGCTACATCAACATTTTTTTCTATTATATGAACAATATGGCATAACTTGAGGATCTAGTGCATAGTTTACTATTGGCACATAAGAATAAATTTAACATGTTACATGTATTTGGAGATTTGGATCTAGTAGTGAAATAGATAGGAAGATAATACATGTTCCATTATAAAATATTATCAAATTATAAGAATAGAATATGGGATTTAATACAAGGATTTGATGTCTTTAATATCCAATAGATGTCAAGGAAGCATATTCATGTTAGAAATTTTTTGTCTCTCACAACAAGTACTTTGGATGCACCACCTTTATGCAGATTACATTTTTTTTTGAATTAGTGTATGATTCTTTTGTACTAAATTGCATGTAAATTTTTTAAGTATTTTATGGTGATAATCATAATTGTAATTTATATCAAATTTATGTACATTTGAAGTATAGGTTACTGATAAATTTGACAAAGAAGAGATGAAGTTAGATATTGATGGAAAGGTCAATCTAAACTCAAATTCAATTCTTGAAGGAATGGTGTAATTAGAAATAATTTTTGACCTATATATACAATTGGAAAATTAAAGATGCCAAAATCTAAAGTATTAAAATATACATGAGTTAGTTTTGGTGATAATGAAGATCTAAATTTAGTGTTCAAATTGGCCAATTTGATACAAAAGAAAAAGAGTAAGGCATCAACAAGGTACTAAAATATTATCAAAAGGTGATATCCTAGAATTATAATTCCTTGAAGACCTACAATACATATATTATCACTCATACAATCCCACTATAATAAGGAGTGAATCCATTCAAAGAAAACAAATACCATTAAATGGTCTACAAGAACCCCTTATATGCCTAAAGGTTAAGAAGTTACTATCTACAAGAATTATATTCTATATAACACATTCCACTTGGGTTTATAATCTAGTAACTATAAGGAAAAATAATGGAGAAATAAGATCATGTTTCAAATTTACAAATTTCAATAATTCCTTGGAAAAGGATAATTAACCTTTACCTTCTTTAGATATTGCATTAAAAATAGTTACTAGATCTCAAATGATTCCCCTTTTAAATGGATATTCATGATATAATCAATTAATGGTAAATAATGTTCAAATAGACTCAAGATAGATTTTACCACCAAGCAAGGAACATGTGAAATGTAAATTACTTTCAAAGGCCAAGTTGAAAAATACATCATTATTTGAAGGGAAGCAATCTACAGAGAGGAGGGGTGAATTAGTAGATCAAAAACTATTAACTAAAATGTACATATCAAAAATCACACTTAACCAAAGAACAAATATAATGATAAAAAAACAACTTAAGTACACACATCTTGACACAAGTGCACTAGATATACATGGAAACCCAAGATGGGAAAAACCACGATGAGAAAAGTTGCTTAGATCTACTATCCAAATCTAGCATCATAATGTAGAAACGTACAAGTGAATTATACACATTGAAGTAGGCACCAACCTACTAGAGACAAAAATCCCCTATTATTTTTGTAGGCACTAACCTACTGGAGACACCAATCCCCAAACAAAATAGTACATCAAGTAGAACACTAGTCCCACCATAATACAATGATAAAGCTTGTAGATCTTCAAGGTAACTCAACTCATGTAAGAGTTATAGATAGTGCTCTTCCTCATTAAATATGATATTCTGATATAGGAACACACACTAGACTGCAACTCTCCTTCACCTTCGCTTTACTTTGTACCACTGGCCAAATCTTCTACAAACAAATGTAATTATAATTTATGCAGTCAAACTCAAATATTTGTTGATGTATTTGAACGTTTGAAATATATACATGAAATTAAAATGTAACTCTTCTATGTCATCTAGGGATTCATAAATAGCAAGGACAACATGGGGTGGACCTAAATTAAATTACATGAAACATGTAACACAATGGTCTGAAATTCAATTTTCTTGCTACTGAAATAACTTGATGTTGTGCGCTACCAAAGAGAGCTTAACCAGATCCTATCATAACATCACACACAATATTTTAATTCATAACATAACTAGCAATTACAACACATTCCTTAAACTTCAACTGGTTAATAGACAGACACAAAGAACCTTTTGTTACTTCAATATTTTTGCATGTTGAAAATATCCTCTGAAAACTTAGGAATTTGATAATACTAGTGTAGACATAATCTTTTTCTAAACCATCGAGCAAAGATGCATTTTTGAAAGAAATATGGACAATAATTTTATTTCCAGAGAAATCTCTCTTCCTAAAAGAAATCCTTAAATTGAACCATACTGATGTAGACTCTCAAACCACCACAAACATAAAGAATAGATGCAAGAAAGATATTGCAAGAGTATACTAGAAATTGATAATATATTTTTTGATTTTGCATCAGGATAATAAAATTACCAACACTAAACAGACTAAGGTTCTGACATGCAACAATTTAATTCAAAGGGAATATAATGAAAATTCAAGGTACTCATACATGCTTGACACACTTATGAATGCAATCTCTATCATTACCAACATTAAATGTTAGTACAACTTCAATTAATTGTCACTAATCTCCTAGAAAAATAGTACCACCCATGACCATCTTCTTTGAAACACCTTTGACATCAAAAAACCTTTGATATCAATCACAACCTTTGCTAAACAATCTCCCTCCTTGTCATTGACGGCAAATAGAAAAATGTTGACACCATGTACAAGAATGTTTTCTCCCCCTTAGAATGATTTCTCCTCTATAGCATTTTGAGTTGACTTTCTCTCCCTATGGAAGATGTAACATTTGAGTTCATTATTCTTTTTTTTCAATTCAACATTTAAGCTCACTTTCTCCCCCTTTGACATCAATGGAAAAGGGTCAAAAATTTCTCCCTTACTTGGAACATCACTTTTAATATTGATACTAGCCTCTGCAAACATCTCCTTCAAGACATAGGAAAAAAATTTAAATGTAGAGAAATGAAAAACACTTCTCAGAACTACCCTAATAGTAGCAACAATTCTTTTCTCCTTCTTTATTTATTTTTGGGACACTTCACATTCGAGAAAATTTCTTCCCTGATAGACTCCCCATGTGTCCATTCTTCATTGCCTCTAAATATATTCCAAAAGACCACCAAGACTTCTTACAACATGGAGATCCAACTCCCCCTCACCTTGTGCTCCCTTTTGATTCAAAGAAAGCTTAACTAGGTCCTATCTTAACACCACACATAATATTTTAATTCCTAATGCAACTAGCCATTATAGCACATGCCTTAAAATTCAACTAGTTAACAAACAAACACAAAGAACCTTTTGTTAGTTCAATTTTTTTGCATGATGAACATATCATCTAAAGACTAAGAAATCTAATAATACTAGTGTAGACATAATCTCCTTCCAAACCATAGAGAAAAGATGTATTTTTGAAATAAATATGGACCATAGTTTTATTGCCAGAGAAATCTCTCTACCTAAAAGATATCCTTAAATTGAACCATAGTGATGTAGACTCTCAGACCACCACAGACAAAGAATAGATGAAAGAAAGATATTGCAAGATAACAATAGCAATTGATAATATATTTCTTTCAGTTACCAAAGAAAACTCGGGAATCTGATAATAAATTTCCAAAGAATCTTTTGTTACTTAAATCTTTTTGGATATTGAACATATCCTTTGAAAACTTAGGAATCTGATAACACTAGTGTAGACATAATCTCCTTCCAAACCATAGAGAAGAGATGAATTTTTAAAAGAAATACAAACCATAATTTTATTGCCATAGAATTCTCTCTACCTAAAAGATATCCTTAAATTGAACCATATTCATGTAGAATCTCATACCATCATAGACATAAAGAATAGGTGCAAGAAAGATATTGGAAGAATATTGTAGTGACTGATAATATATTTCTTGATTTTGCATCAAGATAATAAAATTACCAACACTAAATAGGCTGAACTTCTAACATGCAACAATTTAATTCAAAGGGAATATAATGACAATTCAAGGTACTCGTACATCCTTGACAAAATTATGACTACAAACTCTGTCATTACCAACATTGAATGTTAATACAACTTTAATTAATTTTCACTGATTCCTTGAAAGATAGTACCACCCATGACCGTATTCTTTGACACACCTTTGACATCAATGAAAACCTATGTTAAACAATCTCTCTCCTTGTCATTGATGGAAACTAGGAAAATGTTGACACCACACAAGAATTTTTTCTCCCCCTTAGAATGATTTCTCCCTTATAAAATTTTGAGTTCACTCTCTCTCTCTCTCCCTATGGAAGATGTAGCATTTGAGTTCATTATTCTTTACGAGAAATTCAACATTTAAGCTCACTTTCTCCCCCTTTTACATCAATGACAAAGGGTCAAAAATTTCGCCCTTTCTTGGAAATACCACTTTTAATATTGATACTAGCCTTTTGAGACATCTACTTCAATAAATAAGACAAAAAATTCAAATGTAGAGAAATGAAAAACACTTCTCAAAACTACCCTAATAGTAGCAACACTTCTTTTCTCCTTCTTTCTTTATTTCTAGGACATTACGCATTTGAGAAAATTGTTTCCCTAATAGACTCCCCATGTTTCCATGCTTCACTACCTCTGAATATATTCCACAAGACCACCAATCCTTCTTGTAGTAGGGAGACCCAACTCCCCCTCACCTTGTGCTCCCTCTTGATTCAAGAGGAGAGAGTAAAAACTCCCAACTTCTATTGGAGAAACTCAAATGTCTCCTTATGAGTTGGCTTTGTGAATATAATGTTAGACGCACAAGAAAAATAAGAGGGGGATGAGTCATTTGTATAATTTTAAAACATTAAAAACCCTCAAATAATATTCAAATCTACATTAGTCCTTAAACTCTAATCCACCATTAAACCCTTAACATGCATTAACAAAATGTAAACTTGTAAAGCAATAATGAAAACACATCAAACACATAAGAACACCATATTTACATGTAAAATCCAGGAAGGGAAAAACCATAGTGAGGATTAGCTCACTAAATATATGAATTGTAACAATGAATACAATGAGGCTTACTTCCAAGGGCTCACTATCAAGAAAGCTAAAGAAAGGATCACTTCCAAAAGGACTCACCATCTTGAAGAAAGAAGAATATAAGAAGGGGTGGCTCACTAACAATTTCAAATACTAACAATGCATCTCTCATATGCCAAACGTAAAGTTCCACTGAAGCACAATCAACTCATCAAACAAACTAAAATGTTGACACCACCTTCTCACCGCATTAGGAAGTCATATGCATTAAGTCTCACACTTAGATTGTCACACTTGAGAACATTCACATCTTTCACACCTCACACTCTTTTCTTTTCACACACTCTATACAACAATTCTCCTTGTATTTATACCCTCTGTGACCTAAAACAATCTCAATTAGGTCAGCCTCAAGGAAACATATTATAGACCTCAATCATGTAAAACATCAAATAGGTTGGCATGAAACACTCCCACAATGAAAAAAACTAAATCCAAACCATGTCATTACTTAATTGGAACCCAAATCTACACCAAAATGCTTCTCAACACTTTATCAAACAATAATTATCATCCAAAATTAGTGCTAGCATGCTAGGTTTTCCAAACTTTCACTAACACTAATAAGGACTCAAAACACACCTCTTAAGGTCTTGAAACATCTCATAGACCAAACAAAAACACTCCAAAATATCCACACAACATCTTAGAATATTCTAGCATCATCAAAATATTTTGTACAACTATAACAACCACCTATAACTCAAGAGCACCTTCATTCTATACAACCAAAAACACTACCACAAAAATCCAACACATGAGAAAACTTTATAGAAAAAATAAAAACTTGAAACTTTAAGGTGTGAACCAAGATTCCCAACCTACACAAACACAAGAGATAAACACTAAATTAGATCTAATGCAAGTTAGTATTATGATTCCCCAAGGAATCGATTTAAATTGCAATGAAAAGGAAATGAAATGAAGAACATAAACAAACACAAGCAAAAGATATTAAATCCTATTCAAATGTAATGCAAACTCTTGATCTCTTGGGGGAGTTGGTGCCAATTTGATGTGGAAATCGTCCATTTCCCAACTCCTATGAAAAATTTGTTGATTGATGATGAAGATTGATGAGTGCTCCAAGATAAAATCTGCAAAACCTAGCTATAAACTCAATGATATGGATGAAGATTGCTATGGATTTGAGTATAGTAAGTTTACTCAAGTTGTGGATGGATAGAATGAGGAAAGAAGCCTCTTATTTATAGAATGTTGAAATGGAAGAATTCCCAAAATGATGCAATGTGGGACTAACATTCAACCAATGGCAAGGTGCCACTTGTCCAAATGTGAGTGGATGGAGGATGTGCACATTTTGATGAATGTGCCCATAAATGCAATTAGGTGATATTTTAAAATGGTGAAATGACATGTAAGAGGGAAGATTAATGTCTTAAATGCCACTTGTCTCAAGGAAAAAGGACTTATTAGGTGAAGTTAATGTCTTGTTGGAAGGACAAAGTCCTCTTGGATTTTGAATTCAACTTTTAGGGAATATTCCTCCATTATGCCATGTTGAGAGAAAATAGAGATTTAAAAATGAATTAAATCTATTTTCATTTGCAAGTGGAAAAACCTAGAGGATGGGACATGAAAAGAGATTAAATTAATCAAGGTTAATTAATTTAATGAGAGGTTAGATTATGTGACAAATTTGACTTAAATTTATGGATTGATTTAAATCAAATATGAGAACTTGAATATAATTTCAAGATTAATTAAATAAAGATTTTTTATTTATTTAACTAAGGAGATGAAGTTAGATTAAACTAAATAAGGTTTTCATTTATTTAATTTAATAGATAGACTTTAGAGATTTAATCAAATCAAATGAATTATTTAATTAAATATGGACATAGGGTTAATTAGATCAGATAAATTGATTTAATTAACAAGAAAGAATTACTTAATGAGATAAGATTATTTATTTAATTAAGAGAAGAGAATTTGTGAATTTAATCAAATAAAGATATTCAATTAAATGGTTAGACTGAGGGATGATTTAGGATGAAATAGTGTTAGTAATCGAGATCAAGTATGTTGGTATATTTTCCATGTCTACATTTTTTGCCCTCTTTGAAGCAATGTACTCATTGCGTTCGTTCAAATAATTAGCTATCTCAATGAAAAGCCAAAAAAATATTATTTAAAATTTTCCCCATTGTTGCCTCAATGAAGGAAATATGCCGATATGCTGCCCCCTCGAGAGATCGGATGAAAATTCTGATTTTTGGGTGATCTCACGAAAAAAGAGGACAAGGTACCTGACAGGTCCAGAAAGGCTCCAAGAGGTGAAAAAATGAGGTAAAGTGCAAAAAATGGTGCAAGACAGCCGTTGGACAGAAAAAAATTGGAATGGGGGGCCAAGACCTTGATATGACGACTAGATGAGGTCAAAAAACCCTAACTTTCAGGCTTAAATAGGCCTTAGGAGGCCACTTTCAATTCATTTTCACACTTAGCCTTTAGAGACTTTTGTGAATCTGAGCTTTGACACATTGACAAGATGGCACAACGATAGCTCCCATTACATATCTTCGACCGAGTATAGACGTACTAGCGGCCTCTCGACATTGGACCACTGGTAAGTCATCCTAACTTGAGCTTCATTTTTTCATTTAACGCGTACAATTAATGCTTTCAAACTTAGGTTTCTAGGTGCGGTGCTATACTACACTGCTGAAACTTTCAAACAACACTGCTCGGTGTTTAAATTGGACTGCCATTGCGAGATGGACAATCGCGGTGGAGTTTGGAGTTTGGGAACAAACTTCAAACTCCGACGCATTTGTGAAATGCAGCGCTAGATTTCAAACTTTGGCACCATGACATACTTTAGAATTAGGGTTTAGGGATAAACTATGCCACTTTGGAAAAGTGCACCACTGTAGTGTAGTTTGGGACTTTGAAGGTGCCAGCATCGGAGTTTGAAAATTTCAAACTACAACACCTTCATAGGTTGCGATGCTAGGCTAGATTCTTGAATGTTTGAGATTAGATCGGGATAATATTTCCTTGATGATTTTTACATGGTGACTTTTCCTAATGCAGTCTGAGGTGGTGAGAGAGGTTTATTCTCATGAGCACAGATTGTGAGAGATTTTTGGCTATTTGCAGGATTTTACTGATAGAGAGCAGGAGTGGCTGTGAGAGATGGGGTTTTGGTATATCACTTACGCACCACTTGTGCGAACCCATCTAGGCATAATGTTGGAACTTGCCGAGAGATGGCATAGTGAGACCTCGTACTTCCATCTTCCGACTGGTGAGGCCACTGTTACTTTGTAGGATGTGTGGTAGATCCTTAGGTTGCATATACATGGGTGGTGAGTTATATATGGTATGGATGTTGGACAAGAGGCATCCCATGTCATTATGGCCACATATGAAATTGTGTTTTGCGAGGGTCAAATAGAGCTAGCATGTCACCAGCCACTCACGTCACCCTTTCATCTGGTGATTGCTTCTATCATTTCAGGTCTTGTTGCTCTAGATTGGCGAGGTCAATATTTTAGTCTTGGTTGGGGGCTCTGTTGGGAGTGGATGGTTTGCGATAGGCTGATATGTTTGGCATGGGGTCCAATTCCACTAGCCTCCCTCTATAGGGATCTTCTTGAGTATGTGTATTTGGATGGTAGAGCACTTGGTGTAGGGGTCATGCTCCTTCATGTATGGGTGTGGGAGCATATCTCTATTCTTTGGCCACGAGTTGTTTCAGTGTCAATGGGGCCCGATTAGCCAACAGTCTGGCATTATAGTGGTGGTGTTTCGTTCACACACATAGTGGAGCATGAGATTCCTCACTGGAGGAGGGTCTTTGATGATATTCAAGTTTTCACATGGTGCCCCTACCTTGGTCATCCTAGATGGATTGATGATTTACAACAACTGTTCTTTGCCCTATCAGGATTTCCAAATGCAAGGGCAAGAGCACACTACACTAGAGATGTACCTATCAGGAAAGGTTCAATGGTAGTTCAGGGAGGCACAAGACACACCAAATGATGGCTATGTGACAATCTTTTCCAGGATAGTGTCGCAGAGTACATGGGGGCAGTACATTCCTACCTCTGAGGTAGTGGACAGTTTTAGGCAGCTAGTGGCCCAGCCATGGGCATATGATCAGGGAGTTGTTGATCCATGGACCACACAGGCCTATTGTGATTGGTTCAGACCACCACCAAGACTTACAGTCCCAGGCGCACCATCTACTTTATGGAGAGTGAGGGGCAGAGGGACATGACAAGGGTGGGGAGAGGGTGGTGCCCCAGTAGGTCAGCCAGGATAGGACCAACCAACATAGGATCAGCCAGTCAGGGATCTGGCTCATCAGGCCCATGCAGATGTCATTATGTCAGACCAAGATCATGGGTAGGACATGCATCAATATTGGGCTGCTACACCGCCATGAGATGGGGGTGAGGATCAGCCTCACGTGCATCCCTTGCTAGTACAGCTAGTACGACAACTGGATCATCAGGACAAACAAATTTTATAGCTACAGGCCCAGATTTAGGTTTTGATGGCAAAGAGGGATCAGGCCAAGGCTGAGAGAGATCATGCTATTTTGTAGAGGCAGGCCACACAACTACAGGTGGCTACAAATATGGGTTGTAGATAGTAGTTAGATAGCGTGGTTGCCTCGTCCTCTCATAGCATAATGTCACTTTGTTCATACAGGGAGGCTATCTAGGAGGCAGATTATTATCATATGCATTATCATCAGGCCATATGGAGAGTAGCCTGGGCTCAAGATTTTTCACAAAGGACCAGTCACATATGTGTAAATGGCCATGGTGATAGAGGTGGTGGCGAGGGCAGCAACCAGGAGGGTTAGGCTACGTTTGATTGAGATATTATTCTTTTGCGCCTTATGGGCTAGTTTTTTATAGCCCCATGGGCCTTTGTACTTATTGACATACACATGTACAGTGATCCTATTATTATTTTGTACTATGATAGTATATTGATGCTATATGAGATGATGATTTTTATGTGATATGGCATGTTATAACTATACCTTATCCATTATGGATGTTCTTATTTCTATATGTGATGCAATGATGTTATGGTATTATGATGTATGTGATGTATATGGATGCATTTGTTTTCTGATATTTTTTTGATGATGTATGCATTATGCGATGATTATGCGACTAACAGATCTATATTATGCCCCTAATGTATAATTCCATATGATATGCATTTGTGATGATCATGTATATAATGTATGTTTTCACGAGATGTTCTATATGATACGTGATATGGATGGATGATGGATGATATTCATGTTTATGATGTATTTCTTTTATGATTTATGCAATGGATGGATTATTATTTAAATGCTTATACTTTATGATTATGATAACCTATTTATGTGATGTAATGATGGTTATA
This sequence comes from Sequoia sempervirens, assembly GCA_007258455.2. Classification (NCBI taxonomy): domain Eukaryota; kingdom Viridiplantae; phylum Streptophyta; class Pinopsida; order Cupressales; family Cupressaceae; genus Sequoia; species Sequoia sempervirens. The sequence continues at coordinate 310,361,870 of VDFB02373365.1, read as the reverse complement.
TGATTATGCAATGGATGATGTGATTGATTATTTATTTTTCATGTGATTATGTAAGAGATGTTTATATGCAATGTGCATGTAATGTTATAATTATGAGATGCTTAGAATAACTAATCTATATTATATGCTTATGATATGATCCATATTTTCTATATGATATGCATTGTGTTGACGATTTTTGGATGTAGGATGAATGCATTCTAAGTGATAAATGATGATTAACTGTCATAGTGCCATGTTAGCATGAAAAGCAAGAAGAAATGGAAGAAAGAAGAGATTCCAACAAGATATGAGATGATGATGATTATTTTCTTTCCAAGGAGTTAGGATTTTCAAACGGGAAATTACCTTATATTTGATAACACACATAAATATGATACATCAAGGTATTAAGAACCAAGATGGCATTGTATTTAGTGTGATGGACTTTGACTCAACAATTATATAAGAGTATCCTTGTTTACACTTGACATACATAAACCTTACTAGAATTCACTTTAGGTATTTCACACATCTCAGACCAAAACATAGGAAGGCAAGCCTTCTTATGTGGTCAACAAGATATCTAAAACACCCACCATAAATACCTAATAAAGTAAGTATTCACCAAGTTATATTACAAGAAAGTCCAACAAGAACAACAAACAAAAATATAATGATCAATGCCCCATTCCTATCTCTCTAAATCTGTTTGTTGGACATCATCGAGAGGTCATTGGAATGAGTACAAACAAGCTAATGCTCTTCAATACCGCTAGCCAAGACTAAACTATGATGATGTCTAATGTTGATGTCCATTGTAGGAAGGATGCATCCTAGGACATGATGATATCAATTTTTTTTTGATATGGGACTAATTTGATGATAGACTATTGACATGAAGAGATGACCAACTTGCTTACGTAACGATATAGACTTGAGACTTTGATGTTTTGAGTTTTTACTTTCGATCTGCTAGACTTCTTTTTGATTGTTTCACCAAAGGTTAAGGATGATGATTGATTTATTATGAGTGACACTTATTGCAGGTGAGACCGAGATGAGATGGATGGATTTTTTAAATATTTGGATGTTTTTGGAGTTTTAGAAATGTTTTGAGGCTGTTTTTGGTTTTTTTGGGGGTTTTACAAATGTTTTAATTTTTGAAATTTCAAATGTTTTGGGGTTTTATGAGATTTTGACCAAGAGACTAACATAAAGATCTATCCTAGGGGCCTTGGGGGCTGATCAACTAGATTAGCCTTGCCTACATTATACATGTAGAGACCATGTAGTTTGGCTCACGAGTTGACTGATTTACAAATGAAGATATACATTATGAAATGTCAATTTATTATGATAGACTCCTAAAGGACTAACCTAAGTGTCTCGAGGAATGATCAAAGATCAACCTTTCCTATGTTCAAGGCTCAGAGACCTGTAGTTCAACAAGATGACTATGTTTTTAACTTTTTGACTAACTTTTTGACCTACTTTTTGGATTTTGATATGTTTTGATGTTTTTGGATTTTTTTTGTTTTCTGATGTTTTTTGGATTTTTTGATTTTCTAATGTTTTTTTATTTTCTGATTTTTTTATGTTTTTGGTTTTTCTAATTTTGTGAATGTTTTTGGATTTTCTAATTTAAGGACTTAAAAAATATACACAAATCTAATCTGATGAGAACATGCCCCAAATATGGTCCAATAGACTACTTTGATAAAGGTGGGACAAACTAACCTTGATGATGGGCCGAGTAGTACAAGGAGGGATCATGATATGAACACATGACTAGGCTATGGTGATGATGCAGAATAAATGATGGATGGAGATATGAATGTGATGGAAGCATAATGGGTGGATGATGTAGAACAAGTCATGAAGATCCTGGTGAATGGAAAGTACTTATTTACTAAAGGCACCTGTTTTCTAGGTTTTCACCAAGGTACTTTCCGAAAGCACCACCAAAGTGGTTTTCCCAAGTGAACGATTTTTCTCTTTATTGTTTTTGATCCTTTTTCTGATTTTCTTGGATTTTTTTCTTTTTTGATTTTTTTGTTGTCACGAAGATGTGTATTTGCTAGGTTTTCGCCAAGGTAACCATTTTTTCAAGACATTTTCTGATTTTTTTGGATTTTTTGGTTTTATACCTTGAAAGATTAAGCATAAAAAATTTTAAGATGGGAGTTGTTCATGGGCTCCTGTAGAGGTTCCCCTTTTGGGTGTTGACAATTGATATACTCCTAATCTATAGCTTGCTATGTTACCAAATGGTTCCAACAAATTGGGTTCAAATTTTCCTTTACTGTTTGGATTTGGGACGTTCTTCTGATTCTCCTTCAGTACTAGTTCTCCAACTTGGAAAGTCTTGATTCTAATTTTCTTATTATAGCTCATCTTGAGTCTATTCTAATAGACTTGCTAATGATTTACTGCATCCATACACCACTCATTCAGTAGCTCCAACTTGTTTAGTCTTGATAATCAGTATTCCTTCTATTTGATGAGGTTTTACAGTGATATCCTCAGTGATTAGAGCTCGATCTCAATGGGTAGTATGGCTTTTGATCCATAGACTAGGGAGAATGGGGTGGCACCAGTGGGTGTCTGGATGCTAGTTAGATAGGCCCATAGGGCAGGATTAAGCTGCAGATGCCACTCATGACCCGCATAATTGACTGTCTTTTTGAGTATTTTCAAAATGGTTTTATTGGTGGCTTTTGATTGTCCATTGCCTTAGGGATAGTATGGTGTGGAAAAGCGATGTTGGATTTTGAATTTTTCGTAAAAGTCATGAACCTCCTAAGTTTTGAAGGGTGTCCCATTATCAGATATAATAGCTTGGGGAATACCATATTGACATATGAGATAGTCTAGGATGAACTTTGATATCTGCTTCCTAGTTATGTAGGTCATTGGTATGGCTTCCACCCACTTGGTGAAATACTTAGTGGCAGTTATGATGAACTTGTGGCGACTGGATGAGGTGGGAGTGATTTTCTCAATGAGATCAAGCCCCCACTATGAAAAGGGCCATGGTGTAATGATGGGATGGAGTAATTGAGCTAGAGCATGGATGAGGTCCCCATGTTGCTGACTATGTAGACACCTTCAGATGTAGTCGTGTTCCTCTTTCTCCATAGTGGGCCAATAATACCCTATCCTCAATAGTTTCTTAGCCAGGATCATTCCACTCAAGTGTGGACCACAGATCTCGTTATGCACCTCAGTTAAAGCAGTCAAGGCTTCATCAATATTGAGGCAATGTAATAAGGTTCCCTCTAAGCTTCTATGGTAAAGGGTGTTTCCTGGGATGACAAACCAAGAGGATTTTTTAAGAAAAGTTCTTTTTAAGCTTGAGGGTAAGTCAGTAGGTAGGACTCCTATTCATAGGTAGGTATAAATGTCATTGTACCAAAGATCATCAAGACCAATGATTTCACACACTAATTCTGACTCTAGTACCTTGAATGTGGGCATGAAAAGTTTCTCTACCAAGAATTCATGTTTTAGGATGTTGTGAGGGATTTCTAGTAAGGATTCGATTGTTGCCATGGTGTCTACAACTCTGTTGTTTTCTCTAGGTATCTGCTCAAATGTGATATCGATGAAGGATTCTTTGAGAGTCTCCACCAATTTCTTGTATGGAGTGAGCTTATCATCCTTAGTCTAGTACTCATTGTTTACTTGATTTATTATCAGCTGGGAGTCTCCATATACTTTGAGGGCCATGATGTGCCATTGCACTGCTATTCTAAGACCTATGGTTAAAGCCTCATATTTTGCAATACTGTTAGTGGAAGGGAATGCTAGTTTATAGGATCTAGGAATACAATCCCTTTGTGGGGTGATGAAAGAAACACAAGATCCTGATCCATGTTGTGTGTGTGAGCCATCAAAGTAGAGTTTCCAGTGATCAGCTATGCTGAGGTTGAAGATGGATTCATCTTGGAACTCTGATATAAGCAGATTCTCTAAATAGATTGGTGCTTCTGCAAGCTGATTTGATATGACTTGGCCTTTGATTTCTTTCTACTCCACATATTCAATGTCATACTCTAATAGTATCATGACCCATTTGGCCATTCTTCCGGTGAGCATTGCTTTTGATAGTAAGTACTTGAGGGGATCAATTTTGGCAATGAGTTTGATTTTGTGTGCCAGCATATAATGTCTAAATTTCTATGAAGCATACACTACTGCTATACATTATTTTCAATGAATGAGTAGTTTAACTCATACCCAACCATTGTTTTGCTGATATAATAGATGGCCCTTTATGTCCCATTTTTATTGTGTTGAGCTAGGAGATCTCCAAGTGTTGCTGATGTTGTTGACACATATAGGATCAATGGCTTTCTTGGGATTGGTGGCATGAGGAATGACGGTGTGAGAAAAATTTCTTTGATCTTATTAAAGGCGTCCTCACACTTGCCATCCCACTTGTACATTACTCCCTTGTGAAGTAGGTGATAATAAGGGATTTGTTTATCTTCCAGTTGTGCTATGAATCTTTTGATGGACTGAAGCCTGCCTTGGAGGCCTCTCAATTATTTTAATGTTTAGGGTTCCTACATCTCAAGGATTGATTTTACCTTTGCTGGATCTATCTTGATGCCTCTCATTGATACTATGTATCCTAGTAGCTTCCCTGATTGTACACCAAAGACACACTTGTTTGGATTTAAACAAACTTTGTATTCCTCCAACCTGTCAAAAATGGCACTTAAGGTTGTTATGTGATCCTTCCTCTTTCTAGATTTGGCTAGTATGTTATCGACATAATCTTCGACAGTTTTATGGATCATGTCATGGAAGATTAATGTCATGGCCCTTTGGTATGTTTTTCCTACATTGTTCAAGCCAAATGGCATCATATTCCAATAGTAAGTCCCCCATGGACAAGTGAAGGCTATTTTGTGTTGGTCTTATTTAACAATCATTATCTAGTTATATCCCGACAAACCATCCATAAAGGAAAGCATTTCATTTCCCACCGTCATGTCCACAATCATGTCAATGTTGGGCAATAGGAAATCGTCTTTTGGACATGCTTTGTTTAAGGCCCTGAAATTTGTGTAGATTCAAATGCTCCCATCAGGTTTTGAGACAGGAACCAGCTTTGACACCTATTCTAGATAGTCCATTGGTCAAATGAATCCTATGTTCAATAGCTTCTTCAATTCCATTTTCACTAGTAGGGTGATCTAAGGGTGCATTTTTCTCATTTTTTGTCGGATAGGCTTTGCTTCAAGATACACTACTAGATGATAGACCACAGTATTTAGATCGAGCCGAGGCATGTCTGCATAGCTCCATGAAAAATTAACTTGTCTTTCTCTCAAGAAGATTTCCAGGAGCTCTTGTTCCTCTTATTGTAATGACTCTGCATAGAATGTGATGTGCAGTGTCTATTGTATTCTTAGGTTGACTGGATTGTATTTTTCTGCTAGGACTGTTGATTTTTCCTAATGGAGAGCTCTTAAAGGAATATTGAATCCCCCATCCTTGGGTGACTTAGAGAGGTTTTCACCATTGGATGCATCCTTTCCTTTTACTACTTTCGGGTCGGAGAGTGCCACAGTGTGGTTTTCACTCAAGGACCTAGAGATTATTCTCAATTGTTCACTTTTGCGACTGAGGGATTCAATCATTTCCCCATAGTAAGCATGTGTATCCAAATCGATGATGAACCCTGCTTTGTGATTCCCACATGAAATATTATCCCATAGTCCCATGAATTCTGAGAGTGCCTCATCATTTTTGAATGTGTCAAGAATTGGCAATCATCATTGGTCGTAATTGATGAGTTGTGGGTAGACTAAATAGATTTCATGGTTTTAGTTTTTCAGACTCATAGGATAAGGTGCTAATCATAAGGAGTGAGGAGTTCTCCAAAAGCATTGGTATGTCAGTTATGGTATCTTCCTCATCATCGCTACTACTACAAACATCAGTTATGCCAAAAGTGGAATTATCTATGACGCCACCAGTGGATTCAGGTAGGCGAAGTTCAGCTGGTGTTTGTTCATGGGGATTCTTGACTACTTTAATTAGGGAACCTTGTCCATGTATGGTTATGCTCAAAGGGGTTCATCTGAGGCCAAGATTTCTCATTTGCATCTTAGGAATGAGGGGTATTATAAGCCTATTGTTGTTTTGTCCCAGTTTCTAGTTTCTATCATAGCCCATTGCAAGCATCATTTACAAACCTTTTCTTTTGTCATCCATTGGTAGATTAGTTGTTGATCTATTATCTAGGTATAGGAGGTGTGATGGGTCCTCCTTTATGACTTCTTCACCAAGATCTCCCCAACTTCTAAATTTGGGATATTCTTTAGGGGCTGTTTGAGACGTGGATGCTTCATTTGATTGCGAACATCCTCATGATCTAGGAGATTATGGTAACTATCCTACCACAAATTTTTTTTTGGAATCGTATAGCTTCCACAACCATTGTCCTAGATGATGACTTTGATAGCAGAGATGGTGTGGAGGGAAAAAGTGGCAGGTATATTTGTCACAAAAGTGGAAGTGACAGTGGTTGAATTAATGTATGGTGTTAATGAGCCTTCATCATTTTTAGGCACTTGAGGTAATTTGTAGTATTTTTCCTCTAGGTTCTTGTAGTAGGAGAATGGTTCAAGATCTCCATGGATGGTGACCTCTTGTCCTTCATATGTGAATTTGACACATTGATGGAAGGTTGATGCTACTACTTTCATTGCATGGATCCATGGACGTCCCAGGAGAATGTTATAAGGAAAGTCAAGGTCCAGGACCTGACATGTAGTTTCCATAATAGCTGGCCCCACATGAATAGGGAGTTGAATTGTGCCTTGGGACACTCTTTCTTAATCATCATATGCTTAGATTGTAATACCTTTTCTTTTTCGATGGAATCCTTTGAGATTTTTTAGATTCTTAATGAGCTTGAGGGAACAAATATTCAAGCCTGCACCTCCATCCATCAAGACTCACTTGAATTTATTTTTATGCACTTCTAAATAGAGTGCACAATTATGAGATGGTTGAGCAGGAAACTCCTGGTCATAGAATGTAGGGAGATTCAAAGTGATGATGTTTATGACCATAGCTTGGAATTTTTTTGCATCAAGGTGAGCAGGGACGATTGATGAAGTTAATGCTTCCTCAAGGATTTTCTTGTGAGCAGATGAAATTTTTAGCAACTCCATGATGGAGATTTATGTTGGGGTTCTTTTTAGTTGATCAAGGAAATTATAACCACTGGGAACAGATCTGGGGTTGGGTGTGGGTGCTCTGGTTTGCTGAGATGACCCTATAATGGTAATTTTGTCACCTCTTGTGGTGAGTCCATAATCAACATGGGCTCCTTTGATAGTGATGGTAGCACAATAATCATATAGGGATGTCACGGCATGGTTGTACACATGATTCACATGATTGAAGGTACCTTTCCCCTTATCAGTCTTATTATTCCCTTTTTTATTATGGTTAGGCATCGGGTTCGTGTATATTTTGAGGTTTTAATTTCCTGTTGGCTGCTCCACATTTATGATCCTTTGATCAATGAGGTCTTGGATTAGGTTCTTTAACCTCATGCAACTGTTAGTGGTGTGCCCTTTGATTTTGTGGAAGTCACAGAGCTGATTTTTGTTGTACCAAGGAGGTTTAGCATCAGGTTCTTGGTAGTTCTCATATGTGGGAGCTTTGGTGAGATTTTCATTTATTAGTTTCTTCATGATGACCTCGAGTGGTTCCCCAAGAATAGTGTACTTCCACTTGGGGGAGTTCTTGTTTTGTTGGGGTGGTCCCCTTTGATCATTGACATTATTTATTGCCTGATTGTCTGGCTACTGTGTTGTTGCGTTAGCTTGATGGTTTTTTTGATGATGGTTTTTGATTTGTTGTTGTCATGCGGGTGTGGTTTTTTGAGGGGTACTGATGTCAAATTTAGCATCGATGACACCATCATTGGTAACATTTTTTTTTTCTTTCCCATGTGTGAGGTTTTTCATAGTAACTGGTGGGTGGGAGATTTTTGTGCTATTCAGGGTATGCAGTTGATGCTCCAAGTTGTGTCATAAGGGCTCATTCGATGGTGAGTGCCTTGGAAATCAACTAGTCGTATATGGTGGCACCTTGGAATTTGAGATGGAATGCCAAGGCTCTATCGAGGTTGGATATGATAGTGCATACTTGTTGTTCCTCGGGCATGACCCATTTACTCCAATTGGCCTTGGATCGCCATCATTGTAGGAATGAAGCAAATGATTCATTCTTAGGTCTTGTTTCAGAGTTGATAGTTCCTCTAGACTGACATCCATAGTGATATTGCATGCATAATTTTTGATGAATGCATCTATGATTTCTTGGAATGTCTTGATGCCTATAGGTAGGTGAGAGAACCATTCCATGGTGTGGCCAGCCAAACTCCTAGGAAATAGCCACATCAGATAGGTATCGTGATAAGCAACTTCCATGCGATGAACTTGGAATTCCCTGATGTGATCTTCAGGGTTTCCCGTCCCATGGTATTTATCAAATTTGGGGATCTCAAATCCCTTTGGGAATTGTTTCATTGCAAGGATCCTGTTGAATGGATAATGACACAAGTTATTGGGTGTTTTCATGGTTCGCCCTGACTAAAGATTGAGCACTTCTTGCAAGAGCAACTTGATTTGTGCTATTACATCATTTTGTGGATAAGGGGGTGGAATGAAAGTGTTTTGAGGTGGTTCAATTGTCGGTGGGATGGGTGGATTGGTTTGCATGTGCTGCTGCACCAAATATGTTTGTAATTATTGTTGTACCAACAATGCTTGTTGTTGGTCTTGTTATTGTTGTGCTATTAAAACATTTTTTTGCACTAGTTGTTGTTGTTGAGCCAACAACACTTGTTGTTGAGCAGCTAATTGGGATGCTTCTTGTTGTTCTTGATATTGCTTCAGTGTTTGTTGATATTCTTGTTGTTGCATTGCTTGTTGTTGTGCAAGATACTGCACTTGTGCTTGTGCTTGTTGTGCTTGATATTGGGCTTCGGCTTGAGCATGCGCTTGAGCTTGTGCTTGAGCTTGAGCTTGAGCTTGAGCTTGTGCTTGAGCTTGTGCCGCTTGTGCTTGAGCTTGTGCAGCTTGTGCTTGTGCCTGTGCAACTTGTTGTTGTTGCAATAAAATTTGGGCTTGAGCAGCCTATTGTGCTTGTTGTACTTGTAATACGGCTTGGGTTTGTGTAGCCTGCTATGCTTGGTGTGCTTGTAATGCAGCTTGGGATGCTTGAGCAACTTGCATGGCTTGAGCAGCTTGCTGAGCAACTAATTGCACAACTTGTTGTTTTTGCACTTGTTGTAGTGCCTTTTGATAGGCAACTTGCTAAGCTGCTTGTAATGCAATACTATATTTGTTTGATGTATTTGAGTTTGGTGGTGGTCATGGTTGAGGTGGATTTGGAATGGTGTTTGTTGTGGTGATGAGAGGCACTGTTGTAGTTGGTGTGATTGATATGCTTGGTCCTTGAGAGACCATATTTTGAGGGATGATAGATGATGTGTTGTTTGTTTGTGATATGGGGATGGTTTCCCTATGTTGTTACGATATTAATGGAAAGAGAGGAGGATTTGGTATGATTCCATGATTGATGGTTGGGAGGGGGTTTTGAATGAGTGGCAGGATTGGTGGTAGCCCCAAACCAAAAGGTGAGACTGATGTTAATGGAAAGGGTGGAAGTGGTGGGAAAGTAAGTGGTAAGCTCCCTTGGGGAAATGATGATGATATTGGATCAAAAATTCCCCTTGGTCCAAATAGGTGATCTTCTCCTTGTGAGGTCATGGGGAGAGAGGTTTATGTGTTGCATTAAATGATGATGATGATGGGTCATTATGAAAGGTGAGTAAGACATATGGATGTGATGGATTTTGGGGGATGGTTTGACCCAAGATAGTATTTGCATCCAAATCTTGATTGTTTACCAGAGGGTGTGTTTGCAATGCATTGTGAAATGCACTCCCTTTCTTCATGATCGGTTGAGTTGGAGTAATTGATGATGTGATTTGTGGGATGTTTTGAGTGATATTTTGAATTTGGTATGTTGATGTGATGGGGGGTTTGGATGATATGGGAAGTGTGAATGATGTTGAATATGGTTCCATAATAGTGCTTATGTCATAATCAGAGGGAAGTTTAGTCCCTCGTTTTAGTAGTTCGAGCATGTATTGTTGAGGATGGAGTTTCATCATGATATTCATGATCCTATGATTTTCAGGATTTTGAACCATCTCATTGATCTCATCTTGGGTCATACCATGAGGTTTTTTTTTTAGGTCTTCCACTTGTCTATCCTCTTGATGCTCTTGAGGGAGTGAAAGATTGTTTGTAGGATTGCTTGATCCAATAGGATTCATGTCAGTGTTCGTTTGACTGAGATCACTTGAGATAGATGTTTCTTTATTGGCTTCCATGTCCTTGTGTTGAGATCTAGTTTGCACCATAAAAATAGGGATCCATTTTTCAAGAATATAAGAGATGAATATCTAATTTTGTGGATTGATCTAACATTAGGTACAAAAGAGAAAATTTAGGATATTTTGAGGTGATATGATGGGGATGATGTAAAATATGGTGGATGTCAATGTTTGATCTCTTGATTAACCTTGAGGGGATGCTAGAATTTTAGGACTTTTTTGGATTTGTTTTGATTTTTGATTTTGATTGACCTTGACTTTATTTTTTGCTTTGATTTTGGATTACGAAAAAAATAGACCCTAAGATGTTGGATTATTATCTAGGGGGTATATTTTCTCAAAGGATGATAATTTGAATGTTTGTAGGGAGAAGGATGCATCTACCTACACCTATTCAAACAAGATGATAATTTAACCAAGCATATAAAGAAGGATGCATCTACATGTACCTAGCTAAACAAGATGGTTTGATAATTTGACTAAGCATACATGCAAAAGGATGCATCTACACATACCTAGCCAAAGATTATTTGATGTTTTGATTTAAAAATTTCAAGGTTTTTGCTTCAAGGATTTAATGATTTTGAATTTTTTGCCAAAAATCCTAGCATGGAGGATAATTTCAAGATTTTTCAAATGATGATAGTGAGGTGATTTTGGTTTGATGTTCAAGGATGGATTAAAGGTTTGATTTTCATCCTAGGTTTACCTAAAGAGACACTTGTTTACTAGACCTCGGTTTTGAAGAACATGCTTTTCTCTAGACAAGGTGTTCAAATTCACAAAAAAAATTGGGATTTTGACAATAATAAAATGAATATAATATGGTATTGTTTCTTGAGGCTTTCGTATAAAAATTAAAAAGAATTCTTTGTCTGAATTCGTATAGCATTAAGAGATGCTTTTGGTGATCTTTTGGACTAAGAGCTTTTACCTTCAGTTTCTTGATCTTGATCTTGCGTGAAATCATTGGGGACACATGTGTGGGGTCCAATTTTTTTTATTATTTTCTTAGTGACTTTGTTTTACCACAAACACTTCTTGATTAGGTTTTCAAACTAGATGTCCAATGTCTTAATTTCTTCTAACTCCACAAGGTATATTATGTGGAATTTTGATGAAATCAAGGAAAGGGTTACCTATTGTTAACTCTAGTAAGAAAATTGAGATATAATTCAAGTGTTTAGAAACCTCTAAGGATAAAATCCCAAGGGAAAGCAATAACACATGGATTTGGTCAATTGTATTTTCTTCCTAAAGGGTTTGAAGTTTGATGATAATGTTAAACATGTTTGTTTCCAAATGTTTCCAAATAAGAAAAGTGTTTTTTAACCAGGAACAAGCACAATCCTATGGATATGAAAGACTATATTTGTAGAGTCTCCACTTGGACAAGTCTAGCTACACTTATTTTTAGCGAATGGTTAGATGCTTGACCCCACTAGCTCCCCTCCACAAAACTACCTTATAAGGGGCAGCCAAGCATTAGTACCCATGAAACTCCCATGGCATACTTTCCATTTCTACTATTAAAAACCGTAAAAGTGTGGGGCGACTTCAGAATGACCATTCTTGCACCAACAAATAGATATGGATTTTGGCCTTTCTACAACAAGGGTTTTAATCTGGACTTTCTCTTCATAGGAGTTGACCCAACATGGTGAGAGACCATTGTTTACCTTCTCCTTGGAGCTAACCACGTGATACTAGCCTTTGTTCCAGTACCAACTTTTATATCCGGGCTGGAAATATTGTCAGATTTAGAGTGTTACCAATTGAGTTGTTCCCTTGGGTGAGTACTTTTTCCCCAAGGCAGGACCTCTAAGATAAACAATAGCAAGCAAACATATCCATAACTTGATCGATATTTTTTAAGAAATAAAGAGAGAATACACGCGATAGGTTTGGCTCACACTTGCACAATGTTTTGTTAAATTTTAGTTCCAAAATGAAGTGTGGAGGCAATCACTTTATCCCAACTGAAGACCACCAAAAATCCTTTTGATTCTCAAGATTTTCGTGAGGTGTGAGAGAAGTGCATACGTCTTTTCAATGATGTTAGTTTTAGTAAGCAATGACAAAAAAAAGTAGCACATGTTCTTTTTAATCCACAAAGCAATAATGACTTGTTTTTATAGCACCAAACCAATTGTGAGATTTTCCTTGTTCAATTATTAAATATGAAAACCAACTCTAGTAAGTTTTTGTCCTAAAGTTCATTTAAGCTCCTTTTATAACAAGAAATTAAAGTATTCTTTTTAGAGCCCAAAAAGAAACTAGTATGTCCTAAGCATGAAAGATAACAAATTTTATTTTAAGAGGAATCATGAATCCTCTAAGAGTGTTGAAAAACACTAAAATGTTTAAAAACACTTGTTATCATGGAATGAAATCATCATGCTTCTCTCCTTCTTCACCTTTGAGCTAATCGACCTATAAGAAACTAGTTAGGTTCTACAAAAACAAAAGTCAAGACATCAACAAATATACCAAATAATTAGAGTTTGACAAAAACAATCTGTCATAAATTAACTTTTACTTTCTACTTCCCTCCAGCGGTACAACCCACAAAGGCATTAGATTTTGAAATTACCAACGATGTAGTATAGAGCTACTTACTAGTCAATATCATTTGCATCTAGGACAGTGAGCATGAAGGTGTCACTATTTGGGTAAATGGTGCAGTTTGAGATTTGAGAAGATTCCAGCGGGAAAAAATGACACAGCACCGCCATTTGAAATTTTGAATTCTGGGCGAGAAGTAAGGGGCGTCACAATTCATAATTTGCAATGGTGTGATAGCGACGCTAGGTTCCCAGCAGTGCTAAACAATGACGTTGAGCTTCCAGTAGTGCAGTTTCCTATAGGCATAAAAACAACAAGAAAAACACAAAATTTGATGAAAAAACAAGATTACATTTTCAATCAAGCCCTCCTTCTAGCGCCAAAATGTGAACCAAGATTCCCAACCTACACAAACACAAGAGATAAACACTAAATTAGATCTAATGCAAGTTAGTATCATGATTCCCCAAGGAATCCATTTGAATTGCAATGAAAATGAAATGAAATGAAGAACATAAAGAAACACAAGAAAAGGATATTAAATCCTATTCAAATGAAATGCAAACTCTTGATCTCTTGGGAGAGTTGATGCCAATTTGATGTGGAAATTGGCCCTTTCCAAACTCCTATGCAAGCTTTGTTGATTGATGATGAAGAGTGATCCACTTTGTTGAAGATTGATGAGTGCTCCAAGATAAAATCTGCATAACCTCTAGCTATAAACTCAAGGATATGGATGAAGATTGCTATGGATTTTAAGAGTATAGTAAGTTTACTCAAGTTGTGGATGGATAGAATGAGGAAAGAATCCTCTTATTTATAGAATGTTGAGATGGAAGAATTCCAAAAATGAAGCAATGTGGGACTAATATTCAACCAATGGGAAGGTTCCACTTGTCCAAATGTGAGTGGATGGAGGATGTGCACATTTTTATGAATGTCCTGATAAATGCAATTAGGTGAAATTTGAAAATGGTGAAATGACATGTAAGAGGGAAAAGGAATGTCTTAAATGCCACTTGGCTCAAGGAAAAAGGACTTATTAGGTGAAGTTAATGTCTTGTTGGAAGGACAAAGTCCACTTGGATTTTGAATTCAAATTTTAGGGAATATTCCTCCATTATCCCATGTTGAAAGAAAATGGAAATTTAATAAATGAATTAAATCTATTTTCATGTGCAAGTGGAAAAACCTAGAGGATGGGACATGAAAAGAGATTAAATTAATCAAGGTTAATTAATTTAATTAGAGGTTAGTTGATGTGACAAATTTGACTTAAATTTATGGATTGATTTAAATTAAATATGAGAAGAATATGAAATTTTCAAGATTAATTAAATAAATATTTTTGATTTATTTAACTAAGGAGATGAAGTTAGATTAAAATAAATAAGGTTTTAATTTATTTAATTTAATAGATATAATATAGAGATTTAATCAAATAAAATGAATTATTTAATTAAATATGGACATTGGGTTAATTAGATCAGATAAATTGATTTAATTAACAAGAAAGAATGACTTAATTAGAGAAGATGATTTATTTAATTAAGAGAGGAGAATTGATGAATTTAATCAAATAAAGGTATTTGATTAAATGATTAGACCAAGGTATGATTTAGGATGAAACAGTGTTAGTAATTAGGATCAAGTATGCCAATATATTTTCCATGTCTACACAAGGGAAGGTAGACAGTCAATATAAGCATGTTCCCTATTATACAACACCAGAACCTTCACTACAAAGAAATTTGAAGCGATCTCATTTCTCCTAGACACCTTATTTCACTAGATAGACATACTATCAAACACATCTTCCACTGTAGTACAATACTAAACCATAGATTTTTGTGTAGGTGCTATGACTCTCTTGCTCAATTAGGGTTTTTCACCTAAAGGAGAGAGACAGACCCCAAAATCTAGGTGGTTCACTCAAACTAATGAAAGTAAAATGAAAATATGCCTAAATTTAATTATCTAAATGAAATAAACTAAAGAGATAAACTAATTATTTATGCAAAACCTAAGAAATATGATATGTTTGAAAACACTTTGTGATATGCAAACATGAACTAGAAACATAAACAAATGGAAACAAAACTTAATGAAATTGAATGGAGTGCACTTGAAGGAAGAATGTTGATGCTGGAAAGTTCTAAAATGCTTCAGAAATTACTGTTGATGAGCACTAGGACTCATTCACCACAAATGGTGAATTAGTATTGCTTTTGGTAAATTCCGCTGAAACAATTTTCGAGGTGTCTAGAACTGAAAACCTTAGAAAAAATTTTCTGCACCCTGGCAATGGGACTAATTTACCACATATGGTGAATTAGTCCACCTACAAAAATCTACAAATTTTGAAGTCAAATATGTTGGTCCAGATCTATACTTGTCTGCTTGTTGGGTTGATGGATTCAAATATGCAGAAAATGGGCTAAATGATGTCTCCAAGCTTCAACTAGGTCTTTGTTGAATTGAATAGCTTTGATGACTTTTTGACCACTTTTCAGCACCTACCTCTTTGAAAAATCTTCCTACAAGACCTACAAACACACAGGCAAAGAGGGAAAAATGGTTAAGGGTTAGAGTATAGGGGTTTGCCTTGGTCAAACCCCACTTTGGTAATCAAACCCTATGAAATGAAATGAAATAAGAAATGAATGATGAATAAATAACATGCAAGTGTCATAGACTCACCAAACCCTTGATGTTAAAGTCTGAAGATATGTCAATGGCTACTCCAAGATGCTTGATAATTGCTCGATTGAATGATGCTAAGATGCTTGGATTGAATGCAAGGATGAATACTTGAATGAATAGGTGAATGGGGGTTAAAATGGATAGAAAACACTTATTTATACACACTTATTCCCTAATTTCTTGAAAATACATCATAGGCCGACCTTAGGTATTAATGAATAAAAAGCCGAAAGAAATATAAAATTATTTTGAATTTTTTGTTAAGAGGGACTCATTCACCACCCATGGCTAATGGGTCCCACTTAAGCCAAGAAAGTCGATGTTAGTGATTAAGTTGTATTTAACGATATTTTAAGGGGTTTATATTCAAAAACACACTTAATTAAGTCCTACAAGTGCATAAAGCGACCAAATAAAACATAAGAAAGGTGTAATTAGTGATGACAAGTCTAGAAAAGCTTGAAATTTTTTTACAATACTTTAGAACACTTTAAAATAAGATTTAGTAAGTGATAAAAAGGGAATATTTAGATGAATTATAATAAGAAGAGTCTATAAAAGTGTAGAAATGTGTTATAACACTTTTACAAGACATCATAAAGTCTTAATAATTTGAATATTCAAGAACTAATGTGAATGTATAAGTTAAAATATAACATTAAATCTAAGCAAAATAAGCCAAGAATCATAGGAAGAAGACCCAAATCACCATAAAAATTTCCAAAGATCCATTTTTATATGGTACATTTAGCCCCCACTTTAGTGGGAGGATGAACTTTCTTCAAACTCACACTAAATTATCCATGCATATCGAAAGGGATCCAACTATACTTATGCTAGGAAGATGAGATAACAATGATCAAGAGGGATGATCCAGTCCCCAGGATGAAGATCCCATGGAAAATTAAACATAAGAACAAAGTAACACACATATGAAAGAGAAAAAGAAAAGGAAGAGAAAAAGGAAAAATCAAATCAAGCTTCGATCATTTGTCCAACTAGATGTGGATGAAATCTAGGTTGTTTGTCCAAAAAGAAAAATGCATACTCACTCTAGGGAGATGGAAGTCATAGATATCTGTCGGGTGAGAAGGACCAAAAGGTGAGAAGCATACATGCATGACTAGTATGCATTCATAAACATGCATGTGGCTATGGGGAAAGTCATGCCTCAAAATACACTTCCCACTCAACCATATCAAATTTATACGTCCTCATAAATTTAATAAAGTTCTATAAAGGAAAAAATAATGGTTCATGCTTCATGAGACAAGCAAAACTTCATATTCTTAGAACTCATGAACAAGAAGGATGGCACCACAGGCATGCAAGCTACATTATGCAAGGTGGTCATATAAATGCAAAATAATATAAAATGTCAAAATGGAAAATGGAAAAGATGTTCAAAGGAGTCTTTTTTAGTTCATGTGAGGTCTATCACTTAGGGAACATTGTGCTTAATGTATCCAAGAGAGGACCAATCAAAGAATTTAAAAAACCACAACTTAGGGGATGCAGTGCATCGCATCAAGCCACTAAGAAGAATGCAATATGCTAAGAGAGATCACACTCATGAAGGACATCACACCCAATGTCATCCACTTTAAAGGAATTGGGACAAATCATTATGTGAGTAATTACATTAAAGTAGCGAAGGAAAAATGCAAGAAGACAAAAGACATGAGAGCCAACTTGAAAATCCCTTATGCAAAGTCATAGGTTTTCAAGTAAGCTTGAATCATTCGAGAGAAAAAGAAAAATAAAAGGAGAGAAGGTTTCCCTCGAGAAGGAAAATACCAAACACATAAGGGATATATGGATTTGAGGTTAGTATGTTTGTTGATGCAATGTTTTGTAAAGAGCTTGGAACTGTCATCATTCCCCGAATACATAGAACTAGAAGAAATATATAAAGAGAGTGAAAACAAAAGAAAAAGGAAACTTTTGGGTCAACATGGAAGAGACATAGGGTGTCTCAATGCTTTGCGTCATCCCCAAAAGGAAAACAAAAAACAATATCGAAAAGAGAACAACAAAAGGTGAAAGGGAAAAATGAAGCCTTTTGGGTCAACATGAAGGAAACATTTCGGTCTCAATGCCTTGCATCATACCCAAAAGGAAAACACAAGAAAAGACAAAGAAAAAGGAAAAAGGGGGTATGTGCAAGATCATCATGGAAAAAATAGGCCCTTAAGTGGCAAAAAAATTAGAAACATTAGAGTTAGGCAACTTGACGTAAAAATTTGAATAAGTTATCTATATTATTTCAAAAATATGTAAGAATAGAATCTATAGAAAATTGAATGTAGTTTCTAAACTACTAGGTTTGTTTTAAAAAAATAAATCTATTTGGTGAAAATTTGAAGTTTCAATGCAGTGGTACTTAAATTTCAGGGAAAAAATAAGTAGGTATCTGTTTGACCACCCTAACCACAATAAAATGATAATATTTTTTTATAATATTTTAGATATAAGTAGAGGACTCATGCCTCGATGCAATGGATTTTTTTGTAATTTTTTTCCAAGTAAATAATTCATTATGAATTTTTTATTACAAATTTTTAAAAAATATAAAAAATCGTATGTCTGACCACCTTAACTTGGTGAAAACTTCATGAAATTCAATTTTTATTTCTTTAATCATATAGTATGCAAAACATAGAATATGACGCATGTTTTGCATTCAAAAATTTTCATACCATTTGAAAACTATAGATGTTTTTGAATAAGCCTATCAATTAGAACTTTAGTCATAATTTGAATAGAAAATGAATAATAATTACTTATTAAATTCAAAGTAAATCATAATTTTTATAGGTGGAAAGTTGAGAATCTCCTTTAAAAACCCTTTTTTTTCATCAATTTTGGGTAAAAAAATAGTTGTCAGCCACATACCCATCATATTGCCATTTTTTGCCCCATCATGATCTTGCACATACCCAGGGACATGTTGGATCAACATGGAAGAGACATAGGGTGTCTCAATGCTTTGTATCATCCCCAAAAGGAAAACACAAAATAAAAGTGAAAAGAGAAAGCGATGTACGACATATAGGAGAATGAAGGTAGAGATAGAAGAATTTGCATAAACATTATGGGGGATCACATTATGAACATGCAATCACACCAAAGAAAAGAAAAAGAAAAAGGAAAATGTAAAATGGCTAGTAAGGAAAATGCAATTCAACCATGTAACAAGTCATCCACCTCCCAATCATGTGCAGTCTATTATGAGGGCGGTTGAATGTACAAAGGGAAAATTGTAAGTGTCGAACTAGGGGAAGTACTGGGTTCTTCACTTGTTGTAGGAGAATTTTCATTTAAGCTCATGGAAGATGAAAATAAAGTATTTAGATTATTATGCACCTCTTCATCTATTTTAGAGATCTCATCATCATCATCATCATCTAAATTAATCACAATGGGAGGACGATTGGTAATTTCTGATGAAGGGTGTATCAGGAGTTGTGGCTATTGTATTGGATCATTTTGTTGTGATTGGGGAGGAGGGTCATTAGGAAGTTCTTATTTCAAAGGAAATTGTTGGTTTTCTTTGTTTGCTTCAGATTGTACGTTACAAGCAAGGAGATGACGTTAACACCTATGCTCCCTAGCACCTTGGTTTCTTTTAGTTCTATTTTGAAGTTGTTTAGGTGTAAAATCAGGATGATCCACTATAGGATCCTTTTCTTCCTGAGGGGGAGGAATGGAAGGAACCAAAGGAGATGGGCAATCAATTTATATTTTTCTATATAAACTTGTTTAATTCGAGGAGGCATGACAAGGTTGGTTTCATTATCTCTTGGGTGTTTAGATGATGAAGGTGAAGAGTTTATTGGTTGTTTCTCTTGAGGTTGTAATGTTTTTTCATGTTCAAATTCAATTTGAAGCGTTGTATCATCTATGATAGGAGTGTTGGAAGTGGATGGGGACATGTAGCGAAGAGACAATTCGGCTATTCATTTGGCTTTGAAAATTTGATAGGAAATGAAAAAGAAGTCTCTATGAGGGATGATGGGTTCCATAAGTTCAGGCTAGAAGGCTTCCAAGGAAAAAATACCTTTAGAAGACAATGGATTAAAGCCACTATGGTGTATAGTAAATATCTCATTGTCAAGAAGAAACTTCAAACATTTGTGAATGATTGAAGGGACAAGTTTCATCGAGTGAAGCCAAGGATGATCTAGTTGCAGATGAAACTGATCCAACTATGGAATGATATAGAATGTTACATCCAATGTTTTAGGTCCTATCTGTAATGGAAGTATGATCAATCCAATTGTAGGGCATAAAAAACTAGTATGTTTTTTAATCCATTTTGTTGATTTGTCATAATCATCTTAATGAAGACCATGTAATACTAAAAATTCCTCTATGATCATGTTCTCGCCACAAGCGAGATCTATTAATATCCCATTGGTGGGCTTATCATAGATGCGGTCGGCTATGTAAAGAGGACCATCAGGAAGTTTTTTAAGCATATCGTGAGAAGAAAAAGTAATATCAAGAGATTTTTTAGTTGGGCCCTTACGAGGAATAACATATATTGTACCCACCAGTTCATCCATAGGATTAGCATGGGTAACATTTGGAGTAATATCATGTTGTTCATAGACATTCATTACATTAGTTTTTGAAAGTTCACTAGCTTTGACAAATGAAACATTGTGTTTCGGCATGGGGTTGGTAAAAATATGCAAATTTTTATTGGGATGGGTGACAGACTTATGGCCCTGATCATTAACACCCACAATAGATAAATGACAAGAATCAATGAGGTCTTGCACTAGGTGCTTGAGATGCTTGCATTATTCTATGTCATGTCCATTTTGACAAAGAAAATAACAATAATCATTTTGTTTAATGGTGGGGGGTAAAGGCTTGGTAGGATCAAGTGGTTTAACTATAGGAAAAGTGATCTTCTATTGTTGTAGCAATTGATTCATTATGTTCTGGAAAGTATTAGGTAAAGGGGTAAATTCTCTCTTCAGGTCCCCATAGGTAAAGGGTGCCACTATTTTAATAGTTGCCACTTGGTTATTGATAGGTTGAGTTTGTTTTGGAGGAGGGGGATTGAACTATAAGAATCCTTTTTTTGGTTTTCTAAAGTTTTGTGAGTTGTTTTGGTAACTTCTTTTTTAAAACTTCTTAGCCCAGCTAGAAGTTGATTTTGCATCATGACTAGTAATCGAGTTGTGATAGTCACAAAGGGCTATGCATAAATGCATGAAAGAAGTAAATTTCATCATGTTCAATTTATCCTAAATGTGAGTTTACAAGATTTCAATAAACATATTTTCCAAATGTGAATCAGGAACCTTGACATCTACTTTAGCATACAATGACTGATAGCGTGAAATAAAATCAATTAATTTTTCATCCACTTTTTGTTTACACCTCATTAAATTAGCCATTATCTTTTTGGGATTCATGTGGAATTGGAAATGACTTATAAAGGAATCAACAAGTGCATATCTTCAACCATGAAGAAATGTGGAGAAAAACATTGAACACCACTTTGTCACACTGAACTCTCTTTTAACCAAATTTTCTCAAAAGAAAATGGGAAATAGGTGAACAAACTTCATCAACAACATTATTAACATCTCTATATAACATCTGCAACATGCAACACTTTTTAGCTACAACAATCTCCTCTAACACAAGTCAGACCAACAACCTATGCATCTATATTGAAATAGGACATCAATGAAAACACCAACATGTGTTTACATCTATACTAGCCATTCCAACATTCTCTTTATACAAGGGTTTGACATCAATTTCAACACCCAAGTAAATTACAAACAACTAAAGCTTCTAACAACTCCAAACTTACAACATATATCTACAAATTTCTCATTTGTATCAACATATTATAACCTTGGCTCTTTCTTTGCAACTTTCTCCTTTAAGAAATGATACTTGATTGTAATGTCTTTTTTCCTTCCATACATCACTACATTCTTCAAAATATTTATTGCACTGGTGTTAGCACAAAGAATAGTGATAGGGTCTTCAAACTCAATCTTAATTTCCTTCAAATTCTACTTTATCCCAAGCACTTGAGTGCAGCATGATAGTGCAGTAATGTATTCCTATTGTAATGTAGATAGAGAAACTAATTCATATTTCTTACTCAACCAGGACACCAATTTTTCACTAAGAAAGAATACACCACCAATTATGTTCTTCTAGACATCAAAAAATCCTGTGTAATCTACATCTATGTCTGCAATTAGAGTGCAATTTTCACTCTTTGGATACCATAGTTAAAAATATTTAGTAGCCTTAAAATACTCAAATATCCTCTATATTTCTTTCAGATGAGTCTCTTTATATGCAACTTGAAATCTGACAACCATTCCAACTACCTACCATGTCACCAAAAAGTGTATACCTTGCTTGATATGGGAATAATTGATGAAAAATTGGACTTAATGGGGCCTTGATTTGGTGTTGTGAGGTGTTTTACACATCCAAACTAGGTCTTGGACCCTTGCAAACTAAATAAAATGCATTTATCAATGTCTTGTAAAGGTTTTGTAAAGTATTGTAAAATATTTTCATGCCTCTCTAGACTTAGTGGTCCTATCTTTCCCTAATTCAATGTTGCAAAATCTATTTAATGGAATTCTCACATTAATCTATAAGGACCGTGAATTAAACTTAATTCCAATCTAGTGTTGTATTGTGTCTTACTCTTTCACATCAGGTGTTGTTCCTTTCTTAGCTATGTAGACCTCATTTTAATGATGTAAAGTTCATTAATCACACTTTCACATTGGAATTTGTGTCCTTAGAACTAATTACCCTTTACATCATCATTAATAGGCTGCTATGGCCCCATATTGTGCATCCCAAGACTTAAATAGATCAAATACCTAACAAAATCACCATATAAACCTAATTTATCCACTCTCCAACAATCGAGCTAGAAAAAGAGCCCCTATAGGACCAATTCGCCCATCTGGGTGAATTAGTCACATCCAGTTGGGACTAAGTCACCTAGCCTAGATACTTAGTCCCATTTGGACTATTTTTGAGGTTCGGGCAAAAAAAATGGATTTTAAGTTTATTTTTCCTTCATCTTGGCCCTGGGGATCAAATTAATGGGAAAATTAGGTGGATAGCCTATAAACACAAGACTCTAAACCATAATTCATAACTCATTCATCTTATTCATTATTTATCTTCCACCTCAAGCCAAGCAAGCTAGGGTTTTAGCATTCTAAGTCATCAAGATAGCATTCCAAGAAATTCAAGGGAAGATTCTTCATATTTTGTTGTAGAAAATCAAGATCTATCATCATGAAAAATCTCTAATTCCATTATTTCATGCTTCATTACATTGTTTCTTCATTTTGGTTTAATTACCTAGAAAGGGGTTTGACCAACGCAAACCCCTATTCCCCAACATTCACCATTTATTTCTCTTTCATTGCGTGTTTGCAGATTTAGGCACCTTGAAGGTTTGAAAATTATTGAAGGATAATTTGTAAAGTTGTTGAAGACATCTCCTTGTTTGATAGGTAAAAATATAAACAAAAATTCAATTATAGTGCAAAAAATTAGAATTTCAGAACTGGACACTTGGAGGAGTAGAAATTGCAGATCGAGGGCTTTCGTTTCCACTTCCATATTTTTCAAAAATTTAGAAGTGGAGTAAGTCACCAAAAAAGGTGACTTAGTCCCACTATACCTATTTTTCAAAATTTTATGTAGATTTGGATACCCATTTGGTTGAAACGGGCTTTGGTGCAGTTTTCTAGATTTGGGACTAAGTCGCCCAAAATTGCGTAAGTGTCCCAGTAGGGTAAATTTTCAAGATCAACAACATTTCTAGTCTCCATTCCAATCTGCAACACATTTTCAGGTGCATTCTTTTTGTTTTTGTTTTTTTATTCTATTCTATTTACATTTCTATTCATCTTTCTAGGTCATTTTGCATAAGTCAATGTGTTTTCAAACATCTTACATTTCAATAGTTTTTCTTTAATAATCAAACTCTTTTATCCATTATTTGCATTTAGATCATTCCACTTAGACATATTTCAATCATACTAGCATTAGTATTTAGTTAACCTCCAAGTTTTTGTGGGATACCTTTCTCCTTTTAGGTGAAAAACCCTAGAACTATAAGAGTGCACTCTCCTACAAAAAATTGCATTTCATTTTGGTGAACCTGACCTTATAACACCATTTTTTTCTAATTTTGGAGTCCATCCTCACCCTAGATCTAGCTTGCATTCACTTTGCATTAGGGTTTGCATTAATTAATTTGCAGTCTAGGGTTTCAAATTTTGCATTAGTGAAAGTGCATATAGGTTTCATTTTTGGCATCTTAAATCATTGAAGTTTTTTGCAATTCTGCATTTGCATCTTAGGACTGCATCATACAACACAGAAAACATCAAAATCAATCAAAAAAATCAAAAAATTCTAAAAAATATCCCCAGTGGGACTAATTTTCCACCTTGGGTGACTTAGTCCCTTTTCACCCTTGAAACTGCCTATTACAGAGCTAATATCCCTATTTTTAAGCTTTTGTTTTCTACCAATACCTACCTGTATCGGTTGGATGAGTTTTGTAACATCCATTTCATTAGATTTAGCTAAAATTAGCTCATTTCATGCATTGCTTAATTTCCAATTTGCGTTTTCTTTCAGATTCTTGCATAGTGTAATAAAAAAATTACCTTGTTTCACATCTAAAAATTGCATCTAAACATTTCACTTTATTTCACTGTATTGTACTTTATTTACTTAGCATGTTTTCTTTCAAGAGATGTGGCTTTGATTTGGCTAAAAATGTATTGCATAAATACAACATCCCCTCTTATGAATTCAATTTTGATTACAACAATGAGGTCATTAACAAACATGTTAGTCATCATTATGATCAAACCATTGACACAATCCTTAATATTACATTTCCCATTGGTGAGAATGGTAGTGTAGAAAATCATAACAATCATACTTTTTCTTCTCTCGATACCTCTCCTATTAGTGATGAAGGTATCTTGGTGAAGGAAGATACAAGCATTGAGGATCTTGATTTTCCATCTCCTCATTCCCCTTTGGAAGATGTTGGACAACTAAAAACATGAGATCATAGAAAAATTTCTAAATAACACCTTACCTAGCCTTCGTAACCATGACCATCAACATTGTCCTTCTCCTAATATCCCCCCTCTATGCCATGAGGATAGGTTGGTGTTAGAAGATATGCCTATTAAGAGTCATGATAATCTTGACCCTCCCTTCCCTAATGCTCCTACCATTTGGACAATCTATTTGAACATCATAGAGGTCCTTCTCTTGATGCCTCCCCCACTTGTGATGAAGCTACTTTAAAAACTTCAACCTTGGATGAACATATTGCAAGTTCTCCTACTAGGGAAGATAACATGGCACAAGTGAATGAGACCTTAAATATAATGGAAACTCAAATAGACCCTTCTCCTAATCATCCCACTATTGATACTCCCATCATTGATCATTCCCTTGCTTGTGATGAAGCCATTTTAGAAGAACCAACCCTCAAACATCAAGAAAATGTGGTTTGTAGTTCTCCTAAAAATTATCCTCCTAGGGAGGATATCATGATACAAAACAAGGATAACATTGACAATAATGATATTACGCCCTTAGAAGAAGATGAAGAGCCCATGTTGGAATCTCATTCGCCAAGGCATGTTAATATTATTCAACCTCAATTCATCCTTTACCCCACTTCAAACAAGTAACAAACTAAAAACAAACCCGAACTTGTCCTTTACCCACCTACGAACAATGTTTCACAACAACTAAGTCATTATATTGTTGCTCATACATACCCCACTAGAAACAATCCATGACCGCCACAACCAACCCTGACACCATTTCCTTTTTCTAATCCCATATTACCTTTTGATCCTTGATTAAATTCACACATTAGGGAGTATGATCTTGTGGAACAACTTAAGAATACTCCTGCTAAAATATCATTATGGGACCTTATTCAAGCCTCCCCTCACTATCATAACATGATTCAAGTAGCCTTGCAACAAGTTCCTATGCCTTCTAGTGCACAACTGAATGACATAGCAGCCCTAATTCAAGGATTGAATGCTGACATTGTTTTCCACCAAAGTGAAATCCCCCCTTTGGAAGTGCAAAAACAAAATAGAGATTTCATAATAATATCTCAACACAAAAGAATAGGGATAAAGAAAACCATTGTTGAAAATGGCTCAACCCTTAATGTATGTAGTATAAATATTTTCGATAGGTTGCATGTGGATAAATCAACAATTCAACTTGATTCCTTGTCTATCCATGGATTTCACAACGTATGAAAACAACCGCTTGGTGTGATCACTTTACCTCTTATAGTTGGGGAGGTTACATTGGATACACCAATTCATGTTATGCCTAACAATATTTCCTATAATCTCATTTTAGGTAGACCATGGATTCATGAAATGAATGGCGTGCCTTCTACTCTTCATCATAAAATGAAATACATTTGGGTATATGTAGGATCATGATGGGCCAAAAAGTGGTGATATGTTGTGTATGTGTAGGGTATGTGGCTGATGACTTTTTTTTACCCAAAATTCATGAAACGAAAAGGGATTTTAAAGGAGATTCTCAACTTTCCATCAATATAAATTATGCTTTACTTTGAATTTAATAAATAATTATTATTCATTTTCTATTTGAATTATGACTAAAGTCCTGATTGATTGGTTGATTGAAAAAAATCTATAGCTTTCAAACGGTATCACATTTTTTCAATCTGAAACATGTGTCACATTCTAAGCTTCGTATACTATAGGATTAAAAAAAATATAATTTCATGAAGTTTTGACCAAGTTAAGGTGGTCATACATACGATTTTTTATAGTTTTTAAAAGATGTAATAAAAATTCATAATTAATTATTTACTTGGAAAAAAATTACAAAAAATATGCATCACATTGGGACATGAGTTCTCTACTTATATCTAAAATATTATAAAAAAATATTATCATTTTATTGTGGTTAGGGTGGCTAGATAGACACCTACTTATTTTTTCCCTAAAATTTAAGTACTACTGCATTGAAATTTCAAATTTTCACCAAATAGATTTTTTTTTTAAAATAAACCTAGTAGTTTAGAAAGTGCATTCAATTTTCTACAGATTCTATTCTTACATATTTTTGAAATAATATAGATAACTTATTCAAATTTTTACGTCAAGTTTCCTAACTCTAATTTTTCTGAATATTTTTCCATTTAAGGGCCTATTTTTCCATGATGATCCTGCACATACCCATTTACAACAACAAAGTTCACATACTTGAAGTTGACCCTAATCCAAATAGTTGTTTGAACATTGAAACAAAAAAAGAAAATCATTTAAACAAATTAACACCAACTACACAAGTGGAGCATGTCCAACAAAAAGACAAACAACAACATATTGAACAATTCACGAAGCTATTAGACAATGATTGGGGTTCCTTAGACTTCACACCAACACTCATGGGTGAGTACAAGATCATAAACAAAGATTCAACTAAGGGAAATAAAAATGCAGTCATGACAACACAAAACTTAGACGATCCTTCAAAAGCATCCACCTCAACCACTTTAGACAAAGAAGAAAATTACATGACAAACTTTAACGAACTTAATCATGAAAAACCACCTGATTCAAAATAAATGAAAAAGATTTATGGAAAAGGTTATGAACTTATGAAAAAACTTGGCTATAGTGGAAAAGGATGTGGTGCTAGAGAACAAGGTATCTATGTCCCCATCAACCCTAACACACAAGAAACAAATCATGGTTTGGTTATTTTCCTTTGATAGAAATAATCAAACCTTTTGTCAACATCAACACTATCACAAAACAACCCTCTAAACCAACATTAATAGTAGTGCATCCTAAACTGATAGACACTAGTGGTCTTGATTGTTCTATGTTTCCTAAAACACTACAAACAAATAAATCCTCGATTAATGTAAATGTCATATCACAAAACACTAATGATCTAAGTTTGTTATATTTTACACCCTCCCACAAAGGAGAAAAGAAAATCTCACAATCTAAAGAATCTTGCATCAATACGACATTTTGTACTAAGCAAGAAATATCTTTGAAACAACCTGCAGGAACACCTTCTCCCACTGATCAAGTGGGTATCTTGTTGAGACTTCTCCAAGATCACTTGATAATCCATCCTCCAAGAACTTGAAAGGAATTCTATTACAATAATTCATTTCACGCATATCTTCAAGTTCACGGTCATTCTACTAATGAATGTAAGGCTTTGAGTAGTAAAATCCAACATCTTAAGGATTTTGGTGTTATCCCTTATGTGGGGGGACCTAATTCCTCTAATTCATACCGATTTTCACTCTACCATACATCTTATTAATCAGTTTGGCTCACCCTTTTCTTGCACTAAGTGGGGGAAAGGGGTTTGATATCCTTGTCGTCGTATGCCACTTGTCATTGTCTATTTTGGCTAGTCATTAACCTCTCATGAACATATAAGAGAAACCTTGGGACGTGGATGAAATGCCTTAAGTATAATCGCCTGTGACATACTACCTTTTTCATAAAGTAGTTTATCAGAAACATATGAATTTTCATAGGGATTTCCATGTAAGCTCTAATTTATCCTTCTACTTTAAAGAAATTTTGCACTCACAGTAATGGTTTTAGCAACTGCTTTAAAGTGGGGGCATACACCGAGATTGATATTTGATTGCGTGATTTCTTTCTTCTTATGATGCATCCTTTTCTTGGTGGAGTCATTGGGCTTGATTCCCTCCAAGAGTGTGAAACTTCTTTGACACACCCTCTCTTTGAAACATTAGGCATGATGTTCCCTAATATGAGACCTTGAATGAACTAAGAAAAATCCCTTTGAACATTCCTTGCACTATTTTGCATTGACAATGTCTATGAGTGTCAAGCATATGAAGTTTTTCTTACCTCATAGAGCTCAAAAATCACTTTCATTGTGGCACATTATTAAAGTTATTAGGAGGTATAAATTTGGTATGGTTGAGCAAGAAGTCCAATCTGAGGCATGAATTTTCCCATAGCCACTTGCATGTGTGTGAGTGCATACCAGCCATGAGTATATGTTTCTCACCTTTTTGGACTTATCACCTAGTAGACAGCCAAGAGTTTCATTGCCTCAGCGTGAGTATGTGTTTTTGGAAAAATAACCTAAATATGATCCACATCATGTTGGAAAAACAATCAAAGCTTTATCCACCTCATTTTTATTGGATTTCTCTTCCTTCTAGTTATTCCCATTGTATGATTGTGTATCTTGTCTTGCTACATATTATACACCTTGAGTGTGTCCTTTCATGCTTATGTTGGATTGACTTAGGATCTTGGATCTTGGGGGCTTGACTAATGCCTTAATCTTTTCCATTCTTTGTCACCCACATTGGTACAACCAGACTCCTCTTGAATATCTACTTTAGTGTGAGTTTGAAGAAAGTTCATCCTATCACTAAAGTGGGTCCTTAATGTTTCACCAAAAAGTGTATACCTTGCTTGATATTGGAATAATTAATGACAAATTGGACTTAATGGGGCCTTGATTTGGTGTTGTGAGGTGTTTTACACATCCACTCTTGGTCTTGGACCCTTGCAAACTAAATCAAATACATTTATCAATGTCTTTTAAAGGTGTTGTAAACTGTTGTAAAATAATTTCACGCCTCTCTAGACTTAATGGACCTATCTTTCCCTAGTTCAATGTTGCAAAATGTATTTAATGGTATTATCACATTAATCTAGAAGGCTTGTGAATTAAACTTAATTCTAATCTAGTATTGTAATGTGTCTTACACATTCACATTGGATGTTGTGCCTTTCTAGGCTATGTGGACCTCATTTTAATGATGTAAAGTGCATTTAATCACACTTTCACATTGAAATTTTTGTCCTTAACCATAATTACCCCTTACATCATCATTAATAGGCATCTAT
The DNA here is from genome assembly GCA_007258455.2 of Sequoia sempervirens. NCBI lineage: Eukaryota > Viridiplantae > Streptophyta > Pinopsida > Cupressales > Cupressaceae > Sequoia > Sequoia sempervirens. Next base: position 310,332,191 of record VDFB02373365.1, on the reverse strand, counting down.
GGGCCCATATTATGCATCCCAAGGCTTAAATTGATCAAATACTCGATAAAATCACCATATAAACATAATTTCTCCACTCCTCGGAAATCCAGTTGGCAAAAGAGCCCCTGTGGGACCAAGTCACCCATCTAGACAAATTAGTCACATCTAGGTGGGACTAAGTCACCAACCTTGGTGACTTAGTCCCATTTGGGCTATTTTTGAGGTTCGGGCGAGAAAAAATAGATTTTATTTTTATTTTTCCTTCATGTCGGCCTTGGGGATCAAATTAATGGGAAAATTAGGTGGATTGCCTATAAATACAAGACTCTAAAAACTAAGGCATAACTCATTCATCTTATTCATCATTTATCTTCCACCTCAAGTCAAGCAAGCTATGGTTTTAGCATTCTAAGTCATCAAGATAGCATTCCAAGGAATTCAAGGGAAGATTCTTCATCTTTTGTTGCAAAAAATCAAGATCTATCATCATGGAAAGTCTCTAATTCCATTATTTCATGCTTTATGACATTTTTTCTTAATTTTGGTTTAATTACCAAAAAGGTGGTTTGACGAAGGCAAAACCCCATGCCCTAGCATTCACCATTTCTTTATATTTCATTGTGTGTTTGCAGAATTAGGAAGTTTGAAGGTTTAAAGATTATTGAAGGATACGATGCAAAATTTTTGAATACATCTCCTTGTTGGATAGGTCAAAATATCAACAAAAATTCAATTACAGTGATGAAAATCATAATTTATGAACCACACTTGGAGTAGCATAAAGTGTAGACCGAGGACTTCTGTTTCCACTTTTAGAATTTCAAAAATTCAGAAGTGGACTAAGCCGCCAGACTTTTCTTTCCACTTTTAGATTTTCAAAAATTTAGAAGTGGACTAAGTCTCTAACAATGGCGACTTAGTCCCATTGTACCTTTTTTTGAAAGTTTCTATAGATTTGGATACCCATTTGGCTGAAATAGGCTCCGGTGCAGTTTTCCAAATCTAGGACTAAGTTGCCCATAATGGCGTAAGTGTCCTAGTAGGTAAAAATTTTAGGATCAACATTTCTAGTATCCATTCCAGTCTACAACAAATTTCAAGGTGCATGCTTTCTATTTTTCATTTTTGTTCTGTTCTATTTGCATTTCTATTCATCTTTCTAGGTTTTTTTGCATACGTCATTGTGTTTTCAAACATCTTACATTTTAATAGTTTTGCTTCAACAATCAATCTCTTTTATCCATTATTAGACTTTAGATCATTCCACTTAGACATATTTCAATCATAATAGCATTAGTCTTTAGTGAACCTCCAAGTTTTTGTGGGATACCTTTCACCTTTTTGGTGAAAAACCCTAGAAGTGTAAGAGAGCACCCTCCTAAAAAAAATTGTTGTTCACTTGCATAATATCAGGACTAGATGCTCTCACATATTAAAAATATCCAATCATGGCCCTTTTAGAGGAGGGGGGCCAACAAAACCAAGGCTCCAGATCACAAAGAGCTAAGAGCAGAGGGATGCCTTAATCTACCTCAAGTTGGATAAGCATCTTAGGTCACGGATAAAGAATTAAGAGCACTCTCCAATGCTTATGTCACTATACTAATATGAATGCTTGGATGAGGCTAAATGATCTAGTTTTTGGGACCTTAACCATACCTCAAATATCTCTCTTCCCAAGGATAGCACTATGAGTTAGGGACGACAGTGCGGTGCACTAGTGTTTCTCTGGGGCGTTAGTATCCATACAACCAAAAAGTGTAGAAGCATAGTATAGAGTATAAAAACCTATTGACAGTCTAGTAAATGAAGTTTAATGTACTAAACATAATGATAAATAATATAATACAAGAAATTACTATAAAGGTGATAGAGAAGATGTCAAAAATGAAGGTGATGAAGATCAACTCACTAAGAGTCTAGTTTGCCAACAAGCTCCACACATATGTTTACCTACACACAACCAAGAGAGGAAAAATGTTGGGGTTTTATAGGGTTTTCCTCAGTCAAACCCCCACTTTGGTGTTTCCACCTCCATGGATAGTCAGATAGATAAAGAGAAGTAGAAACACGATAAAGGAAATGTTGGAAAGGAGAATATTGAACACTATGAAAAACACAATGCAACTCTATCACACCACAATGGAAGAATGATCGTGAAGCAATATCACCTCCACCCAAATGCACTCAAGGAAAATGAAGGGAGAATGTAAGACTATGAACTTGGAAAAGTCGAAACAGCTGCAGCAGTAACAAAGGAGGTCTTGCAAGACACCAAAATTGTAGCTTCTATGGTAGTACAAGACATTCTTAATGGATTTGATGGAGAAAAAAATTCTAAGAAATTCTCAAGAGTATGAGAGATGAAGATAGTGTGTAGAATTGTGCAAGATATTGTGGAAGATGGTATGGAAATGAGATAGATGAATTTGAAGATGAAAATGGGAGGGAAAGAGTCATTCTTGGGCCAGCTAGTCGATGCGGAGGCATTACGCTTCATCCCCAAAGGGGAACATAATGTTCCTGTGGATTCCAAAGGATGCAATCTGTCAGGGTTGGTAGGAAGCCAAGCAGATGTCCACACACCGCATGCACATCCTTGATAGAAATTCCCCCATCAACACAATAGAAAAGTGCCAAGTGGATGGAATGCATGTAGGTTATATGGAATTATTTAGTTTTGTTTGATTTTTTAAGGTGAAGGGATGTAAAAGGGGAATTTGTAGGAGGGATGCAAATTCACTCCTATACATGTTTCCCCTACTTTAGCGAGCATGAGTGTCAACAAATGTTCGATAAAGTAAATTGAAGAGTTTATAAATGTATACCTAAAATTTTGAGGAAGCATACTACAATCTGGTAAACTTGAAAGTGCAGGGAAATAAAATAAATTAAGTACTTTCTCTTGAGGAGGTTTGAACAAAGGACTCTATAGATCCTCAGAGCTATAGAGTTGATCAACATACACCAAAGGCCCACAAACCAATGATGGAAAAATCTCGTAGGATGCAAGCACTTCATAGATCTTTAGACCTATAAAGAAGGAACCCCCTAGGTACTCTCTCCTGAAGGTAGCTCAATGTAGGGGACTCCATAGATTTAGACTAGAAAGCAGCTTCATAGGTGCACCTGCAAAGCAACATGTTAGAAAACAAAAGTAGCCATGTAGGAAGACAAGAAGACAGTTGAAAATTGAAGGAAGATATTTTGAAGGGGTCCCTCAGGAACCCTTTAAAAGAAAAGGAGTCCACTCAAGAGATGTGTGTTAGAAAGTGAGAGATCATTTTTCACAAATTAATTCAACATCAAGGAATTTGAAAGGAAGAAGGTCCCCTCGCAGGGGGAATGTTAAGCTTTAGCCACAGGAGAAGGTGCTCCCTCTTCGAAGGAAGGTTTTTCCAAATTCTTTCTTTGTGAACTCATGATGGAGGAAAAATATTCCACTAGGGGTCCTTGTTGAGGAATGTGATTTTTAAAAAATGTTTTGAAGGGATTTTTGAGAAAAGATCCATTGGCCTTTGAATGTATTTTTTAAAAATATAAGTTACATGATATCCCCCCCTTAGGATGTTGTGTGTTGAAGACAAAGGCATGTGGCATCCTAAGGAGATAAAATCAAGAATGAAAAAGTGATGTTGTGGTCCATGAAACATAGCGAGATGTAACCGTGGTAATATTGTCAGACATGAGAGACAACACATGAGCACCACAACATCAAAAAGTAAGAATGAAAGATAAGAGAACAAAAAAGTAAAAAGAGACAATAACATCATGAATAAGAGAAATAGGGGTGATCTGATATTTCAGGGTCAGAGCTGCTCCTAAATATAGATAAGTATAATAATAGTATATTAATGAATATTTTCATCAACCCCCTACCATATCAGAACATTTGAAGAATACATGAGAAGATAAAGTAAAAATAAAAAATTAGGTCAACATGGAAGGGAAGCCTAAATGCCCCCAACACTTTGCAGTTTCGCCAATTGTCAAAATCAATACACATAATAGAGGAAGAATGATGTAATAAATAGAGGAATTTTTATGAAACATAAGCACTCTTGTATCCAAGCATCTATGAGGGTGAAAACGGTCATCCAAGAACATATAACACAAGTATAGGGGAACAAAAAAAAAACACACAATCTACTCTATAGATAAAGAAGAGGTGCCCCTAGTACTCATCAACTAAGAGGTTGTAAGCCTCCAAATCTAGATCATTTTATGAGGAAGGTGGATGAGTCTACAAGGGTGGAATATCAAGTGGGGAACCCTCTGATCCCCTCAAAACAAGAGCTAAGGAGACCCTTTGAGGTCTTCTACACTCAGTTCCTATGGGGTAAAATTCAACGAATTTGTGAATATTGTTGAAAGGGATGGGACCTCATTCAAAGAATTAAACATGCACTTCATCAGAGTGTCATGTGTTAACTCAATAGGGGAGGGAGGTAGCACCCAAGATTCACTGCTAGGCTCATTGAGAGACTCGAGAGTAGTGACAAACTCTAGGGACTTCGAGACTTCTTCTATCACTAGGACAACACAAGCTAATGTAGAACCACCCTTTGAAGAAGGTGAGCCTCTCTTTCACCCCCCTTTTCTAGTGGGGCCATCCTCCATCTTCCAATTTGTAGTAGGATTTGAAACCTTCACGGACAAGGCATAAGGTGTGGAGGAAGAGGAAAAGACCACAATAGACATTGTAAAGGTGTTTGACATGTCCACGGTCTTTGAAAATGGTGGGATGTCTAGAAGGGACATAAAAAGAGGTGGCTCAACCGAATGAGCAATAAACACCTGCACCCTCTTTAGGTTAGAAATTTTTACACTCGCAGCAAGAGCCAGAAGGAGAATCGATGTTGATGGAATTGAATCAGAGAGGACAAAATAGGAAGACATAGCAGAAGGTTCTAGAGTAGAAACTATTAACTCCCCCTCCTTCCTCTGTAGAGAAGCCTGCTCAATGGCCAGAGCATTTCACCAATGCTTGTGCTCACACGCAAGGTGATTCCTATGACTCCAAGAGCTAAAAGCCAAGATTTGAGATGGAATGGACGACTCCTATTTGACCATTGGAGTGTCCATCATGGCCATTTCCAATGAAGGGAGAAACTCCTGGATGGGAACAAGGTATGTGCAGGATCATCATGGAAAAAATAGGCCCTTAAGTGGTGAAAAATTTAGAAAAATCAGAGTTAGGAAACTTGAAGTGAAAATTTGAATAAGTTATCTATACTATTTCAAAAATATGAAACAATAGAATCTATAGCAAATTCAATGTAGTTTCTAAACTACTAGGTTTTTTTTTTTTAAAAACCTATTTGGTGAAAATTGGAAATTTCAATGCAGTAGTACTTAAATTTCAGGGAAAAAATAAGAACTAGGTGTTTGTCTGAGCACCCTAACCACATTAAAATGATAATATTATTTTATAAGATTTTAGATAGAAGTAGAGGACTCATGTCTGGATGTGATGCATATTTTTTTGTAATTTTTTTCCAAGTAAATAATTAATTATGAATTTTTTATTACAACTTTTAAAAAATATAAAAAATCATATGTCTGACCACCTTAACTTGGTCAAAACTTTATGAAATTCAATTTTTTTTATTTTAATCCTATAGTTTACGAAGCATAGATTGTGACGCATGTTTCAGATTCAAAAAATGTGATACCATGTGAAAGCAATAGATGTTTTTCAATCATCCTATCAATTAGGACTTTAGTCGTAATTCAAATAGAAAATGAATAATAATTATTTATTAAATTCAAAGTAAAGCATAATTTATATTGGTGGAAAGCTGAGAATCTCCTTTAAAAACCATTTTCATTTCATTAATTTTTGGGAAAAAAATAGTTGTTAGCCACATACCCTACACATACCCATCATATCGCCACTTTTTGGACCATCATGATCCTGCACATACCCAACAGGAGGGAGAAGTTAAGAAGGAGTTGGAGCAAAAACGGGAGGGATTAGGCTCTAACGCCTTGGTGATAGGCCTCTTCCCATTAATTTCCTTAGGGGCAGGAGAGTTAGGAGGGCATGGAGTTTGAGACATAGAGGACTCCCCATGGGGACCGTTCCCCTTACCATACATTATATACTGAGGTCCCATGGGTAAGGTAGGAAAGTCAGATACTGGGATCTTAACTTTATGCCAAGCAAGCACCATCAGACTCCTTATTCGGAAGATAGGAGTAGTCACTGAAAGTTCTTCACGAAAGGAGGTAGAGGTGGTGCCCTAAGCACGGGTAGGCTTCTCCTTTCCCTTCCTAGAGGAAATGTCAACTTGTTGCTGCACTACCGGGTGAGTCACTTTCGGTTGTCCTTTGCTCCCAGTTTTATACTTTATGTAGTTTCGGTAAAGTAGGTCTATTCTAAGAGGGAGCACACCAACTGGGGCAAGCCAAAAATAATCCAAAGAATAAGCGCATGGAATACCAATGGTTGATATCCATTGTCTTGCACAACATCCACAACACCTTCATGAGATAACTTTAAACACTTGTGAATAATGGAGGAAATTCCATTCATGGAAGCTAGCCATGGGATTCCTAGCTTCATCCTGAATAGATAAGACTCTGAAATGACATCAAAAGTTGTATCCACAACCCTAGGTCCAACTAGGATGGAAAGAGTTATAGAACCATATGGTGGAAGAGAGAGACCATCATGCGTATGTATAGTAGATTTTTTTTTCTCTTATCCCTCCCTCTATAGTGAATTTAGCCATAATGTATCCTTTGTAATAAAATTTACCCAGCTCATGGGGTCAACTAGGACTCCTATCACAATGTTTCCATTGAGGCGATCTGCAATGTATAGGGGAGAGAGCTTATTAGTCAAACAGAAGTCCTACAAGGTGAAAGTCGCATCTAGCAAACCAATCGCGGGTTGCGGGAGAGGAGTAATCAAAACCATATTAACATACACCAAAGGCTTAGGAGAAGCATCAAAGGGGTCAATAATCAAGTTCATAGAATGGGACAAAAATGGTTCTGTGTAAATTTGCAACTCACTATTGTCCTTCACTACCAACTTATTTGTGTTTTTCTTATTCCCATCGAGATGGATGGTACCTTCATCAATGTGATCATGAATCTCATGATGTGGGAAAATTCAACGGTCAGTATCATGCCTGTTAATAAGATGGTATTTAAAGAAAACACTCACATCATACCAATCAGGATAAGGCTCCTTTAAAGGTTGGGGATTTTCTAATGTTATAATCTTATCCTTTAATAGCTTTTGTAGAATAGAAGAATAATATTCGACTAACTTTGTAAACTTTCTATTGTGTTTGAGCTTGTGATCATTAGTTGTGACAAATACATTCACAACAACCTTTCCTTCTCCTGAAATAGACACAATAGATTTTCCTTTAGAATGGGAGTGCTAGGAAGATCCCCTAAATTGAACCACTATTTGTTGATACTCACTTAACATGATACATAGGTGTGCGAAAGAAGGGTATTTCCTTAGGGAAAACTTCTCCTACCAAGCTCACTGCAGGTTTCTTATGAATAACTTCTACACATCTAAGTCAAGCAATGGGTATGAAATTTGTGAAAAGAGCGCTTGGTAACATGTGATGAATTCAATTATCTTCTTGTGTTCTCCCTGCTTACATTAGATGAGGTCTAAGAAGGTCATCTTCAGACTGATGGTAGCCTAGAGTTGATGGAGAAGTTGATTGGTGAGATGATCAAATGAAAATATAGAATTATCAGGCAAGGAACAATACCACTCAAGTGGTGTGTCCTTCAGAGATCGAGGAAACATTTTACCCTTTAGAGCATCATGGTGAAAGAAATCTGTGCACATGGCATTAAAAGATGAAACATGTGTTTGCAAATCTCCTTTACTACCGTACTTTTTGAACTTAGGAATCTCCATTCCCTAAGGGAAAAGAGTACTCAAGATCATCACCGATAAAGGGATATGTTAGAAAAAAGGTTGGAAAATAGGTTGGGTGAAAGCTCGAGAAAGACTCGTCAATTGGTTTTTTATTTGACCCATATTCTAAACAAGAGCATTTAGGAAAGGGTCAAAAGATGAAAAAGGCCTAGTGGAACCTCCCTAGAACCACTACCACCAAAACCAACTCCAAAACCACTGCCATGACCACTAGTGTGACCTCCACGGGAGCCACTTCCATAACCTCTGTCAGTGCCACCACTTCCAGCACTACCCAAGCCATCACCACCAGTCCCACCACCACTACCAAAGCATACAAACAATTAGCTATTAAAACACCTATTTTTCTTTCATAGGTATCGAGCACCTCCCCTCGGGTAGTACTCTATCTAGTGTTATATGAAGGGATGTATACTTATGTTAGATCAGTAAGGCCACTAAGAACTCTATACCCATATGATCCTTTCCTAACATTTATCTCAACTCGCTATCAAGCCTAACAACTCTTTCCATATTATGTGCTTTCTCCAAATGATTCATGAGGTTTAACAACCTCTTGTCTAGTGCCAAAATCTTTTCTGCAAGAATATGCGAAACATCATCCTCATCCATGGATGAGGCTATAGGGAATGCTAGAGGAGTGGGAGCATGAGTGGGCTCATCAATGTAACCCATCTTGTCTATAAATCCTATGGAAAAACTAGTAGTAAAGCCAGAAGTGACCTTCATCTTTTCCATTAGTAAGTGTCATTTAATTCTCCTAACAATGTACCTAAAGGTTGTAGACTAAGTTGTGATGCTCATAAACCCTCACAATGCCTAAGTCTAATTCAGTTATCAAGTACATGGGAAAAAATTTTGACACAAAGAAACAGATAGATGTCGTTCATGTCAGGTTTACCAAAATGTAGAGGAGCGAGACCAACCACACCAAGGCTCTAGGTCATGGAGAGCCAAGCGCAGTGGGATGACCTGATCTACCTCAAGTTGGATAAGCATCTTAGGTCAAGGATAGATAATTAATAGCACTCTCAAGTTCTTTTGTCACTCTACTAGTTTGAATTCTTAGATGAGGCTAAATGAGCTAGTTTCTAGGACCTGAACCATACCTCAGATATTTCACTACCCAAGGATAGTAGCACATGTCAGCGACAACAATGTTGTGCACTGGCATCTTGATGGGGCGTTGGTATCCGTATGAACAAAAAGTTTAGAAGTATAGTACAAAATAAAAAAACCTGCTGACAGTCTAACCAATGAAGTTTAACATACTAAAAAAAATGATAAATAACAAAATACAAGAAATGAATACAAAGGTGATAGAGAAGATGTTGAAAAAAAAGTTGACATAGATGAACTCACTAAGAGTCCAGTTCTCTAGCAAGCTCTACACGTACATGTACCTACACACTGCCAGGAGAGGAAAAAAGTTGGGGCTATATAGGGGTTTTCCTCAATCAAACCTCCGCTTTCGTGTTTCCACCATCACGAAGAGCCACATAGATAAAGAGAAATAGAAACACAATAAAGGAAATGTTGGAAAGGATAATATTGAACACTACAAAAAACACAATGCTACTCTATCACACCACAATGAAAGAATGATATTGAAGCAATAGCACCTCCACGCAAAGGAACTCAAGGCCAATGAAGGGAGAATGTAACACTACGAACTTGGAAATGTCGACATGGCCACAACGGTGACGAAGGAAGTCTCGCAAGATACCAAAATAAAAAATTGTATGGTAGTACAACACATTCTTAATGGATTTGATGGAGAAAAAAATTTCTAAGCAATGCTCAAGAGTATGAGAGATCAAGATAGTGTATAGAATTATCCAAGAGATTGTAGAAGGTGGAATGAAAATGAGATAGATGCATTTGAAGATGAAAATGGGATGGAAAGAGCCATTCTAAGATTAGTCGGTCAACATAGAGGTGTTATGCTTCATCCCCAATGGCCAACATAATGTCCCTAGAGATTCTAGAGGCAAGAATCTATTAGGGATGGCAGCACACCATGTAGACGTATGTGCATCCCACATGTGTCCCTAACAAAAATTCCCCCATTGACACAAGAGACAAGCACCAAGTTGATGGAAAACAAGTAGGTGATGTGGAATTATTTAGTCGGGTTTGATTTTCTAAGGAGGAGGGATGTAAAAGGGGAATTTGCAAGAGGGATGCAAATTTGCTGCTATACAAACCTATATAAAGTTTGATTTGCTAAAGAAGATTCATCATCTTTACTTAACCTACATCGAATAACCATAGGTGTTACAACCAGTTTGCAATCTTCTATCTTGAACTTTCTTAACATTTCTTTGATACACTTTTACTATGAAATGTAAATTCTTGTGTTTGATTATATAATCTATTACCCAAGAAAGTAAGATAGTTCTCCTAACATTGAAATTTCAAATTCATTCTTCATTACCTTCTAAAATTTCTTGCTTATGTCATCACATCTACCACCAAAAATGATTTCATCCACATAGACCACAACTATTAGTAGTTTTTCTATTTCTATTTTTATGTACAAATTACTATTTGCACTTCCTCTTTGGAATCATTTTTGCTGCAAGTATCCATCTAACTTGGAATACCAAGCTATTGGAGCTTGCTTGAGTCCATACGAATCCTTCTTCAATCTATAAACATAATTAGTATTGTTAGAACATTAAAATCCTTCTGGCTATTGAATATTTGTCTATTCAGGAACTTTGACTTCACACTCATCTGGTACACATAACAATTATTTAATGTTGAAATAGCTAAGAACATTCTAATTGTCTTGAGTCTTTCCACCAGAGAAAATATCTCTTCAAAGTGTATGCCTTCAACTTGAGCATACCATTTACAGACAAGTATTGCCTTGTTTAGAATCACTTCACCTTCTTCATTCAACTTTTTTTTGAACACCCACTTGGTTCAAATCACATTCTTACCTTTAGGTCTTGGTACAAGTTCCCAAGTTTCATTCTTCATGATTTGATTTAGTTCTTCTTCCATAGCTTCTATCTAGCATTTATCTTTGCTAGCTTCTTTGTATGACTTAGGCTCTATATTTGATATCAAGGAAAAGTGTACTTGCTCATGTGCTCTCTCAAGTTTCTTTTAGGTCTAAAACCCACTATCTTTGTCACCTATGATTTTATCTATAGAGTGATTTTTATGAACATACTTTGCTGGAGTTTTTGGAACAACTTCTTTTGATTTTTCAATGCTACTATGAATTTTTTCATCATCTTCTACTTCTAAAATACTACTAGACTAAATAGTCTCATCAACTTTGACATTTATACTTTCAACTATCCTCTTCAATATTTTTTATAACATATGTAGGCTTTACTTCTTAAATAATAACCAAGGAAAATACCTTCATCTGATCTAGAATAAAAATTACACAAATCTTATTCATCTCTCCAAATGTAGCACTTTCTTCCAAATATTATGAAGTGTCTTATTGATGTTGTTCTTCCTCTCCATACCTCATTTGGTGCCTTCTTATTCATACGCATGATCATGACCCTATTCAGAATATATACATCAGTCTATGTAGCTTCTCTCTAGTACATATCTAGTAGATTTTCTTAACATAACATAGTTATTTTCATCTCTTGTAAAGTCTGGGTCTTTCTTTCTACAACTCCATTTTACCGTAGGGTTCTAGGAGTTGATAACTGCTTCTGAGTCCCATTCTCTTCATAAATAATGTCATTCTTCTTCATAGTAAATTTTCCACCTTTTTTAGATCTCAAAACCTTTACTTCCCTTCCAATTTAATTCTCTAATAATTTTTTGACTGCCTTAAAATTTTCAAATTCTTTTGACTTCTCTTTCAAAAATGTTATTCAATTCATCCTAGTATAATCATTGATGAGCATAATGATATACCTATCTCCTTGTGGAATTTTAGTCATCATTCATCCATACAGATCTATATGGACTAGATCTAATGGTTTTGATGTGGAATACTCCTTAGCAAGATATTTTCTTCTTGTCTGCTTCCCTTCATGACATGGCTTACAACTAATTGATTGAGGGTTCTTATTCTTTGACATATCTTAGACTAGTCCTCTTGAACCAATCTTTACAATATTCACAAAATTCATATGTCCTAACCTTTTATGCCAAAGCCATCTCTGATATTTCTACATAGTGAGACAACTATGTCCATTTAGCTCATTGAGATGATAAATGTCATCATCTTTCCTACTTCCTCCCACAATCAGTTCACTAGCACTTGATTCCCTAATTTCACAACCTTCAGTGGTAAAAGATAGCTTGTATCCCTTGTAATACATGTGACTGACACTTAAAAAATTATTCATTAAACCTTCAACATACAAAACATCATGTGTTTTTATTTTACCACCATAAAGACTTAAAGTACCCTTACCAAAGATTTTGATAATTGAATTATTTCCAAGGTTCACTAAACCACCTTCAAAATTCTTTGAACTCATGAAATTACTCTTATCTCCAATCATATGGCTAAAGAAACCACTTTCTATGATCAACATATTCTTCTTCTTCTAAGAATGTAGTGTAGTTTGGGTAATCACTGAAATTTCAGACTTCTCTTTAGGAACCTTGTTTTAGACCTTTTTTGATTCATGACTTATGCTTCTTGATCCATTTATTTCACTTTTTAGCAAAGGAGGACTCACAAAATTGTTTTTGCGGTTCTCTACAATTTGTCCAAAAAAATTTCATTTGAAACAAATGATATTAAAATTGTACAAAGGCACAAATGCATTAGTGCTGAAAAAATTAATTATTCTTACCAAAGCTCTTCTATAATCCACAACCTTATGACCAAAATTATTGCAATCAAAAAAATAACTAGAGAGAGGAAAATTTCACCTGGTATTGTATCCCTATCTTCCAGATCTTCTTTTTTTGTTCTACAATTGAATAAAGCCATCATTGTGTGTCATGATTTCATTACTCACCATGGTTCTTTCAGACTTCAAACTTCTGGAACTTGTTACTTCCAAACTTTCCTTAGTAGTCTTCATATTTTGATTTTTCACCTTCTTCTGATCATCAAAACCTATTCTAGTTTTGATATGCGGAGCTCTCTAACTTTCCAAAATCTGATCTAGGGTTTTAATACTCTTACCAAAATTCATATGTGGCTATTGGTTTTCTTTCTCAATCTCTTTTCTTATTATCACACTTTTAGCTTCCAGCTTTTTATAATCTTTATCTCTTGATAGAAATTTTTCTATCAAAATATCTTCAAATCTTTTTGCTTCTTCAGTTTGGGTCTTCAATTCAACAATCATCTTATTTGAATTCATCAATTCCTTAGCTCTCACTTCTTCAACAATTATGTTCTTTATCTTTTTTATTTCCTTTCTAGTACACATCAATTCTTCCATGAGATCTACCTCTTCTTCTTTATCTTTGAAACCCATTTTTGCATCTCCTTTAGCACTCTCAAAATGCATGAACACAACCTTTTCTATTTAATATATAGATACATATTCATATTCTTCTGCAATGGAGTAATCTTCTTCCTCATTAGTGTAGAAACTCTTATGTTTCCTCTAACCTCTATTTTTTCTTTTGAAATGACATCTTTCCATTATTTTTCTTAGTATTGTTAGTATTCTTATGGGGACACTTAGCCATAAAATTTCCTACTTCTCCATAACTGAAACAATTGGAAGGAAATTTTCCCTTGTACTTACCAAAGCCTCTTTGTAGCTTCCTAAAGAAATTCTCTTCTTCCATATCAGATCCAAAATTATAATCTTGATCAACCTACCTCATAAACACTTTGAAAGCAACCTCTTTTCTTGTAGAATCTTCACTTTCAAATATCATCTCAAATGCAATTAAAGATCCATGTAGTTTAATCAATTTTAAAGTATTGGGATCTTTACTTTACTCAATAGCTGGGATTTTAGGATCAAAACTTCTGGGGAGAGATCTAAGCACCTTCTTTACAAAAATATTATTTTCCAAGCTCTCACCAAGACCTTGGATATAATTGATAACTTTGTCAACTTGGAGCATGAATATAGCAATCTTCTCATCTTCTCTCATCTTTAGACCTTCAAACTGGGCTCTTTAAGTCTACAACTTTTCCTTTTTGAATTTTTCAACACCTTCTTAAATTGTCACCAATTTATCCCATATTTCTTTTGTTGTTTTGCACTGTATTATCTTCACAAATTTAGAATTAGTTAATACACATATAATAGCATTCATTTCCTTAGCATTGAGTTCGCAAAACCTCTTTCTAACCTGATCCCTAGGAGGATTTTTAGGAGGCTCATATTCTTCTACAACTGACATCCAAATGTCCATTCCCAAAGCCATCAAATAGGACTCCATCCTAATTTTCTAAAATGAAAAATTGGATCCATCAAATAATAATGCTTTTGTAGAGAAGGGGGATTCACTACCCTTAAGACTCTTAGGTCACAAAAGATCCTAATGGAGCGAACTTCCCTAAACTACCTCAAACTACCGCATATGTTTAAAAGGAAGGAACAAGCTAAAAAAGGAAGGGAAAATAAAAATCCCTTCTGCTTATGATAAATGTTTTTTGGAACCCAGTGAGTCAGCCACAAAGATCTCAGACTATAGACTAGATGGCTCTTTGTCAGAGGAAAACAATATAGGGGTTTGACTTTAGTGTGCCATGTTGGAGTCTTAGAGTCACCCTGGTATCCTATACAGATAGAGGGCCGAGTAGCAGCCAAAAACACACATATTCTACTAACAACCCAAATGCTCTAGTTTCATATTTTGACAAACTATATTAAAATACAAAGTACAACAAGAAAAATACTATAAAAGTTACTCTAATAGCCAAATGACAAAGAAAGAAGAAGAATTCTAGCTTACTCAAGGTTGAAGAAGGTATAAGTAAGTGTTGTGTTGATGGAGGATTTGTGTGTAGAGTGTGTGATGTGAATTGCAGAGTTGTGAAGTGTGAAGTTGTGAAGTGCAATGTGATCTTTAATGAGTTAGACTACTAGAAGTAGTGAGAGGAAGGTGTCTACAATCTTCAAAAATGCTATGAATCTGTTGGTGATGTTGTGGTGGAATTTTTTGTTACATTGAGATGGATTTCTCACTGTAAAATTCTTATTTTCTTCTTTTCTGTAATCTTGCAATGAGCCATTAGTAGTGAATCATTCTCTCTTTTGTTCAGTGATCCCTCTGGAAATGCGCCTATTATATTTAGTATTGCAATTACTTTATATTGTAAGCTAATCGTTTCCATGGTTTTTCCCTTCCTAGGTTTTCCATGTACAAATCTGGTGTTTTGTTATGCATGGTGTTAATGTGCATTAGTTTTTGTTATTTGATTTCATGTGAAATAATTCTAACAAATTAAAGGTTATTAAAGATGGTGTGGATCTGAATGTTTAAGAGGGTTTTAAATTTTTACTGTATAATTGATTCACCCCCCCTCTCAGTTTTCTTGTGCATTCAACAATTCTATGTTGTAAATATTTTGTTGTCTTGTGTTTTCCTTTTTGTGATGATGAAAGGAATTGTGACATTTATGTCTCTTCCATGTCAACCCAATTTTTTTTGTTATCTAAATGTTTCATTCTTCTATTTTATTTGCAAGTTTCACGAGTGTTAAGGGAATACTTTTGATTATGAATAAAATCATATTACATATTATCTACAGTCTATAATAACCCTAGATCTATGGATACCTTATGTGATCTTTTATTTTGTGGCTTTGTCTTAGGGGAAACCCCTTGTAATGAGTTAGCTCTATTGTGAACATATCATTGGCATAGAGATTTCTAATAAGCTCTCATGACCTTATCATGTTACATTTATCATTTTATTCTACCTTAAATAAATTTCTCATAGATTGGTGTTTAGCAATTACTTTAAGGTGGGGGCATGCATTCGATTATGTGCTTCACTTTATTAAAACACATTAGACTTAGTGATGCATTGGAATGAAACTTTAATTATTTTTTTATCACCTTACTATAATTATTGGGACTATATTTCTTGGTATGGTTGACCTGGGTACACACCTAGTGAAAAAAAATTATCACTATCCCTTCTGTGTTTTTCATTTTTTATGTTTAAAAGGCTCACCTAGTGAATATTAGACTTCACTAACTTGTGATTCCTTTGTTCATGGTTCACCTAGAAAATATAAAACTTTTTTAGATTCTAATTCATGAATTCCTTGGGTATGGATCCTAGTAGAAATTATTAAGAACCTTCTAGTATGTGATTTCCATACCCACATTTTTGCATATTTTCATCATGTTTGCATTATATTTACATTGTGTTTTCTTTGTGTTTTGTTTTTTTTGTTTTTTTTAATCTTTCCTCATAATTTATGCTTTGTGTTTTTCATGTTGTATTACATATCATGTACAATGAGTTTTCCTATTTCCTTATGTTGCCTTGTCATAGGATCTTGAATCTTGGGGGCTAGTGCATCCCTTATATTCAATGTCATCCTATCTCTTTGATATTTGTATAATTGAACCCCTCTTGATATATTCTTACTTTAGTGTGAGTTTGATCATAAGTTCATACTCTCACTAAAGTGGGGGATAAATGTACAAACAAAAATTATCACCTTTGACAATATCACACTAGCTTTTGCTCCTTGCTATGTGCTTGGACATAATTATGAATGTAATTTCCCATTTTATAAACATCTTTGGAAAATAAAATATGGGAAATTGAAGTATACATTTAATATTTTCCCCCGACACTTTTCACCCTTAAATAAAACATGAATTGAGTCTTGGATGCCCGACACTATACACCAACACTTTTGGCCCTAAAATAAAACATGAATTTAGTATTTTATTATTTAAAATTTTGAATTCCTTTGTCGGAGCTATCAATATTTATTTTTTAGGAAATTATATTAATTTCATATAATTACATAGCATTTTCACAATTTTAATCATAATAGAAATTACAATAAATTAATGTTCTTCAAAAAATATTCAAGAGAAATTTTTTAAAGATTATTGTAGCATTTTATCATTCAAGCATCATGTCATGTGTTATGTAAATTTTGTTCATGTTTTACATGTATTTTATTTGTGAGCACTTACCCTTGTAGGTATTCAAATCAATTCAAGTCAAGAAACAATTGATCCTTGAAGGTGGTGAGTATGAATTCAGTCCATCAAGGAGATCAAATCTGAGTGGTGAGTTGCAACAAGTTGTCAATTCATTATTTGGTTATCTTTAGCCTCTATACAACCAAGGATATATTCTCTTTTATATCATAATTTTCCATTGTGGAGGTAGGAATACCAACACAGGGTTTAACTTAGGAAAGCCCCTATATGGAACATCCCTTACCATCTTTTTATATGTATAGATTATAAATTTGAAGTAAATTGGAGGAAGATTGAAAACTATTTGCTCATTCATGTATTCAAACCCTGCAAATTATCAAGTCACAAAATTTACATTTTATCATCAATAAATGAAGTTTCGATAGCAACTCTAGTAGAATAGAAGCTATAGACTAGTGACCTCAAGCTTGTGAAATCATATCTTAAAAATAAAAATCTTAGCCTAGGGCAGACCACACTCTAGACTATCTTTTTCAACCATCTATAACTGCCCTCTACCTTTTCTGGTTCAATTTTTTGTCTTGTTGTATCCAATTTCTTAGAAATGATACAGATTGTTGCATTTTAATAATAGACCTAGTCACATCATTGTATCATATCAAATATCAAACTATCCAAACATTCTTGCCACCACCAAAAAGGATTAGAACCCTGATCCACCATTCTAGCTCTTGCTACAAGGTTTGTAGCCAAGTGGATTTCAAGATCATTTTTAATCCCCTTTAAGTTGTGAAAAGTGTGATTTACAACCTATTTCCCTTTCCATAACTAGACATTAGGTATAAAATATTCTCTCCTATGATACATATATTATAAAAAATATTTGACCAATTTCATCATACCAAATGAATAATTCATCAAAATACTATATAATAGTTCACTGGGGATTCATTTGTTAATTATATATGTTTACCAAAATAATTCTTTTTTATAGATTGTTTAACAAACATAGCTATGTTAAGGAAATTATTACGAAAAAATATGGGCCACTCAATCAATTGTACATAACTAATATAGTATTTAAATAATTAAAACACTAAAAAAATGCACCATAAATATGGTACATCAATCAATGCGTAATTTTTTCAAATAAGTACATATGTGAGATTATTTCTACATATGTAAGCACATGAAAATTCTAATGAGATACAACTACTAGTTTCACACAAGAGCACACATAAATAATAAGAGTTGTAATAACCAAAATTTTGTTGCTTTGAGATGTGTACTCCATGTTTATGATTTTGACTATGTATTAGAGGATGCATTGGTCATGCTTGTGAATGTTGCTTTAAGTGTTTAAATACATATTAGCATTTTAGCTTCACCATTTTTATTGATAGCATTGTTGTGACTATTATTTATTGTACTGAGATATATTTATTTTCATTTGCTAAGTTCCTTGTGAGAATTTGATTTATTTTATTACATGTTATATAATTGGGATGTTTGTGTTATGCCTTATTTGATAGAATCATAGATGAGGTGATGTTAATTATCTCAATATCATATAATTAATTGATTATCAAAATTATGTGACAATATAATTTTGTACCCCATTAAATGATTTTTTGTCACTTTAGCTATTATATATGTGGATAGGAGTTCTTGATATGTGAATTGAGTCTAAAAGTATATCTACAAGGTTATTTCTCCAATGGTGGTTATATCAGAGATGCCACTTTGAACTAATTTCCATGGTAACCCTTATTTCACTTAGTTTGAATGTGACATGAGCCTAGTTAAATCCTTATGGTTTTGGATCCAAATCAATTGAAATTATACACTCCTTGTGTTGTGGAAAACCCATAATTATGTGATTACTATTATGATTGTTTGTTTCCCTAATTGCATGCAATTATATTTTGAAGGTCAAATATTGCATTTTAATCATGCTTGATGTATTGAGAATGAAAAAATACGAGAAGAAAAAAGAAAGGGAGAAATTCTATTTAAATAATTATAATTTATTTATTTTTTGTTCAAAATTATTGCTTTGGCTTCAGAAAATTAATTAAAATATTTTATCTACCTACAAAAGGAACTAATTAAAATTATTTTATTTTCCTATCATCAAATTTTCTATCATCTATTACATAATAACCTAGCCATTTACTCTATAATTGATTAAATAAATCATTAAATATACTTAATTAATTATACCATTTTCATCCCCTTATCAATTAAATATTAATTTAATAAAATCATTATTTATTCGTTATTCATCATTATTCACATGTACCTCATTTCTAGCTTAAATCACTTAATAATCATTCTTCTAATTTCCACCTTAGATAAAGAAATCAAAATATTTATTTATTGGTCCCCCATCCTCATCCCAAAAATTAAACAAATATGTTTTCTTCCTCAACCTTCTATTAAGTGGGTTAAAATCGATCAACCCATTAATCTCCACTTGCACATGAAAATCCTTAATTAAATCCCCTCAAATCCTTCACATCCTCCAAGGTATACAAAAGCATGGGTCCATTTTACACAAGCCACATGGACCTTTGTACGTGCTACATGGCCTTGGTACCATGTCACATGGGTCAAAGGTATTTTTCCATCACTAAATGTTACTTCGAAGTACTCTTTCCATGTTCACCATCCAAATTTTTGAATGAGATCCTCAACCATGGATTTCCCTTCAATCTTAGACCCCCCTCCATCTACCAACCAAGTGGGGACCATTTTCCTCTTCTCATCTTCTGAAGTGTGTCAACCAATATGAGCCTTTCGTCTTTCCTTTTGATCCTAGTCATTTGTTATCATTACCAACTAAAAATTAAGGTTGGCCCAAGTAGCTCAAGTCATTATCACATCACATGCTTAAATGTCATGTTATGATAGTGGTGAAAGAACTCACATACCACCAAAATCTATCATCTTTGAGCACAACCACCATACCATTTTGCAACAATGGTTAATTTGGTGAACTACTTTCATTTTTTCATCATGTTTATTAATATTTATGTTTTATCTTGAGTATTTCATTTGTTTTGGACAAAATACATTAAAATAATTTAATTTATTTTTTTATGCTCAAAATTTCATGCACCTAGTATGTATTAACATACTACTTCCAATTTAATTAGACATTGTTATTTTCTCTATTTCTATGAATGAAAGATAATTCCTACACCCACCTAAATTTCAATGCGCTGATGAGAAAATTAGATCATAACAAATTTAGAACAACATTAATAAGATAGATTATTTATTCTCCTTCCATCAATAAAAAGTAAAACATGTGAATAGAGGTGAAAAAGTCAGGAACTAGCTTTTCTTTTAATAATAAATTGTGCTATATAACTGATAGATGTTTTTATAACGAATTGAAGGCAACAGAATATAGAAAAACGAAAACCGACATTGGACACCTAATGGGATTATCTTCTGTATAGTCTACTTAATTGTTCCTTCCCTTTTGTAATTGTACTTTCTTGAAGAAAAACTAATAAAATTTGTATAACAAATCAAGGACGAAAGTAAACATTGAATCAAAGTGTGTAAACATAACTCTTGATGCAAATGAAACTAACTTATGTAAATAAAATTAATGTAAAGCATTGTTTTAAATAGTCCCATCTACCACACTTTGTGGTACAAGTTGAGAGAACCAAAGTGGAAGTTAGAAGCACGTTTTGTATCCGGCTCCACTGAGTGGATGTAGATATCTGGCCTACTGTAATTGACAGCACAGAGGTGAAAATGTTGGACTTCATGTCAGCTTTATGATACTCAGAAGAGAGGGATACAGACAAACATTTCGCTTTCATATGTGCTCAGCGATGACATAATGGTGGAGCTTGTAAGGTGTTAATTCATTCCAGAGTCCACGCCAGTTGTTTCACCTTTTAAGGAATATACAACATGGGATATCTCTTCATTATAAGTGAGCTAATGGGTGACGTTAAATTTTCTTTTGATTAAAGATATTTTCTTCCCATTTGTGTGGTGCAGCAATATTAGTCATTTCGCATTTCATTAATGTAACTTACCTCTCGTTTTGTATCATTTTGTAGGGTCTTAAGAATTTGGGTTTAGTGTATGGGAGTTTTTTTAAAGATTTCGTATTTTTTAATCTAAATTTTGTTGATTATTTGAATTTAGATAGAATGTTTCTAGTTGTGAAATTATTTGTCTATTCTAGGTTTATATTTTTAGACTTGGTCTAGTTTATTTTTCTATGGATGGACTTGATTCATAAAATTTTAAATTTCAATTTTAATATCAATTTAATAACTTTTTTCCTTGTTATTATGTATTGACTTCTATGTTTAAACTTCTGAGTTGTGTGGTTAAGAAAAGTATAAATGGGCATCATGTCATGTCCCTGTAGACGACAACATTACAAGGTTTTAGGAGGCCGACCATATATGTTAGCCGACTTCCTTTGAAATTAAAATTAAATAACCATTAATACTTATCTCTAATGCAACTGAGACAAAAAGAAAGATATTATTACTCTTGATCACCTAAGTATAAATAAAAAAAGTAGCGATTATCTTCAAGCAAACAGTGATTAAGGTTGATATAGTGATCCTATAAATGATAAAAAGGAGCGCTCAATTTAGGCAGCAATTAATAAATAAATAAAAAGTACTTAATCTACAACGATCAAGGTGAAACAAAGAGTCATGCCTTTCCAAGAGGTTACCTCCTTTCCAAAAGATGCATTATTTCACTTAGGATATATAAGGAAAACCAAATCATTTGGAATACAGGATGGAATGGCAAAAATAATTTAAAAAATATGGAATAAATATTTTCTAAGTGAAAAGGTGAGAAAAAGGGGGAGATCCCAAAAATAGGGTGTCCTAGGTCCTTCATACAAAGAACTAAGACACTAAAGGTATCCCTCTTCCCACAATTTCATTAAACCTGAGAGATTGCAAGATGTAAAGATTGACTTTCAACACTAAGGTGAGCTAGTTAGACCTAAATCTTTAGGTTCTTTAGGATAGTAGGATTTGGAACTAAATGAAAATGATTTGGTGCAACTAAACCTAGTAAACAATATGACCTAGATGTTAAAATGCAAGATCTTGAAGCTACAAAAATCAAATTGATTGTTTGTAGACAAATATGAGAAGGGTCTAGACACATGTACCTAGTATTAAAATTTGGTTATGAGCACTACTACAGGATAGGTTCACTCTAGGCCAAATGATTCTTGGGTAGGGTGTCCAAAAAAGGGTTTGATAGTCCTCTGATGTTGGATCTTGGCTTCAATTTGACATAGGTCCCACTATCGAAAAGTTAGAAATAAAATCTACAATTGAGCTTCTATGGCTTGACAATAATTGTGACAACTTGTCAAAAGTTGTAAAATTACTCTTTGAGATCCTTTTAGTGCTTCTTTCACCTATAAATCTACACATACAAAGAGAAGAAAAATTGTTTGTTTTTGAATGGGGGTTTTCCTTAGTCAAACCTCATGTTTGGTAATTAAACCTTGATAGAATGGTAATGACAATTGATAAATGGAAGGAATGATGAATGAACACTTGCTTGCTACAACTCACCAAACATTTAATGGCTTCCCTTAGAGGACTGAAGTCAAACACATCACTCCAAGGAATCAAATCTTGCTTTGCTTGATTTGTTGGATACTTGAATACTTCGATTCTTTAGGATCAACAATGCATATTAGCCTTCACAAGATGACATGAACACACATAATCTTGAACATGATGATATGAACTTGAATGCTACAACAAATGATTGTGAAACCTGCTCTTGAATGCTCTTGACAATAATTATTGCTCATATAAAGTTCACCTCTTTCTTGTTGATGTTGCTTAGATTTGAATTGATAAAAGGACTATATTTATAGGTGTTTATCTAATTTCTCAAAAATTAGATTCCAAAATATGACAATTGCATATTAAATTTGAATTATTAAAATACCACCAAAAAATTATTAAAATTTGGGATCTAGGACTAATGGATGACCCACTCGCCCTTGGGAAAATGGGTCCTTACCTAAATGTCTAGGACACATTTATTTCAAGGTGATTAAAATATTATTTGCATTAATTAGACATAAGTTTTTCCTTTCAGAAAATGAGAAAAATAGGGCTTTGGAATGCATAATTTGACAAATTAGATGCTTAATTAAGTCCAATAAATTAAGGGACCTAAAAAAAGTGCAAAAATTTAAATGTATACAATTTCCTACATTACATTTAGCCCCCACTTTTGTGAGAATGTGATATTACACTCAAACTCACACTAAAGTAGTCAAATATGTGTCAAGAGAAGTCCAAGTGTACAAATGATGGAAAGATAGGATGAAAAAGATCAAGGAGGTAAACAAGTCCCCAGGATCAAAGATCCCATGCCAAACCAACATAAGGACAAAGGTACACACAAGATATGTAAGATAAGTACAACAAGACAAGATACACAAGCCTGCAATGTTAAAGCTAATGCAAAAAGGAAAAAGAAAAAGAAAAAGGATGGACTTTCTGTGATTGCACTATTGTCTATAAGAATGTTCATAGGTGAAAACCTGCTATCCACTATGCAAAAAATATATATACTCACGGGCTAGTGAAAATCCTCTATTCACTAAGTGAGGAAAACGGATGAGAAACACACACTAGATCTACAAGGTGTGCACTCATAAAAAAGGTGGCACATGGGTAAAGTCATCACAAAAATGATGTACCCATAAGTGCAAAAATGAGGAATTTTGAAATGAAATAATGCCAATGTATGCCTTGAATTTAAAGGAATTGCTAAACACCATACTACGAGTCATTAATTTAAAGTAGAAATGATATATGCCAATTAATTAAAGAACAATGACAATTTATTTGGAGAACCATATACCAAAAATATGTTTCCAAATAAATTTACCTCATGAGAAAAGAGGTTTCCCCCACATGCAAACCAAAGATAACACATAAGGGATCCATGGATTCGGGGTCAACACATGTCTTTGCTACAATGATGTAATAGAGCTTAGAATCATCATCATTCCCCAAATACTTTGTGGAACAACCAAAAAAAGGAAGGGTGACACATATAGAGAGATATAAAACAAAAAATCCTTTTGCGTCAACATGGAGGAGACCTAAATGTCTCAATGCTTTGCATCGTCCCCAAAAGGAAAACACAAGACAATGAAAAGACAATATTTATGATAGATAGAAGAACGTAGATACAAATGGAAGAATGTCATGATAGATTCACTTCCTTTGTATCCTTGCACCAATAGAGTAACAAGGGTGAAATGAAGGATTTTGGTGCCCTAATCCTTCCTTGCTCTCTTTTAGGGTTTTTCACCTAAAAGGGGAAGGATGGACCAAAAATGCACAATGTTTCACTCAAGATTAATGTAAGTATGAGTGAGATATTGATGTGAAATGTGTGTAAATGTGTTTTAATTCTTGCAAATGCAAATAAATGAATGTAAACTAACCTAATGCAAGATGTTGGAAAACACAATGTTGATTGCAAATATGAACTAGAAACTTAAACAAATGAAGGAAAAAATGAATGAGACTGGACAGAGTGCACCTGGAGGCAAATTACTGTTGCTGGAAGGGTCTGGAATGTTCCAGAACTCACTGTTAATGGCCACTAGGGCTGATTCACCATGCATGGCGAATTAGTCTTGCTTCTGATGAAAAGTCCAGTAAACAAGTTTCTGATTACTTGGATTTGAATTCTGAAAAAACCACTTTTCAGGCCTACAAATGGGACACATTCACCATGGGTGGTGAATTAGTCCACCTACAGGAATCTACAAATTTAGGAGTAGATTATGTGGAACTAGATTTGCACTTCTGCTTCCTACAGGTGTATGCTTTTGAAATTATCGGATTTAGGTTTGAAAGTGACTTTTTGTTGATTCTTTGACTTGTTGAATGGTGATAGGACTTTAACAACCTTGCAACTTGATCTTCAATGATTTCCAAGCTTCCAAAGGACCTAAATCTGCAAACACACAAGAAAAGAAAGAGAAATGTTGATTGTTAAGGCATGGGGGTTTGCCTTGGTCAAACCCCATTTAGGTAATTAAACCAAAATAATGAAAGAAAGGAATGAAACATGCAAAAATGGAATGGATTACCTTGCCATGATGATTGATCTTGAAATTCTATAGCATAACATGTATAATCTTCCCTTGAAAGTCTTAGAGAGCTAAATTGATGACTAGCAATGTGAAAGCCCTAACTTGCTTGATAGATGAAAGACGAAGAATGGATGTGAATTGAGTTAATTGATGAATAGATGAATGAAAGATTAGGAGATGTGAAATGAGGAGAAAAAGACTTATTTATACACACTTGTGCCTTAGTAACCCATTTATACCTCATCACAGGCTGACATCAAGTGTTTTTGAATAAAATCCTGAAAGGAAATTTAAAATATTTTGAATTTGGGGCCAAGCGAGACTCATTCACCACCCATGGTGAATGGGTCCTGCCTAGGACTTAAAAACATGTGTCGGGAAATATGTTGTATTTAATATTGTTTGTTAGGATAAAACTCAAAAATACACTTAATTAAGCATATGAGAGCATAAAGGGGTCAAATAAAGCATGAAAAAGGGTTAAATAGTGAAGATGTGCCTAGAAAAGTGTGAAATATTTTTACAAGACTTTACAAAACTTCAAAATAGGACTTGTTGATGAATAAAAAAGGATTATTTAAATGAATTATAATAAAAAGAGTCTAGAAGAGTGTAGAAATGCCTTACAACACTTCTCAACACCTTCACAAGATGTCATTAAATGCATTTTATTTAGTTTGCAAAGGTCCAATACTTAGTGTGGATGCATAAAATGTCTCACAACACTTGAATCAAGGCCTCATTACATCCAATTTATCATTAATTAATCCTATTTCAAGCAAAGGGTACTTTTTTCTATGGCCCAAAGGATCATCCAAAGAAAGCTCACAAACATAAAGACATGCCAAGCAACACAATATGCGGGATCCCATTACGCACATGCAATCTCAAAGAACATATAAATAATAAAGGTAGTATGACACATGTGAACCAACCTAAAGCAAGTTGTCTACATCCCAATCTTTTTCATCTATGTAGAAGGCTGATAACTAGCCAATGGAGCAATAACAAGTGTTTTACTAGGACAGTAACCAAGTTCAACACATGGTGATGCACTCTTTTTTGGAGGATCATCATGATTGTGCCCATCTAAGTTCATGGAAGATGAAATAAAAATTTCAGCTCATTATTCACTTCCTCATCAATCTTAACAATCCCATCATCATCATCCAAGTTAATCACATTACAAGGTCTAATGAAAATTTCCATTGTATGCTCATGTTTTTTTTTTTGGTTTAGTTAAAGTTTCATGTTGTGGCAAAGGTGGAGAATTATCATGATTTTTTTGAGTTGGTTTGTTCTTTTCTTCTAACTGATGAGTAATATCACAGCGTATGCACCTATGCTCTTTATCATTTTGGTTTCTTCTTGCACAGTTTTCAAGTTGTGATGGTGTAGGAGTGGGTTTATCAACCACTAGTTTTTTTTCTTCTCGCAAGGGAGGAACAAAAGGAGCCATCAATGGTTGGGAAGCCACTATCTCTTTAGGTCTATAAACTTATTTAATCTTAGGAGGAACCAAAGGATTTGTAATGTTATCTTGTGATCTCTTGTAGGAAATGGGTGTGTGAATTGTGTTGGACTTGTCTTGGTTACTGGGAAGGGATTTTGGTTCAAGCATTATTTCATCAATGATAGGTTAGGGAGGAGAAACAATCATGAAATCAAGAATATTGCTAAGAGATAATTTTGCTATGTTCTTTTCCTTGAAATTTTTATAGGGTTTTAAAAATAATCCTTCACGAGGCTTTATAGGTTCTATAGGTTCAAGCCAAAAGAAATCTAATGAAAAATTTCCATCGATATACAAAGGATTAAAGCCACTATGATGCACAATAAAAATTTCATTTCCAAATATAAATTTCAAGTATTTATGAACTACTGACAAGACAACATCCATGGAACAAAGCCATGGATAGCTTAGCTTCACATGGAATTGATCCGACATTGGGATGATGAATAATGATGCATTTAATTTCTTCAATCCAAATTTTAATGGGAGAGCGATCAAACCTATCATAGGGAAAGCAAAACCATCATGTGTTTTGATTCATTCTTTTGATTGTTCATAATAATCTTTGTAAAGTTCATGCACAAATAAGAATTCCTCAATGGTCATATTCTTTACAAATATAGGATCAATTAATATCCCATTTGTAGGCTTGTCATTTATTCTTCTAGCTATGTAAAGAGGAACATCGGGTGCATGTTTAAGTATATCACTATGTGAGAAAGGAATGTCTATAGACAAGTTGGTTTGATCCTTATGAGGTTTAACATCAATGAATCTAATGATGGTATGTACAACATCCTCATTATTAATCTTGTCACCATCAGTTATATCATGTATGTTGTCAACATCCATCACATCATTCTTAGTATCACTAGCTTTAACAAATGAGATGGAGTGGTTTGGCATTGGATTGGTAAATATTTGAAAATTTTGACTAGGTGGGGCAACAGATTTATTTCCTTGATCATTAAAACCACCCAACTAGATGTGATTAGAATCAATGAGGTCTTGCACTAAATGTTTAAGACGCCTACATCATTTTTTATCATGTCTAACATGCCAGTGATATTGACAAAGGGCGTTGGGATTATTTTTTTAGACGTAAATTTTTAGTGGTTTCAAGCGGTCTAATGAGAGGTAAGATGATTATGTTTTTGCACAAGAGTTATAGCAAGATTAAATGGAGGGTATTAGGTAGTGGGGTGAATGGGTATGGAGTTTTTGTTTTAATGGCATCCACTTGAGGTTCAACATGATGGGTTGGTTGAGGTTTACTTATCTATATAAATCTCTTATTTGGATTCTTGAATGGTTGAAATTTTTTATGATGCATAGTTTTAGATTTTTCAAGACGAGTTGAATGAGTTTTGTCTACAAATTGGTTAAGTTAGTTCTATAGTCAATTAGAGCTATGCATAAATGTGTAAAAGGGAAATTTCATCATCCCAAACTTGTCTTAAATATTTCTTTGTAAGTTATCAATGAAAATCCTTTGAAGATTAGCATTGAGAAGCTTAATGTTGATTTGTTAGTAAAGAAGTTGATAATGAGCTATAAAATTAGTGACCTTTTCATTAGCTTGTTGTTTACATTGCATGAGATTAGGTAAATCCATTTCAGGACCAATGTACACTTGGAAATGATTTAGAAAGGCATAAACAAGCTCATTGAATGAGTTTATTGAGTTATTCAATAAGGAACAAAACTATTCCAACCCCATCTCTTCGAAAAGCCTAGGAAAAAGTTTATCAAAGATTTTATCTTCAAAAAGGAAGTCACTACATAAGGCTTTGTATGCTGAAATATGGTTGCTAGGATATCCTTTACTACCATATTCCTAAAATTTAGGAATATCTATACCTTTTGGCATTTGTGTTCTCAATATCTCTAATGCAAATGGGTTTCTTTTGACATATTGTGCGGGTTGGCCATTTTTATTCTGGTTCAATATTGTTATTTGTTGTTGGAGAGTTGTGAAATTTTTCTAAATTTTGTTTATGGTGGAATCATTGTTTATGTTTTGAGATGGAGAGGAATATATTGGAGGTGTATATGTGTTGGCAGGACAAGTGAATTGCAAGTTTGTGAGAGGCGGGGGGTTTGGAGATATGATATTTCAATTCACAAAGCTAAGAGGATTTCCAATGGAAATACCAAAATTTTGAGTGATATTGTTGATTGGTCTCATTCTTGTAGTGACAGTCGAATTAGTATATGTAGTGAACATAAGGAAATAGGGATCCACCTTTTAGGAGATGGAACTAAGGGGATATGAACTATTTCACTCTTAGTTCATTCAAGGAAACCAAGGTCCCTCAACCAATTGACTTGATTGAGGAATGGACTAGTGTTAGGATGGTTTCCTTAGGTGTGATTAAAAGGTGGTTCACCACTAAGCAAATACTTAGAAATAAAAATATGAAAGCAATATGCAAATATAGCTATGGAATTGGAAAGCATGCAATCAGACTAATAAACATAATAAAACAAAGAAGTTCCTGGAGAAATGAAGATGACTATGTAAGGCCTAAAAACCCTAAAAGGTGTTCCTTTTGATGTGTATTGGGACTCATATTCACGACTAGACAATCTAGTTCCAGTTTAGGGTTTTTGGGTAGGATATGGAATCTTTCAGTGACTGATCTGGTTTTGCTAAAATCTGGTAAAAAGGTAGTACTGAGACTCATACGCCCAAGTTGTTGCAAATTTTATCATTTTGTCACATAGTGTCCTAGGAGCAGAATTTTAAAGATAAACTTTGCGAGCCTCTAAAGATGGATCTAATAAGCATTTTACCACTGGTTTCATTTAAATAGGTTGGATATATTTCTCTAGATCTAAGTTTATATGAGCCTTGATAGCTTTTTGTGACAACTTTTGCAACTTTTATAACTTTGTCATTTTGGTACTTTTGAAGGCTTCAAATCCACTTTTTCTTCGACCTATAAACCTACAATCACATAAAGAGAGAGAGGGAGAGTTGTTTTGTTAGGGAATGGGGGTTTTCCTTGTCAAACCCCATTTTGGTAATCAAACCTTAATGAGAAGTGAAACATTAATGAAATGAAACATGAAATATAAGATGAAACAATAGAACCTTGTTTGAAACCTTGTAGATTTGCAAACAAGTATGAAGTGGCCTCAATGGATGGAGATCTTGATCATGATTCTTGATGAAGGATAATTCCTTTGAACACTTGAATTGATATTGGACAATACATCACAACATTAGCTTAAAATCACATGCATGATGCATCAAAAACACATTCCCAAGGTGGCATATGGGTCCCACCTAGGGGGACTCATACGCCCAAGGTGGTGTATGAGTCCCACCCTAGATTTTTTAGGTGAGAGAATGTTGAGACGTTAGAAAATTAAATGTATTTGTTGAATATGTCAAGATTTTGGTTGAAACAAGCCTCGGGATGCATAATAAATGGTCTTAGGGTCCTATTAGTGATGGTTTAAAGGTCATAAATACAAGAGTGCCCAAAACTTGGTGTGAAGGTATAAATAAATACACTTTACAACACTAAATTAAGGAAAAATTAAGTCTATTTAGCTTAAAAGGGCCCTAAACTTAATGTGAATGAGTAAAACACATTACAATACCAAATCAAGGAATCAGTAGGTTCATTTTAGTATTAATTATTCCAAAATTAAGTGTGAAAATGGGATACATTTTTCTATGCTACATGTAGGAATAGAGGTTATGGTTGAAGGGGGGGGAATTTGATTTCCTCCTTGACTTTGGGTGTAACCCAAAGTTTGTGCACAACTAGCCACTATAGGAATATGGTTATGAATAATATGAGCTAAGATACATGTACAATCTCTATCCCATGTTCATTATCAAGAATTCTTTTCATGTTATCAATGATAGGAATGACATTAGCAACAATATATTTTGTACTCATAAAATCTTGAAATTTTCTAAGGTTTTATTCATTTTTTAGAGTTTCTCTCGAGGGATATCAACAACAATGTTTTCAACATCATTAGAAGTAGTGGTAATAGAACATGTGATATCAGGGATGGAATCCAACATGCGTTGACTAATGTCAACACTATGAGTGAAAGAGTTGGAAAACCTAAGATCCACAGCTAGTGTACTAGCATGAGATGCCATGAGTCTCAAACTATGTCTCACTAAAGAATTAAAAATAGGCCACCAAGTTGTAATACTCATACAAGTTTCACCAAACCAAAAGTGTACCCAAAATGGACAAAAAACACTAAATATAGATAGTAAACACTTATAACTAGGAAGCATAATGCAAGTATTGAAGAAGATATTTGTAGTCTTCAAATCTAAAAATGATAATTGATTGATTGTAATTGAAAGGACCTGAAAAAATGATTATTTTTAAATGCCAAATTTAATTTTTAAAAATGTACTTTTTCTCACTAATTGAACTAGATGCAAAGAATGACACAAAAATACAATTTTTGAAACTACAATAGAGATCTATAGGTACAACAAAGCAAAGCAGATAAACACTGATAAATATGCAGAAATTCAGAAAATTGCTTGTACAAGGATAGGTTCACCCTAATGCGAATGTGTCGTTAGACATGGGTCTGAAAAATTAATTTATGTGTTTAATGTGATATTTAAGCTCATCATTCCCATTTTCAAATAGATTCTTCAATGACAAAATTTCCAAAAATTGATATGAAATGAAAATACAACTTTGTGATAATGTATGAACAAAATGACAAGTTTTTTTAATGTAATTTTGATCTAAATGACTAAAACACACTTTTATGAAATCTACTATGCAAAAATTATGCAATATTTTTAGATTTTTTATGAATTTAGAAGATGTAAACATCCAAATTGTAAACCTAAATGCAATGAAAATCTAGATAATGCAAAACCTAGATCTAGGGTTTTAATGATCTCCAAATTAGAAAAGATGTACAATGTCGGGTTCACCAAAATGAAAAGATGAAGAATAGGGGAGATCCCAAAAATAGGGTGTCTTAGGTCCTTCATACAAATAATTGAGATACTAAATGTATCCCTCTTCCAACAATTTCATTAAACCTAAGAGATTGCAAGGTGTAAAGAATGACTATTAACCCTAAGGTGAGTCAATTAGACTTAAATCTCTAGGTTCCCTAGGATAGTAGGCTTTGGAACTAAATGGAAATGATTTGATGCAACTAAACCTAGTGAACAATATGACCTAGATGATAAAATGCAAGATCCTTTAGCTACATAAATCAAATTGGTAGTTTCCAGGAAGATCTGAGAATGGTCTGGACTCATGTATTTTTCATTAAAATTTGGTTCTAAGCACTGTTGAAGGACAAGTTCACCCTAGGGAAATGAGTCCTAGGTAGGTTGTCTAGAAAAGGATTTGATAGTCCTTTGATGCTAGATCTTGGATTCAGTTTGGCACAAGTCCCATTATCGAATTTAATTCAAAAATAAAATTTGCAATTGAGTATATGTGGCTTGACAACAATTGTGAAAACTTATGCAAAGTTGTAAAATTTCTCTTTGAGATCCTTTTAGTCCTTCTTTCACTTGTAAATCTGCACATACAAAGAGAAGAAAATTGTTTGTTTTTGAATGGGGGTTTACCTTAGTCAAACCCACTGTTTGGTAATTAAACCATGATAGAATGGTAATGTGAATTGATAAATGGAATGAATGATGAATGTACACTTTCTTGCTACAACTCACCAAACCTTTAATGGCTTCCCTTAGAGGACTAATGTTAAATATATCGCTCCAATGCATATTATCCTTCACAAGATGACATGAACACACATAAGCTTGAACATGATGATAAGATCTTGAATGTTGCAACAAATGACTAAAAAATCCACTCTTGAATTATCTTGACAATAATATTTTCTAATATAAAGTTCACCTCTTTCTTGTTGATGTTGCTTAGATTTGAAATGATAAAAAGACTATGTATTCATAGGTGTTTATCTAATTTCCTAAAAATTATATTCCAAAATTCAAAAATTGTGTAGGAAATTTGAATTATCAAAATGCCACCAAAAACATATTAAAATTTGGGATCAAGGAATTAAGGAGGACTCATTCGCCCTTGGGTAAATGGGTCTTGTCCAAATATTCTAGGACACATTCATTTTGGGGTGATTAAAATATTAATTGCATTAATCAAATATAGGTTTCCCTTTTACAAAACACAAAAAATAAGGCTTTGGAATCCATAATTTGGAAAACTAGAAGCTTAATTAAGTCCAACTAATTAAGGGACCCAAACATAGTGTGAAATTGTAAAGGTATACAATTTCCTACACGAAACTGAATATTAATACAAACCAAAGGAATTAGAAATAGTTAGTTGCACTAAAAAAAGGAGACACTGTTATATAATAAGTGATTAGTGTAGTGTCAAAAAATGTCATTGGGACATTTTCACACTTTTTTGGTCCCTCCTTGCTAAATTGAGCCTAATTTTTCCTTGATTTAGTGCTATAATTTGGTTGACACATTCACATTAGGTCTTGGTCCCTTGTGAACTAATGAATTTAAATGGTAACTTGATAAAGTTTTGTGAAGTGTTGTAACTCACTTTCACACTTTTCTAAGCTTTTATTAATCAACTAAACCTAATAAACCTCTTTTTAACCTTAATCCTACCTTATTTTAAAGTTTTGTGAAGTGTTGTAACACACTTTCACACTTTTATAGGCTTATCATTAATAATTGGGATTTCTTATGCTTTAATTTACCTTATCTTGCATCCACAAGCCTCATTTATTGCATATTTTTGATGAAAATCCTGACACCAATCATTAACCAATCATAATTCAAGTGTTTCAGTCTTGAATGGCCCAAATTTAATGATTTGAGACTCATTCACCACCTTGGGCGAATGAGTCACCTAGATTTTTGGGTCTTGAACCTAGTCTCACACCTTTCTAAGCATTTTAAAAAATGGTAGAAAAATTTAGGTCTAGTGGGACTCATTCACCACCTTGGGAAAATGAATCCTATGTGGCCCAAAATTAAAATTAATTTAATTTATTGTGGGATTTAATTCTCCTAGATCTAATATCAGCTTGTAGTGTTGTAATTTCAAGAATTATTGCATAATTAAGTATAAATACAAGTTTATCTCACTCATTTTCACCCTAAGAATTCAAGTATTCATCCTTATAGAAAATTTGAGTTCACAAGTGTTTACTAGAAGCATTCAAGATCCTTCAAGGGAAAATTATCAAGCATTTTAGAGTAGATTTCAAGCATCAAGCATCATGTCAAGGATTTCATGCATCATGTTTATTTTTGAGCTAACAATTGTGATGTATGGTTTTGTGATTCAAGCAAGAGTCAAGATCCAGATCCATTGGATCCATATCATACATGTTTTTAGCACTTCATAGCTATGGTTTGGTGAGTTGCAACATCTTATTTTGTTCATTCATCATCGTCCATTCATATTTCATTCTATTTCAAGGTTTCATTACCAACAAAGGGTTTGACCAAGGTAAACCCCTATCCACTAACCCAAATAAAAAAAATCCCTCTCCTTTGTGTGTGATTTATAGGTCTAGGTTGTAGATTTACTAAGGAGCAAGATTAGAGGAAGTTGTCAAATCATTCAAAGTTGTCAAAGTTGTCATCAAGCCTTGGAGAACACCTATAGGTTGCAAAGAAGGGTTTCAGATCCGAAAACCAATTAGGAAGGATAGATGAAATAGAGAAGAGAAGGATCAAACTTTGAAGCTTCATAAATCCCTAACTAGACTAATTCACCACTTCTAGAGAATGAGTTGCAGTTTCAGTCAAAATTTAGAATTTTGTAGATTCGAATACCCTTTTGGCAGATTCTTGTTCCTTCACAGAAACCCATATTTTGGATTGATTTTCCCAGCTTGGTGAATGAGTCCCACTTAGCATTAAAGTGATATTTTCTAGTGTTTCAGAGCTCCATTCAGTCATCTCCAGATTTCCAGGTGCATATGTTCCTTTCTGTAGCTTTTTGTTATGTTTCATTTACATTTCTAGGTCATTCAATAAGTCATTGCATTAAATTAGGGTTTAGTGTTGCATCTTGCATTTCATTTATCTTTCCAAGTTCTTACTTGGTGTTGAACCCCTCATTAGTTTGTAACCAACCCCTAGAAAAACCCTCTTTCAAGATCTCTTTCTCCTTTGCATTAAGATCTCAAGGGTTTTTTCTTGAGTGAAAGTTAGTGAAGATTGTCATTCTAGGTCATAAACTAGACATTGATTAATTAATTTCTTACCACTTCTTAGAGTGTGAATGAGGGTTGCAGGTTGATCACAGTCAAAATTTAGATATTGCATTGTAGATTCGAATACCCTTTTGGCAGATTCTTGTTCCTTCACAGAAACCCATATTTTGGATTGATTTTCCCAGCTTGGTGAATGAGTCCCACTTAGCATTAAAGTGATATTTTCTAGTGTTTCAGAGCTCCATTCAGTCATCTCCAGATTTCCAGGTGCATATGTTCCTTTCTGTAGCTTTTTGTTATGTTTCATTTACATTTCTAGGTCATTCAATAAGTCATTGCATTAAATTAGGGTTTAGTGTTGCATCTTGCATTTCATTTATCTTTCCAAGTTCTTACTTGGTGTTGAACCCCTCATTAGTTTGTAACCAACCCCTAGAAAAACCCTCTTTCAAGATCTCTTTCTCCTTTGCATTAAGATCTCAAGGGTTTTTTCTTGAGTGAAAGTTAGTGAAGATTGTCATTCTAGGTCATAAACCATCTTGCAGAAGAAGCATACAATTTTCCACCTTTCAATTAGTATGCAATGGGATGTACATGCATTTAATATATGATCTTGATAAGTTTAAATATAATCATGTTATATATAGATATAAATACTAATTAATATAAATAATTAATAGTTATATATAGATATATAAGAATATCAATCAATATAGACAAAGAATAATCTTATATATTGTAGTGTAGGAAATTGCATACCTTTATAATTTCACACTATTTTTGCATCCCCTTAACTAATTGGACTTAATTAAGCCTCTGATTGACCAAATTATGCATTCCAAAGACTTATTATTCTCGTTTTGAGAAAGGGAAACCTATATGAAAAATTTACCAACATTAATTAAATTATATTGAAAACTCAGTGTTTTGGACTTAGGTCCTATGACCCATTCACCCAAGGGTGAATGGTTTTTTGGGGAATCTTAATGATTCAAATTCAAGTTTCAAGTATTGAATTTTGGAATCTCATTTTCGGGAAATTAGATAAACACCTATAAATACATAGTCTTTTTATCAATTAGAATCGAAGGAGAACTTAGATTTTAAGAGGTCAATCCCAAGAGAAAATATTATTATCAAGAGCATTAAAGATCATATTCATCAGTCATCTACAAGAACAATCAAGATCATATCATCATTTTAAAATTCATGCGTGTTCATGTCATGTTTAAGAGCCAACATTGTGATATAGGTTTGAAGCATTCAAGCATCAATAAATCAAGCCAATTCATGCAAGATCTAAGTCTTAGTGTGGTCTATTTAACTTCAGTCCTCCATGGAAAACCATTAATGGTTTGGTGAGTTGTAAAAATATTTGTTCATTCATCAATTCCTTCATTTTGTCATTATTCCATTATGAAGGTTTCATTACCAAACATGGTGTTTGACTAAGGTAAACCCCCATTCACCCAAAATAAGCATTTTTACTTATCTCTTTGTATGTGCAGATTTACACATGAAGAAGGATTGCAATTTAATGAAAGGAGAAATTTTACAAATTTGCATAAGTTACCATCATTGTTATCAACCTATGAAAACTCACAAATTTTATTTACAGCTTTTCAACAATAAAACTTAGAGAAATTAGAAGCTTGGATCCAGTGATTATTTTAGTGGCTAATATTCACTAATTGGCTAATAGTTTGAGATATAATGTGACTTGAATCACCATATTTTTACAAAAAATTATTATATTCTTATTTAAATCACCAAAGAAATTATTTTATTAAAAATTTAACTAAAAAATTCACCACAAAATTAGATACATGATTAGATCAGATTCACCTAGATTTTACAAATTACAATAGAAATCTATATTAATTCACCAATAGTGTATCATAATTATTAGTTGCTTTAGAACCATATTTCTTATCTTTAGTTTCCACCATTGATTTATAATATAATCTAATGGCCCTTATTGTATTCCACGAGGTAAAATGTACCCATGATCTGTAATGCTCATGGAGCCCACAATTTTAGGTTTCATGAGCATTATAGATTATGGGTACATTTTACCTCATAGAGTACAATGAGGGTCATAAGAACAATGATATAAAAGCAATTTTGAGCTCCATGAGAATTAAGAATCGTGGGTACATTTTACCTTGCAAAATATAATGAGGGACATTATATTATATTTTAAAAACAATGGGTGACAAGTAGATATTATAGTCTAACTCTTAAACCCATCAATAATTTCCACCCTTGGGCCCCTACTTTTCCATGAGAATTATTTTTAGATTGGATGGATTTTCCATCATAATTAGTTTATTTTCCTATTATTTTTCAAGATTCTACAAAATTTTCTACAAAATTTTAGTGATGTAAAAAAATTGCTAATAAAATTAATATATTTCTCGAAAAAAAGGAAAGATTCAACAATACAAATTAATATTTTTTCCTAAAAAAATGAAAGATTCGTCGAGATTTTATATGTTTTTTTGAGGGGGGTTTCTTAAAGTTATCACTTCTTAGATCTGGATCAAAGGACTGCAAAAACTAATTTTGGACCTCTACACTAAGACCCATTTTCCCTTGGGTGAATGAGTCTTTGATAAGAACTCAAAACCCACTTTTTATCATAGGTAAAGACTATCAAACCCTTCTCATATTTTCCTATAAATTGTAATTTCTATTTTTTTTATCATAGAATTTTTTCATTCATGTGTTAGTTCATATAATTCATTTAGTTAATGCACTTTAAACCAACAAAAAACATTACATATCATTCATTTCTATCATAAGAAAGAAGAGATCCAAGGTCCAAAATAGAGTTAACTCACCTAAAGGTTGAAATTCAATCCAATCCCTTTGTGATCTTCTCTCTTTCTAATGAAATTGGGAAAAGGTGTGTTTGAATCCTAGGCCATTTCATCATTCCACATTGATTGAATTCATCCCCCCCTTTTCCTTTCATTTCATTTTGGTGAACTTGGCATTGTACATCATAAATTTTGATTTGAAAGTCTCTAAAACCCTAGATATAGGTTTTACATAAGCTTGTTTTGCATCTCACTTAGGGTTTCAAAATTGTATTTTTCCTCATTTAAATTCACAAAAATTCATAAATATTGAATAAATTTTTCATAGTAGTCTGCAAAATGGTTTCTTTCAGTCATTTACATCAAAACATTTAGTCAAAATTGTATCTCAAAAGTTGTCATTTTGTTTTCTTTTTGCCATCAAATTGCATGTGAATTTAATCATCAAATTTTGGAAATCTATAACTGAAACATTCTATTTGAAACCTGAAATAGAGAACTTTTAAACATTAACTCATAAACTCAAATTATATTTTTTCTAATACTTGTACAAAGACCCATTCACCCTTGGGTGAACCTGTCCTTGTATAGGTAATTTTTCAATTTTTTTGGGCATAAATTTGTCTTTCTCTACTTTCTTTCCTACTATTTACAGATCTTAGTTTCAGTTTCAGAAGTTGTAGTAAATTGTATTGGTTTTTGCATTTAAGTTAATTGATCTAAACAAGTGCATTATTCAAAAGTAAAAATTGCATTCAAAAGACGTCATTTTCAAGTTTTTTGCATTCTAAAATCAGTAAATCTCATATGCTAGATTTGAAAATCACAAGATCTTTTCTTTTCTTTATTTTTGGTACACTTTTGGTTTGGTGAAACTTGTATGATTATTACAACCTAGTGTCCTATTTCCAATACTTTATTGAAAATAGTTTGAGACTCATGGCGTTTTGTGCTAGTACATCCACTATGGATCTTGGGTTTTCCAACTCTTTTACTCATAGTGTTGAAACTAGTCAACTCGCTTTGGACTCTATCACTAATGCTATGATTGGATTCATTGACATTCAACCTCATAAGGTCCAAACCAAATTGTCTCTTGACACTATTTTCTCACAAAATAACATAATGAACCGTGCACCTAATAGTCCTCTTTACATAGCTAGAAGAATCAATGACAAGCCTACAAATGGGATATTAATTGATCTCGTGTGTGCAGAGAACACGATCACTGAGGAATTCTTGTTTGTGCATGAAATTTACCTTGATTCTTAAAAATAATTGAAAGCATGGATTAAAACACGTGATTGTTTTTCTCACCCTATGATAGGTTTGATCACTCTCCCATTAAAAGTTGGATTGAAATAATTAAATGTCTCATTCTCCATCATCTCATCATCGGACTGATTATGTGTGAATTTAGGCTACCCATGGATACACTCCATGGATTTCGTCCCATCGGCTATTCGTAAATGCTTAAAATCTCGATTTGGAATGAAATTTTTACTATGAATCATAGTGGGTTTAATCCTTTATCTTCTCATGGGAAAATTTAATTGGATTTATTTTTGCATGAACCCATGGAACCTATTAAGCCTTATGAGGAATTTTTATTCAAATATTATAAAAGGTTCAAGGCAAAGCATTTAGTAGAATTATCTATGGATTTTTCTTGAGGTTATTTTCTTGCTTAAAATTTTCTTGAGGAACTTATTGTTATAGATAGAAGTATTTAACCTTCAAATTGTAGTGTATAGAAACGTAACCCTTTACATTTTCTCACTTGTTTGGGCCCTCCTATTTAAATTGGACTTAAAATTTCCTTAATTTAGTGTTGCTGAATATACCTTATTACATTTGAAAAAATATACCTTATTACATTTACAAATTTATTTGAGCCCTTTTAATTAAATGAGCTTAATTATGCCTTTTCTGGCCTTTTAATTTATTTTCCAAGCCTATTTAATTACATTTTTTGAAAGGGGAACCCAAAATTTATTAATGCCTAAACATAACACTTCACAATGATAAATGTGTGTCCTAGATTTATGGACCTAGGACCCATTCGCCCATGGGTGAATGGGTCCTCCCTAAACCTTAGGACCTAAATTTAACTTATGTTTTTAGTGGTATTATAATGATTCAAATCTTTGATTCAATGTCGGCTTGTGATATTTGAATTTCAGGAAATTGAGGATACATACCTATAAATATAAGGTTATTTCACTATGTTCCACCTAGAAATTTTATAATATCTTTGTAGCAAAGACATATGTTGACCCCAAATCTATGGATCCCTTATGTGATTTTAGGATTTCATTTTGGGGGAACCCCTTCCTTTTTCATTACGTAGCTTCATTTGTAAACTATGACTTGGCATAGGGATTTCCATATAAGCACTTATGTCTTCTTTATTGTTAGCATTTATCATTTGCTACTTTAAAGTAATTGCTCATAGCATGGTGTTAACAATTTATTTAGAGAAGACCTTACATGAACTAAGCAAAATCCCTTTGAACACCTTTTATCCTATTTTTATTTTTTGTTCATAAGTGTTTAGCATAACATAGCTTGATAAACCTTATGAAGCTTGAAGTTACAACCCTTTTTATGACCACCAATCATAACACACTTTGCTTGCTAGTGGAACCTTGTTTGTTCATAAGTGCTTAGCATAGTGTATCTTGTGAAGCCTTATGGAGCTCAAAGTTCATATTTTGTGGTTCCTTATTAAATTTATTGGAGGTATAGCTTTGTTATGGTATGGGAACCTAATAAGATTCTCTCATTTTCCACCCTTAGGGGCTCACCTAGTGGACAACCAAAGTTCCACTAGCCCATGTGAGTGTGCATTTTTGTTTGCATAGTGGACAACAAGTTCCACTTGTAAACACTTTTGGACAAATAGTTGAGGCGTGTTCCACATCGCATTGGACAGTTGAGGCTTGATCCACCCTTTGTTTTGTTTCTTTTTCCTTTTTCTCTTTTAACGAGTCTTTGGCATTGTATGATTGAGTATCTTGTCATTGTTGTATACATATGTTTTTATTGTCTACTTTACTATGATTTTGATTGAAGGTCATCCTCTCACTAAAGTGGGTGCTCAATGTATTCTAGAAAAATGTAACCTTCACATTTTTTCACTTGTTTGGGCCCTCCTATTTAAACTGGACTTAAAATTATCTTAATTTAGTGTTGTTAAATGTACCTTATTACATTTACATACTTATTTGGGACCTTTTAATTAAATGAGCATAACTATGCCTTAATTGGCCCTTTAATTCATTTTTCAAAGGGTACATCTCAAACTTATTAATTCCTAAACATAACATGCTTCACAATGAGCAATGTGTGTCCTAGGTTTATGGACTTGGGACACATTCGCCCAAGGCGAATGGGTCCTCACTAAACCTTAGGACCTAAATTTAACTTATGTTTTTGGTGGTTTCTTATTGATTTAAAATCTATAATTCAATGCCTTGTGATATTTGAATTTTGGGAAATTAAGGATACATACCTATAAATATAAGTTTATTTCACTGTGTTCCACCTGGTAATTTTATGAGATTTCAAGAGCACTTTTAAGAGCATTTCACAAGTCATCAAAGTCTTTAAAGAGTAGAAATTTCAAAATTTTATTGCAACATTCAAGATCCATTCATTATGTCAAAATATTCTTGCATCATGCATGTTTTTTGGAGCTAACATTGTGATGTAGGTTTCATGATCAAATCAAGCATTCAAACATTATTTCAAGTAAGATTTAAATGTCAAGATCCACATCCATTGAAGTAATTTCATGCAAGTTGCAGATTTTCCAAGATCTACATTCCAATGTTTCTACAAGGGTTTGTTGAGTGGTAACATAGATTTGTTCATTCTTCATTCCCTCTTTCATGCTTTATTTGAATTCAAGGTTTGATTACTATGAATGTAAAATTCCTTGAGCTGCCTTCGGGTGGTTTTTCTTTGCTATGTACTAGCCCATGCCTTAGATGTTTGAAATGTTTCCCTTCACTTCTCTATCGGGCCTCTTTTTGATAAAATATGTCATCTACTGCCACGTGTCTGTCGAGCACTCTTTGCAGTGATTACTTCCTTTGCTCTCGTACTGGCTCCCACCATGCTTCCACATGTCAAAACCGTGGGCTCTTCAAGGCTACTTCCCTTCACTTTTGAATCGAGCCCCATCTGCATGCCATGTAGCTTTCATCCGCATACATTTTTTGTGGACCCCACAGTCGGAACCGATAGTAAATAATGTTGCCACGTGTCTTCCCAACACAAGCCTTCATCACAGAAAGGGAGAAATGAACCACTAGCTACAACCTGCCGCCACAAATCTCTTCGGCGGGAGTTCTACCAAAGGGAAGGATGGAGCGAGTAACAAGATGCAACATGTCGTCGCATGTCTTAACTTCCTTTGTAGGTAAATGATGCTTGTTTGCATGGGGTTCTTCTAGGACCATTGACATCATTTGTAGGGGATGTATCTGGCTGGAGAGCGACCATGTTCTATGGCCCAAATCTTTTCTGTTACAATGGTCAAGGGGAATCATTGTTGTAGCCATCATTGTTCAAGATATGGGATCTTTTTTGTTACTAGCCCTCCAGGAAGTGGGGTTGTTGGCTATATATACTACTTCTTGCTTCTAAAAATGAGTTCAAAAAATACATAAAAATTAGGAAAAGACACCAGACCTTTTTATTTCTTTTAGATCAATGTATGAGACTATTAAACTAGGCCATTGTTTGGCCTTTCTATTTTTCTTAAGCTATTTGATAAAACATTAATAATGTGTCATTATTGTCCTGAATTATTCATTTGTAGAACTTCTATGATTTTAATAAAAATTGTTGGTTTATATCATGTCTTTGATTCCTCTTTTCAGTGAATGTGTGTGAGAATCATTTTATGTCATTATATGAATGGTTTAGGTCTTTATCTTTGATTTCTATTATTCTAGAACATAGCAAATTGTTGATCGGGCCCTTAAATCAAATCCCAAAAGATAGATTTACCGTGCCTATATCTACTCCTTGGTGCATCGCCTTAATTATATTTTCATTTTTTATATTTGCTTCATTTCCCCATTCAAAAACCCCAATTATAGAAGAAGTCGGCTTCTTTAAAAACCCATAGGTCACTCAGTTTAACACAATTGGTCCCCCCATTAACTGAGTTTCTCATAATGGTTGTTAGCTTGCTAACTTTTGGCATCAACAGTTTCTTTTTTTTGGCATGCTCGGTGGGACTGCTTAAATGAATCTAAATCTAAAGAGGGTGTATGAGCCATCGACCTATTACTATATCCCAAAAAATAAATAATCATGGGTTGTTAGTGTCACCATTAGGAACAGTACAAGTCATGACCCAATTAGTGAACATTCCACTTCCTACGCCCCTTTCGCTAGCCATGTTTCCCACCGCTAATAGAAATTATGTGGCATGGGACATTGGAAGTCATCTTGTAGCGCTAGTAGCGCTAGCCATTTGGGCTCCTACCCTAGTCTCTGCTCTAAAATCTATACCTAAGTTCACTGAAGATGGCTCAAGGACACAATCTAAACATCTGCAAGATGTTATGAGAATATGTCTAATGCACTGAGTTATAGACTAAAATGTAGCACTAAGGTTGCTTGCAGCCTCTTTTAGAGGTAAGGCACTAGATTGGTACTACAGTCTGCAAGATAATACTATCAGTACCTGAGATCAGCTCGGAGACCCTTACTATGAAATATTCTCAAATGATAGAGACGGATCTTTGCAATATCATCAGTTGTCAGTCGTAAAAGAGGCCCCATATGAAACTATGTAAGACTTCAATGCTCGATTCCACATAACTTGGCAGAGA
This sequence comes from Sequoia sempervirens, assembly GCA_007258455.2. NCBI lineage: Eukaryota > Viridiplantae > Streptophyta > Pinopsida > Cupressales > Cupressaceae > Sequoia > Sequoia sempervirens. Next base: position 310,288,706 of record VDFB02373365.1, on the reverse strand, counting down.
ATTTAGGTTACTATCTACTTGCTAGCTGAGTTGGTGTTCATGTTCTACATAAAATTTATCAACCCTGATATTTTGATGATGAACCAATCTCTTAGTAGAACCATGATACTGAATGCATATAGCATCGCAATCAAAGCAGAGAACAATCTGATAGATGCCAGGAAGTTTTCACCTTGACCCACCATGCCTATCTTCCCTAAAGTATTAGTTCCTGCCCATGAGATACCGTCTACTAGTGTGCTTGCTCCTCCCCAGTCTATGTATACATATCTAGGTGCACCACAAAATGTGACTACCACATCTAGTTCTTCAAAGGATTATATAAGCAATGTCAAGGAGATGTTGTGGGATATGGACAATGAGATAACTGTTAGCAAGCGGAACCAAGCCATGCCTCTTAAGTCAACTTATTAGAACTATCAAGGTGGAAGGTCTTATTACCAACATAACTAGTTACAAGGAGGTGCTTGTACCAATCCACAGGCTCAAACAACTAATCAAATAGAACTAGTGCCCACTATGATGTAGAGCACCAACCCAAGCTCAAGCAGAGAATTGACAACGAGGCAAAATAATCTAGTCGATGACACCAACCCTTGGTGCTTCCCATTAGGTGACTTACATATGCCTTGAAACTGCCCACGTGACAATCTACAACAAAAGGTGACATGGTAGCATAGCCAAGGTGCAACATCAAATCATGGAGGTTATGTATATGCCTCTCCGCAAATGGAAAACGTGGTGCTCATTGTGCAAATGCAAGGGATGTCCCTGGAGAAAGAAATAGATATTGCTCCTAATCACGTGCTCTTCTCATGGATGGAAGAAGATGTGGTGTTTTCCAATGATGCATCCACATCGAAAACACCGTAAGTACAATCTAATTACAACATTCACTTAAAGAGGGGATTCACAGGTGAACCAGTCGTCCTGCAACTAGTCATTTTATAGCCCAAAAGGGCTTCCGACCAAACGCCCAGTACCTCTGCAATGGCACCACAATGTCTACAGTGAAGGGAAATTGTTATAACAAGAGCTGAGGATCAGAAGCCTCCAAATCCACCACCATTCAATGTGGTGGAACAATTGAAAAAATCATCCGCTAATGTGTCTCTAGGATATCTTAGCTATCCCAGAACAAAAAACATTTCTACAGAAGACTCTCCAAGAAGATTCAATCATTGAGCCAATAGAGAAATTGATCAAAGGAAAGGTTGTTAATCAATCACCTCTTTCCAAGGTTCTCACAAATAGCACAAATTAAGCCTCTGCTGAGGTTAGAGATAAGCTGAAACTGAAACCCTTCTTCCTAACTCTCATTGTGGTAGAGAAATTATTACACAATGCCATGATTGACTCCAGTGCTAGCACTATAGTAATTCCCAAGTAGATAGTTGAAGCCCTAGGAATTAGCTATGAGCCTTTAAAAAGAGGGGTTATGCAGCTTGATGGGAACAAACTCAAAACTGTAGGTGTCATCAAAGACCTCTCCTTCACTCTGTTCTCCTTCCCTAACATCAAATTTCTACAAGATATTGTGGTCATAGATGCCCCCCTATGTTTGGTCTCTACCTATCCTGAGAATTCACTTCAAATATAGGAGGATACCTATCTTTAGACTAGTCACACTTGATCCTAAGGACCAATCATGGAGCTAAAATGAAAATAGTGTCTAAAGCTCTGCATTTGGAACATGTGGCCAATGAAGCTATGATCAACTTTGACGCTGCTCATACCTCTTTCACTAAGGAGGAAACATATTGCACCGAGTTGCTAGAAGATAGAAAGGTAACCACCAATCAAACCAATCAAGAAGAAGCTCTCTTGAGAAAATATATAGATGTTGACCCTTTCGGCAACTATCATGCTACTAGGATGGGAACCTATGTCATCTATGATGAAGATCAAGTGCTTCTGAAAGTCATGAAGGAACCCAAAAATAACCAAGATTCAGAGCTATGGACGTTACACTTTGAAGGAGCAAGATGCAAAGTGGGCAGAGGGGCCGAGATATGTTTGATATCCCCACACAACAAAAAGACACTTTGGTCTTTTTGCTTCTAGTTAGCTTGTTCAAACAATGAAGCTGAATATGAAGGACTAGTACAAGGTCTGATTCTTGTAGAGCGGATGGGCATTAAGCATTTAATGTAATTCAAAGATTCTAAACTAGTGGTCAACCAAGTCTGAGGGATTTTGGAAACCAAGAATTTCTGCATGAGATCCTACAAAAATAGAGTTTGGAACCTGATAGATGGTTTTGAAGCCTTCAACATTTAGACAATGCCTAGAGAAACCAATATCGATATAGATCACATGGCCACAATTGGATCCCAGTTTGATCCTACCTCTAGCCTAGTACATAAAAAACACTATGTATGAGGGATAGTCCAACCGATGATCCCAGGTAATGATCAGAGTTGGCAAGTATTTGATAGCGATGAACACATCGCCTCATTCATCCAATAGTCGGGAGAATTTTCCAACCAACTCCAACAAAAGATTGTTGAATCCTATGATGAATAGATCATTCAGCTAAGGTCTAATAAGCTTTTGAAGGGACTTGTCACCCTCAAAGACTTTTTTGATTGTGACGATGAAAGAAATGATAAAAGGAAGTTTGTAGCAGACAAAAGCGACTATGCAGAACTTTAGGTCAGAGATGAAAGAAAGCTCAAAGTTGGGAAGGACATTCTGCATCATGATAAAGAAAATCTTATCAACTTCTGCGAGAGGTATGAAGGAGTGGTGTCTTGGTCATATGATGACCTTAAGGATATGATCCTGAAATCATCCATCATACAATACAGCTGCCAGAAGGTGCAAAACCAGTCTGCCAAAAATAGAGACCACTGAACCCAAAGATCAAAGTCATGATGGTGCAATAATTGATTAAGTTAATTTAGTCTCAGATCATCTTCTTGATTAAGCATAGCACATGGGTATCCAACTTGGTTCCATTCCAAAAGAAGAACGGAGATATCCGCTTATGTGTTGACTTATGAAACCTAAACAAAGCATTCCTAAAGAACCACTATCCACTGTCTTCAATGGAGTCAATCTTGCAAACAATGGTAAGGTCGGAAATGTTTTCTCTAATAGATGGATTCTCCGGTTACAATCAAATCTAGATCAAAGAGGAAGACCGACACAAAACAACATTCACTACAAAGTGGGGTCATTGACATATGCTAAGATGATTTTTGGCCTTGCCACTTTTCAGCAGGCCATGGATATCACTTTCAACCAATTGATTAACAAGACTATCCTAATCTATTTGGATGACCTGACTATTTTCTCCAAACATAAGGATGATCACTTCAATCACCTTGAGATGGTTTTCAAAAAATTCCAGGAGTTTGGGGTATCCCTAAACCCAAAAAAATGTGTCTTTGAAGTGATGCAAGGCAAGCTATTGGGGCACATAGTGTCCAAAGAATGAATTGAAATTTATCTTGAGTGGGTGAAAGCAATCAAGGAACTTCCCCTATCAGTCAACAAGAAAGGAGTTCAATCTTTCCTAGGGAAGGTAAATTTTGTAAGCAAATTCATTTCAGATTTCGTAGGGATAATTAGACCAATCACCATAATGTTGAGAAAGGATCAATTATTCAAATGGACTAAAGAAGCTAGAGAATCTTTCAAGAAGGTTAAGGATGCTATTTCTTCAACTCTTGTGTTGGTCAATCTAGACCTATCGAAGGACTTAATAATGTATGTATTCAGTAGCAAGTCAAGCATTGCTACTATCTTAACGCAAAAGGATGATGAAGGCAAGGGAGAACATCTGATCATATTTCACTCCCAGACCCTAAAGGAAAATGAGACGAACTACAACTTCATCGAGAGGCAAGTGTTTGCAATTATTAAGGGACTCAAGAAGTTTCAACACCTAATATCTTGCAATAAGGTGATTATTTATGTCGCGCTTTCTAGTGTGCATGAATACATCATGGAAGGGGAAATCACCAAAAAGAGAGCTAATTGGATCACTAAGATCCTTGAATATGACATTCAGGTCAAGCCTACAAAGACCATCTGAGGAAGAGGACTGTGTTAATATCTGGTGCACGATGAGGAAATGATGGCTGAAGAAGACCAATTGGAGCTGGTTCTAATGAATGAGTCTAAATTCGAAGGCTGCTAGTTGGTGGATAGAGTAAGGTTCATGCACATAGGAAAATACCCGTCAAGTCTTTCTTCTCAAAAGAGAAGATTTTATCAATTGCAAAATAGTAGATATGCGCTCATCGAAGGGGTCCTTTTCAAGAGGAGCTTCAACGGTGTTCTATTGTGGTGTGTTACCATAGAGCAAGTGAAGAAGATTCTCGACACTTTCCACAATAGTCCCACAGGCGAGCATTTCTCCGCAAAGACCATTGTCATTAAAATTATGTGTGACGGGTACTTTTGGCTTATGTTGTTCAACGACTCATAATCCTTGGTAAAAGCCTACAAGGAATGTCAATTCTTTGTGGGAAGAAGAAATTTTTTTGTGATGCCTCTCAATTCGATAGTGGTTGATGAGCCTTTCACACAATGGGTCCTTGATTTCGTCGAAATGATCAATCCCACCTCCAGTGCCAGACACAAATGGATCATTACGGCCATAGACTACTTTACCAGATGGACCGAAGCCATGCCCTTAAAGAATGCAATGGAGGTAGAGATAGAAGAGTTCCTCAAAGAACTAGTGACGAGATTCAGCCCTCCTAAAACCATCATCTCCGACAATGCCAAAGCTTTTCTAGGCTCTAAGATATGTCAATTCACACTCGCACATGGCATATTCTTAAAAACATCATCAAACTACTACCCATAGGGTGGCCTGGTAGAGTCAACTAACAAAAATTTAGTCTGACTCATCAAAAGAATCAGGTAAGAGCACCAATGTGAATGGCATAAAAACCTTCGAGCAACGCTTTGGGAAAACTGCATAAATCCTAAGCAATTCCTCAAGACTACACCGTATGAGCTAGTCTATGGAAAAGAAGTGCTATTGCCTATCTCCATGGAGATTTCAATACTACAATTGCTCAAATCTCTCAAGGTAGAGAAAAACAATGTCATGGAGGTGTGGCTAACCGAGTTGCTGGAAGTGCAAGAAAAAAGGGAAAAGGCCTTGATAGCCATTTCCAACTACCAACAGGTGGTTAAAAGATGGTTCGACAAGAAAGCTTCATACCAAGGTCTAAAATGTGGGGACCTAGTGCTAAAATTCAATGAAAGGGCTGTAAAGACAGGTCAACACAGTAAGTTTGATAGCCTTTTGGAAGGCCCTTTCAAAATAATTTAGTGCAAAAAACATAATGCATTTGAATTGGAAACCATGGAGCAAGAAGCATTGCGGATTTTTGTTAATGTAATACACCTAAAATTATTCAATTAAGCTTCAAAATTATTTCTACCAGTGTAAATATGTGAGTAGTGCAATTAATTTTCTTTCATGTTTTTTTGTGGGTTGGTCTTTCAATAATTAGTTTCTATAGTGTGAGGAAGCAGAAACAAATGGAACCCATTATTGCAACGTGCAAAGAGAACTAAAAGCAACCCATGAAGTAGAGGAATGATACCCATATGCAAAATTAAAGTAAACACAAAGTGCATAAAGAACCAAAAGAAAACCCACATTCCAATTCAAAAGAAGAAAGGAGACAAATTTTTTAACATAATCTATATTTTCATTATATTTATATGCTTTGATAAATACATTGTCAAAAATGGCTCAAAGGCCATGCTTTTAGAGTATATATCTATATAGATTATGTATCTTCTTTATATATAGACAATAAAGCCTTTTTCTAGGAGTATATACAAAAAATGAAATAACATGTATTAGTTCTTAAAGCATAAAAAAAAATTTAGTCTAGGGCATGTGCAGCAACAATGGAGGCATCAATGGCAGCGTCAACAATTTCTTCATCAACAGGGGCATCGTCAGGACCAATAGCAGCATCCGCAGGAGCAATGGAAAATGGTGGAGGGAACACCAGGTTCCTGAAGTTAGTGTACCAGTCGATGTCATAAAAGGGCACCATGCATAGGTGAAATAGGAAGTGGCATGCATGGGTGACCCTTTGGTGATGTTCTTCTTGTGACTGGATGCAGAAACCACTCAAGAACAACACCCATGGTACAACTATGTCTTCTTTAATGTACTTTCAAAGGTCGCTTTCCATTGGAAAGCCTATACTGAATGCAATATTTTCCACCACCTCTCCAACACCACCCAAGTATTTCTTCAAAAATATTTTGAGCACCAGGTGGAGAACCAATGGCTTGGGGACCTAGATTTCAAGCATGGATGCTACGAAGTGAGAGAACACATCAGTGTTAACTCTGCACCTATCCTCATAGTCAATGCAATCCCTCCCCAAAACCCACTTGATCGCTATAATGGCTAGAGAATGTTTATTGTTTGTCATCCTTTTGAGATGCCTAGTTGAGATTTCACCAAGAAAATTTGACTAGGATTTCTTGCAAACCAACCTAATTGGGATGTTCATGGTTCCTAGCTCTATGAAAATTCTACGCAACTACTAACGCAAAACGCTAAGCCAATTGCATATTACCTATTCTACTAAAATTGCTAAGTGTTATTTTGCTATTGCCTAAGTGCCTATTTATAGAAATGGCCAGGATAAGCATGGTAATTTGCATACCATAAGCATGATGCTAATTGAGTACCATCTCGAAAATTGCACCAAGGCTCACTCAAATTTCCCACCCAGTTGTGTTTACTAGGTACAATTTGTTGTGTGTAGGATTAATAGGAGCTAATTAATTAGCATAAGCTGGTGACAATCACCAGTGTTATTCTGTATGGGAAAGTGTTGAGGTGTCACGTTGTAGGCATTTTTCAAACTCCAAGGAAAAACTCGTATCTTTTCAAGCACTTATTGCATATTTGGGCTTAATCATTCAGTTTGGGATATTAATTTCCACAGCATGCAAATGCCTAAGCTACCTTCAAATTGTCAGCTCAAGTTCCAAGAAAATCATGCTGGAGGACACCATTACTAAGGGTCATTATGAATTCTTGTCATTTCAGAATGGCAAGTAATTCATCTTGCACAAGCAAATAATTGGTGGTACATACCAAATTTAATGCTAAAAGGTGAGCATTTTTGGCCACCACAAGAAGGAAATAACTAAGTATCACATGCAAAAGGCTAGCATTGTGAATGCTTTTCAAACACACTACCTAAAGCAACAAAAAAATTTAGCGCAACCAGAGCCGAGGTAAATTGTAGAAAATTTGAGCTAAGTAGAAGCCTCCAGTAGAAGGAAAATGGCAGAAAGTTCTCAAGTAGAGGCACAGGTAGAGGCGTAGGGAGAGGCAACGTAGAGCTTTTTTGATGCTATGCGTGCAACAACACCCATCTATGTCTTTGAAAATTTCTCATACACTTCGCGTGGGGAACTAGAGAAGCTAGAATGGGTAAACACATGGGTCCTGGACAAGCCCAAAAGTTATAGAAATCATAGCCTAATCAAGGAGGAATGGGATAATATTCATGATCCTATCCTCACAAAGAACCCTAAGTCTTTGAGGGAGGTGGCCTATGAAAGGATGAGGAAATTCAGCGACCTGGATAAATTGGCGCAAAAGTTATGGTTCAACGAGCTCCCACAATATATGGTCTCGTTTGTGCACTATTGCCCAGAACTAGTCAATGCGGCCATCATACATTTCAACTCAAGCACTAACACCATCAAAGGCTTGGATTTGAAAGTTAATATATACCCGGGAGCTATTTGGAATATGTTGTGCATGCCTAACCAAAGCTCTAGAGCATAAGAGATAGAGTCATTCAACCCAACAAAGGGAGAGGAAATATGGAGAACCATGAAAAAGGCTTTAGATTTTTATAACAAAGAAACACAAAGGCCTAAAGAAGATAAACAAAAGCCACCAAATATTCTGGTGCCACACAATGCCTTGCCCACAGACATGTAGGAGGTCTTCTCAATGTTGGCATTTGTTTGTGGCATGGACACCAATAAGGATGTGCAAGAGTTTCAGTTGGGTATAGGGTTTCAATTCCATAGGCAATATTCCTTTTTCTGGTATGATTTTTCACAATTCCTTATTGACAAGATGATAAGGAAAATAAGGGACTACCAAATGCAATGGAGGTTCAAGTTTCCTTCCTTCCTTTCCCATATGTTTTCGCATCAAAACCTTGATTTCTTTAAGAAGCATGTGAGGTTGGCTATTTTTGATGAATCAGGAAAAAGAAGGCCAGTTTCTGTATGGACTCCTCTAATCTCCTCTACTTACGATTATTATGCATTTTCAGATTATTTCTTGACTCTGATTTTGCAAGATTTGAAAGGAGAGGATGGTATTGACTAACTCACCAAGGAGCAGACAAAGTATTTATAGAACTTCACTCCCAAATGTGACGGGTTTCTTGGAGTGGATTTCACATTCATCTGGATGCGCAGATTCACCAGGGAACCATTTCTCCTTTCGACATCACAAATCAGGTGCTAGCCCTTGAAATGTTCCAGCAAGTATCCATTATTGACTACACCTTTTGCGAAGGACGTGCAAAGAAGAAGGGATTTTTTGTCTCCCCACTAAGCTTCAAAATGGTGGTCATGAGCAAAAATCAGATGCACCAGCTGCTAGAAGATAAGTTCGCTCATCAAGGGTTGGTAATGATTTGTGACAAATGGAATTACAACCCTGAAAATGACTTGCCAAAGGAATTTGTTAAGGTAACACAGAGTCCCCGACCTTACTAGGAAAAGAGATGAAACCCTCTAAAGGATCTGGATGATCTATTACTTGACTTGATTCACATTCCTACTGACAACAGTAGGCCACCATGGAATAAATTCTACTTCGCTATGGAAAAGTATGATGAGAAGCGCAAAATGGGAGCCGACCTTCAAAGCAAGTTATCAAAAATAGAAGGATGAAGCGACAAGAGAATCAGATATTTTTGGGTGTACCACCAAGAGATCAAACAACCCAAGGCCCCTTATGGAAGCATGGAGTTGGATGATCAATTTCATAAATCATGGAATGAGGTGCGCACAAATTCTGACACAAGCGCTGATAAGGATGATGACTCTAGTGAAGAGTCCGAAGAGCATATGGGGAAAGGAACAGAGAAAGAATTAGAAGTGTCATTAGCCTCCACTCAGCCAAAAAGGAAAGCAATGGAGCAGCCTAGCCAGATTGCTTCAAATGTGTGGATGAACATAACAAGAGCTTTGCGGAAACTCACCTAGACTGTAGCAAGGAAAATAATGACTCAACAACAGTTGGAAACCATAGAGGTGAAGGAATCCCTACCCTTTAAATGATAGTGCATAGAAGTAACTTATGGAGATAGTTTGCAATCACCCTCAACAAGCCAGGAGGTCATGGCAAGCCAAGAACAACAATCATCCAGTCAAGAGGTAACATTTGCTCCCTCTTCCAGGTATGTGTAGGATCATGATGGGTCATAAAGTGGTGATATGATGGGTATGTGTAGGGTATGTGGCTAATGACTTTTTTTTACGCAAAATTAATGAAAAGAAAAGGGTTTTTAAAGGATATTCTCATTTTTCCACCAATATAAATTATGCTTTACTTTGAATTTAATAAATAATTATTATTCATTTTCTATTTGAATTACAACTAACGTCCTGATATATAGGTTGATTAAAAAACATCTATAACTTTCAAACGGTATCACATTTTTTTAATCTAAAACATACATCACATTTTATGCTCTGCATACTATAGGATTAAAAGAAAATTTGAATTTCATGAATTTTTGACCAAGTTAAGGTGGTCAGACATACGATTCTTTATATTTTTTAAAAGTTGTAATAAAATATTCATAATTAATTATTTACTTGGAAAAAAATTACAAAAAATTATGCATCACATCGGGACATGAGTCCTCTACTTATATCTAAAATATTATCATTTTATTGTGGTTAGGGTGGTCAGACAGAAACCTACTTCTTATTTTTTCCCTAAAATTTAAGTACTACTACATTGAAATATCAAATTTTCACCAAATAGATTTGTTTTCTAAATAAACCTAGTAGTTTAAAAACTACATTCAATTTGCTATAGATTCTATTCTTACATATTTTTGAAATAATATAGATAACTTATTTAAATTTTTACATCAAGTTGCCTAACTCTAATTTTTTGAATTTTTTGCCACTTAAGGGCCTATTTTTCCATTATATCCTACACATACCCTTCTCTTACTTCACAATCTTTAGTGTCCCCTGCTGCCTCTGAAGCACCCATTGCTACAAGTGTTGGCCCTTCCTTTTCCACCTTTTCTGCAATGGTTGTGGGAGGTTTCTCCCAATTCTATTAGGTGAGGCCATTTATCTTGACGCCTTCGTGAATGCTTAAACCATTTGCCACTACCCAATATGTTATCACCTCTCTATATGCAAGCACAACTGCCATTGACACCCTCCTGCTACCACTATATCGAGCCCAATTCAGTCTACCCAATAGATGGAGTTCTTCACGAATCCATTATTGCCACAACACTTGATGAGTCCTCCCACTGGATCACAAACCAAGCTTTGGCATGTCCCTCATTTATCCCCATGGATAGTCAATCTCCCAAAAAATAAAACACCTGAAACCACTACCCTCACATTCCCTTTTTCCCTACCTCTCGGTGCACCTTTCGTAGGCGGGCTAGTTCAATCACCGCCCCAATTTATGGCATAGAGTGATAATACAAAGGAAGCGCAGGCTCTTATCTAATTTAGAATTGAAAGGCCAAGGATAACAAGAAGCTTACAGAACCAAAGGTGTTTACTATTTACAATGAAGCTTAGAAATCGATCCATTTCACAACCATGCATCTGAACGTTATCAAACTGTAAGGGGAGAGGTTGCCCGACGATCACAACATGTTCGCCATGGGACTCAATCTGAGCATAGCCCGATGACAGGACAAAGTTGAGCTCATCGAAGAAATGCAATGGGTAGTGATGACTAACTTCCTCAAGTCTGGTCTCCAACTAAAGAAGAAGGAAGAGTAGTTGACGCTTGTGAAGGATAGGGTCAAATTCCTATTGGCTAAGGAAAAGGAAATGGAAGTAGAAATGGCATGCTTATTGGAGAGAGCATAGGAAGCAGAGGTAGAGTAGAAAAAACTCTGGGTGGAACTTGCAAAGTTCCAATCCATTGACCCCACCCTAGTCGACGTGTTGCAGTCGAGGAACCAAGACTATCAAAATAGGTTGGCTCTAGCGGAGCTGGCACTGCACCAAAAGAGTGAGGAGTTTGAATGACAACACACTCAATTTGAGAAACAAATGCAAAAGAGGAATGTAGACTTTGGGAGCCAAAAGGCCCAATTGGAAAAGGAGCTCGAGGACATGAAGTCTTCCCTTGAAACAAAGTCAGCAAACAAGAGTTGGGCTGAGGAAAACTGGTCCAAATAATTAAGAAATATACAAGAACAACTTACATCTGCAAACAAGAGGGTTGTGGAACTGACATAGGATGTCAACTCAAAAGATGTGAAGATTTCCCTTTTAAGGAGTGATCCCCAAGCTCCTACTAACTAGCTAGACCTCATGCTAGTGGCTCAGCAACTGTGTTTTGTACTAGGAAAAGGTTAAGGCCTTTTTCCTAACACTACAACTGATGCTCCAATTTATGTCATAGGTGACAGGCTTGAGTAGGGAGGTCCATGGAGCAATTGAGCAGTTCCTGCAATTTATCACAGAAAGGGTTCCTAAGGAAATTTTTTTGCTAAAGTAAGTTATACATGATCTCAGATGAAAACTTGGCAAGGGCAGGGATCAAGGATTGAAAATTTGCTGCCAAAACGGAAAACAAATTCATCCACTTCCACTCAGCTATCCTTCATGCTAATGCATGCACAACCACTTTGAGCCAGACTATGGATAGCATGCAGGAAAATTTCTCTTGGCTAACTGAGATGGACCTACCCTCCCCATTTCTTGCAGATGAGTCAGTCGCCATAGCATAGCAAATTGTGGAAAATATTGAAGAAAAGTAGTAGGACACAAATGCTTTCCAAAGCTTCAGCCAACCCCCTACCTCAACAGATATTGAAGGTGTCACTCATCTGATTGCACAACTACTCTCCCAACTTGAGTCTGGGGTCAGTTTCCCTGTGACACTTCCTTAGAAAGAAATGCTCGACCTGAGCGAAGAACAAGAGAATCTGTGTGACATATCGATACCATCTGAGGCTGACTAGCTACCTTTGCAGGCCACTCTCTCTAAACTCTGACTTCGTTTCCCAATAAATGGGACTCTGGTCTACAAGCCAGAGAAAATTTTGGGTTCCTTGTTCCATAGCAGAAATTCCCCTGGTAGTCACCAAAAGCTATGAATGTAAAATTCCTCAAGCTCCCTTTAGGTGGTTTTGTTTCTACAAAGTACCGGCCCATGCCTTAGATGTTTGAAATGTAGCCCTTTGCTTCTCTATCGGGCCTCTTTTTGATAAACTCTTTTGGCTTTCGCCATGTCTCTACCAAGCGCTCTTTGTAGCGATTGCTTCCTTTGCTCTCCTACCGGCTCTAGGCACGCTTCCACTTGTTATAATTGCAGGCTCTTCAAGGCTACTTCCCTTCACTTTTGAATTGGCCCCCATCTGTGTGCCACGTAGCTTTCATCCACATACATTTTTGGTAGAACCCACAGTCGGCACCGATAGTAAAGAATGTTGCCACATATTTTCCTAGTGCAAGCCTTCATCGCAGAAAGGGAGAAATGAGCCACAGGCTGTGACCTACAGCCATGCGTCTCTTGGGCGGGAGTCCTACCAAAGGGAAGGATGGAGCAAGTAACAAGATGCGACATGTTGCCGCATTTCTTAACTGCCTTCATAGGTAAATGACACTTGTTCTAGGACCATTGCCATCATTTTCAGGGGATGTATCTAGTTGGAGAGCGGCCATGTTCTATGGCCCAAATCTTTTCTATTACAATGGCCGAGGGGAATCATTGTTGCAGCCATCATTTTTTGAGATACGATATTTTTCTATTACTAGCCCTCTAGGTGGTGGGGTTGTCTATATATATTGCTTCTTGCTTCTAAAAGTGAGTTCAAAAAATATAGAAAATTAGGGAAAGACACTAGGCCTTTTTATTGCTTTTAGATCATTGTATGAGATGATCAGACTGTGTCATTGTTTGGCCTTTCTTTTCTTCTTAAGCTATTTGATAAAATATTAATACTATTCCATTTATGTCTTGTATTATTCATTTGTAGAACTTCGATGATTTTAATATAAATTACTAGTTTAGATCATGTCTTTGATTCCTCTTTTCAGTGAATGTCTGTGAGAATCATTTTATGTCATTAGATGAATGGTTTAGATCTTTATCTTTGATTTGTGTTATTTTGGAACATAGAAAATTGTTGATCAGGCCCTTAAATTGAATCCTAAAAGATTGATTTAGTGTGCCTATATGTACTCCTTGGCACATCACCTTAGTTAGATTTTTATTTTTTATATTTGCTTCATTTTCCCATTCCAAAACCCCAATTACAGAAGAAGTCGGCTTCTTTAAAAACACAGAGGTCACTTAGTTTAGCATAATTGGTCCCCCCATTAACTGAGTTTTCCATAAAGGCTATTACCTTGGCAACTTTTGGCATTAACAATTACCCAAACGGGGTTTGACCAAGGAAAAATCTTATCCACCAAAAATAAAACAATATTTCCCTCTTGTGTGTATGTTGTAGATTTTGGTTGAAGAAGATTTGAAGACCTCTTAAAGTGGAAGATTTACAAAGTTGGAAAAGTTGGAAAAGTTGGAAAAGTTGGAAAAATCATTTTCATCTTACAAAAACTAAGATCTCGAAGCCATTTTTGAAATTTTGACTGTGAAACCTCATAAAATTGGAAGATTCAAATCTGTATGAGAGGCCCCTAAAAGCTACAAGAAAAACCCTGATAGTGGACTCATTCACCCTAGGTGAGTGAGTCACAAATCTACTTCAGAAAAGAAAATTTGGAGACTAGTAAACCTCATTCTTCCCTTCGCTGATCTGCAATTTGATTTATGGATCTGTCAGTATTGAGATTAATATTGTCATTTTAAGTTTAATTTGGCATAATTGGGTTGATTTACTATTTTTAATATTTCTCCCAAAAGTTCCTGGTGAACCTAAACATCGTCCTTCAAGCATAAGGAAATCTAAAGATTCCTACTATTTATTATAGGGGATATGTTTAGTTCCTAATATATAGAAATATGGTAGTTTGACTCAAGTCATGATTCTCATATATCATAGTTCATCCATTCTCTTTATACACACACACACACACAGATTACTTTACTATTGACTCTATAATATGTTTCTCTTATGATTCTCTTGTTTACATTTTAGTCTATTAAATATTGTTTTCTTTCTATACCTAATTATTATTGCATTTTTATTTATATAGGGGATCTACTTTGGTTAAACTTGTATGATTTCCCAACCTATATATTATTAAGCAATTTTTATGTTTGTTCATATGCATCTCATATTAAACAAACACATGACTTAGAAATGCACTAAGAAAATTAACAACATGAGGATTTACTATAATTATCTCTTAAATCCTCCTTTCCTTTTACGCATGATTTATATACTTATCAATCTATATGGTATATTGAGCATGATTTTTCACAATTTTGGAACTCTATCATGAGTAAATTGGAGCATCTATAAATTTTTACTTAATGTTTTTAAGATAATTTATAAAACAAAATTTTAACTAGTGAGATGTTTATTCCCTTCAACATGACCATTTGATTTATAATTCACTAATTATATTTATGACACCTTGGTTTACAAAGTACCATGATAGAGGTGATCTAGTGCTTCATACACTCTCTTTGTAAACTGCATTCTTAAATTACTTTTTCAAGGACTAGTTACTTACTAGATTATTTCCTACAATATTGAGTGGTCATGCATTTACTTGGATTTATTCATTGTGTCATGTCTTTATCAACTATTATGTATGGATTTAGAAAACTCTTTAATGAAACATTGTTATTACAATATTGTTCCTAAGATAACTAATTCTCAAACCATATAATGTGAACAAGGATAATATGAATTTACATTATTGATTATGTATCAAGACTCAAATCTATGATTAGTAATATGAGTTTCACATTACAATAAGTAAGAAATTTCACTTATCAATATTTTATTAATAATAATCAATCAAAACACGTTTTATATTGATTTTAATTAATGTTTTTGATTAAAAAAGTAGGGGGAAAGGCTCCTAAACCTGAATAGAGAACAACAAACAGGCTAGATGGCCAGTAGAACAAGAGCAACAGGACAATATGACCAAACAATGGACTAACACCACATGCCAAAACAACAGCCTAGCCTAGGAAGAAATAACCAAAGGCCTAACAATCAAGAAACGAACAAAACTAGGAGAGCATTAAAAGTTCAAGTACAGAGAAAAATTGATAACCTTAAAAAGATAAGGGCTCATAGACCCTAGGAGTACCAGATCCCTATTCCAAAACACATAGAAATAGAAAACCCGAACTACATTTTGGGACTGCAGATCAAGTCCCATTCCATAATTAGTTTTTCTAGCTTCTCACTACATTGATCCATCTCCTCGGTTGTTCTCTCCTCCTGCTACATCTCTGCATTCTATGAGGAATTATTCCTCTTTTTACCTTTCCTAACTTTGGCCATACTATTAACCATTCCAAAAATCACCCTCCTCATAATACCCAGGGTGATAGACGTCATCCTATTAAACACTTGTATATTTTGTTAACCTTTTCCTAGAGCTCACACTAGTGGAAGGAAAGCTTACTATATGTTATTGGATAATCATCTTTTGCATCATCAATATCAAATTTGGAAACTAGGGAAATGAGGATGAAATTCATGTAAATAATAGAAAGGATCATTATTTACCTACCTTGAAATAAAGATCTTTTTTAGGTTGAGTAGATGTGAGGAACATACACATATTATATTGGAACAAATATTAGGAATTTTTTTATTAGTTTACCTCTTATTAAGTTCTGGATATATTTCAACTTGTATTACATAAGCCTAAATACTTTCACGGTTACCATAAGATATGTGGATATTATACACATAGATGCATCAAAATTAAAAATAACATTCAAGATACTATAGAGAAATGGGTGATAAAACCTATGAATAATCATGATCATGGACATCTTTCACATAATTGGGCTACTCACATGAAATCAAAAGATGAATATTCTTATAATATTAGTGATGAGGATTATATTTTTTTATCATATCATTCTATAGTTTGAGGTTACAAAAGAGTTTGAACAATGAAGATAATACAACTAAGGAAAAAAATAGAACTTCTTTTATTTCAAAGCATATGGGTAAAAGTACAAAGCTGTGTCACACTTTTATAATGGAAATGACCAACACTGATCAAACTTTTAAACTTGAATCACTAAAAAGTGATATATATGTTTTGAATTTTAAAATGATGTAAACTAATAAAAAAATTATTTACTTTTTAGTATATTTTATGTTTGTATTCTTTTGAAAAAATTAAAAAATTATTTGAATATAGTTTTTTATAAATTAACACTATAATTTAGTTGTTGAAAAGTGAAGTTACATGAGACATAAATCTTTATATAGTAAATTTTATTTGTTTTCCTTCAATTTTTGTGTGTCTTTAAAACTTGAAACTTTAGGGCATGGATATTATTTTTTTTCCAATTTTGCAAATATATATTTTTAAATAAATATTAAAATGTGCACATATTAAAACTTAGTTGTTTCCAGTCGACGTCAACTTTCATTTTAATTATTTATCTAAAATAGAAAAAAAATATACCATCTTGATATAGATTCTTATATCTAGGGCACCATATCTTTTTCAAAAAAAATTAATAGGTTTTACTATTTTTCCTTGACATAGTAATCAACCTAATGTTTTGTGTTGATAACCTACATTTAGTAAAAATTAAAAATGGAAATATAAATAATAATTAAACTATTAAAATATATACATTTTTTAAAACTAAACTTATGGATCTACAAAAGGGTATTTTTATATTTTAAAAAATATATTTTTTACACAAGTAGAAGTTGTTGAAACATCAAATTTTTCAAATAATTTTATTTTTTTGGTAAATTGGATTTAAAGTGATGCTAAATATGCACAAAAAATTTAGTTGGAAAAGTTGTGGACATATATAACTTAGCTAGAATGAATTTTACAAAATCATAAGTTTGACCAAAATTAATTTTTAGTTAAAATTACTTAAATTCACTACCTAAAAGTGTGACACAGCTTTGTGTCGATACCCATACATTAAATACGTATCTTTTCTTCACACTTTTATTATAGAGGAACATTTCATGGTGAAAAATCATCATATATATGGAATTTATTTTAATGAGACATTTTTAGAGAATATTGAGATAGACAAACCTAATGAAAATTTTATCATTAGAAAAAATATCTTAGTCATTACTCTTACAACACATTAGCATGCTACTACTTAGAAGGTGGATGATGCAAAGAAACCTTTAGTGGTGCGTGTTGATATAATTAAATTTGAACATATGTCATGTTACTTCTATGAAATAGATTTATTATTTTCTATTTATTGTATTTTCATGTTTTTGAATAAGAATTTTAAATTCTTTTGATACGGTAAGAAAAAATTATAGGGTGTTGTACCCTTTACACGGAGAGCCACAAGGGCCAAAAAAGATTAAGTCCAAAAAAAAAAAAAAACTAAGCCAAAAAACATACATAGCGGACCAACAATCGACAGACATACAATGCAGCAACAACAAATTAACTGGCATTTTCCTAGTTCTGAGAAAGGAGATTAACAACATCATCCCCAACCCATTCCAGGAATTCTTCAACATTCTTCTTGTCCATTTCATCCTTCATCATAGTAGAGAGGGTGTTGGTAACAAATTGGACCAACTTGACAACGAAACGGGTCAAGCCACTGAATTTCTTTTCCATCTTTCCCATTCTATCTTGTAGCACACATAGCTCCTCCCCATAATCCATAGCCTTCTCAAAGTTAGTGCACTCCACATCCAAAGGGTTCAAGGACTGGGAGGCCGAGTTCTCCTTATGCACTTTTCTAATATTTAGAATGGTGTGGGGCCCTCCAACATACTCCTCCTCCTCATCCCAAGACTCCTCCTCATCCCTCCAACCTTTGTTGTTAGATCACTCCTCATTCGTATCCATGTCATTAACTTTCACTTTCTTGTTATTTTTAGCCAGCCTACCAGACCTCCTGATGATGGTTTCACCACTAGTCACCACCATAGCAGAAACCACCATGTCCCCCTTAGAGTCCCTACCCACAACATTCTTTCATCTGCTATCCATGGTCGGAGGCTCCATCAAACCCTTCCCTTCATTCTTAACTTTCTTTTTAGAGGTAGGTTATCTAACAAACTTGGCAAGGCCCAACTTAAGCTCACAGAGACCAGCCGTCGCACTAGTATAGGTAATCCCTACACTCCCCTTAAGCTTCTTGGAAGCATGTTTAGACTTATGAGTTTCAGTGGTAACCAGAGGGATTTTCTTGATGGGACCTTTAGACTCATACAAGGAGATATTGGCCACAACAAGGGGTTCAACTTCCACAACACAGACAAGAAAAACTGATTTGGGCAGGCATAACGCAAGATGGAAGTGGTCGAGCCTCAAAATGAGGCCTTGGTGGAGCGATAAGGGAGGAGTACATCCTCAAGGTTTAGGCTAGCAACCTCAATACACTTTTCAATGGAGCTCTCTAAATCCTTAAGTAAGAAAAAAGGAAAGATTAACATAATTTTGAGTCAGAGGTGATTTAAAAGAGGGCAGTGATAGAAATAGTAGATTTTGTATCTACCTTCAAGGGTTGCATACTTCATTAGGGTGAGGAAGACCTGGTCCCAAGGATATGGGAGAGCCTCTCTTTCAAACCCCAACTGGTTACGAACCGGTTTCTCATTACCCACAAAGAAGGAATTCAGGCTTTCATTATCTTGGGCCTTCATATGCTTTGGGTACTTCTTACCAATACACAACAAGCCCATCACCTATGCAATCACCTCCTCATTCACTTCGAAGGAAATACCGTCCATGGTAACCCTTCTATCTTTCCAATAAATTGCAAACTACATAGATAAAATAGGGTCGTGACCCACCAAACTGTCCATCAGAGGAGCCAACCCGCCTTCAACACATATGTACCCCACCAACGGATCCTTACGAAGTTCACCATAGTTTTTGGGCTCCATTCGCACCCTATTGCCACCCATTACGCCACTTTGCACATAGAAGAACCAAAAAACTAGTAAGAGAAAAAGGTGCAAGGAATTGGTTAAGAGAAAGGTCACCTGCACACATAAGATATTAAGCCAAACGATGTAGCCTTGGGAAATCAAAGCAATGTACAAAACACATGCTTGAGGAGTCAAATCCCTAAAGGAAATCTTGGCGATCTCATTAATGGATATCTTCAAACACTTGTGGCTAGGTAAGCAAGACATGGTGGGAATGGAAGGTTTTCCTTCCACATTGTTACTACACATAAACCATAGTAAGATGACTGCAGGGCCAAATTTAGAAACACCTAAGATCTTAGCTTTTAGTAAAGGAGGAAAAAAAGTGGAATAGATAAGACCAATTAGGAGCTTTATCTCATAATTATTACTCACATCAAAATTAAAATAAAAAAAACTTCATGGATATATGATAGCCTAGCACAATTCCCAAAAGGAGATTACGTAAGGTACAACCCAACTTGGCCTTAATAATAAAGTACTCTCCATAATTCCTCATAATGGCCTTTTTAAAAATGAACTCCACCCCATTATTAAAAATTTTCCACTTGTAAGACACCTCAACATTCACACCCATCCACATAGCCCATAAGACAAGAATGTGGACCCCCCATAAGGCCCATAAAATTCCATAATTAGTTATTATCATGGATCAAAAAAGGGCTTTGCTCCTTCAGGATTAAACCTTGAATACCTGGTGGTAGGTTACCCAAATTATGCCAACACTTAGAGATTTTCCAATGTGTGCCAAAGTTGGCTAAAGCATCAGCCACTTGATTACCCTCCCAGTAAATGTGGGTAGAAATCTTCGAATTCAACTTAGACAGAAAAAACTTTATGTCTAATAAAATGTCTTTAGTATTCCACCCTAGTAATCTGCCAAAGTTAACATCATCAATGATAGATTTAGAATCACCTTTGATATAAAGGTTCTCAATCCCCATAGTAATAGCTAACTGAATGCCCTTTAGTAGTGCTCTAGCTTCTGCAATCATAGAATATTGGATTCCAATCCCTTAGAGTAACCAACCACAAAATTTCCCTTGCAATAACACCTCCTATGCTAGTTTTTCCCATGTTGCTTTTGGCCACCCCATCAAAATTAAGTTTATACCAACCACGGTCTAGAGGTTTCCAGATAGTGTCCCTTCTAGCCAAGGATCTAGAGTTGTCATAGAAATTGGCATCCAAGTTTTGATGCCAAGCTTTGGCCATAATAATTTCCCTCTTAGTCAAACCTTTATTTGAAATTCTCCCTTTAAAAAGTGAAATTATTTCCATGATGAGCCGATATCCTAAACCAAACACCTACTTTAGGCTCATCTCAATGTTCTTGAAAATCCTATTGTTTCTCTCTTTCCATAAGCACCAACAGATAATGGGGGGGACCTGGTTCCAAATATCACAAGGTAAGGGGTGGATGAAGGGTCCATTCCAGCTCAAGATAAAGGATTTAATATCCTTACACATGGTCCACTAAATTCCCAAACGCTCTAAAGCCAACTCCCACACACCAATAGCAAATAGGCAGTGTAGCAGAAAATGATCCACTAATTCTTCATTCCACTTGCATAATAAGCACCTATTGAGGATCTAGAATCCCCTTTTCCTCAAATTGTCTTATGTAAGAATCTTATTATGGCAGGCAGTCCACCAAAAGAAGTTTACTTTTGGGATCATAAATTGTCTGTTTGAAATCCCCTTCCAAAGGTCAAGGACCACTCCCTAGTCTGTCAACAGATTATAAGTTGTATTAACTAAAAGATCACCCTGCTTGTCGTGAGT
Organism: Sequoia sempervirens; assembly: GCA_007258455.2. NCBI lineage: Eukaryota > Viridiplantae > Streptophyta > Pinopsida > Cupressales > Cupressaceae > Sequoia > Sequoia sempervirens. The sequence goes on along the minus strand of VDFB02373365.1, from coordinate 310,267,608 downwards.
CTAGAAGAATCCATCCACCATGTTTGTTGACGAGAGTCTAGTAAGGGAGAGCAACTCCTGCAAGGAGTTGGCAAGGAGGCTTAGCTTAGGGGATAAAGGGCAGCTAAGGGCCAAATCATTCCACTTTCTAGCCCCTTGTAGGCCTAGGAGGTAATCACTAATGTAAACACCAAAGAACCATTGTGTCAGCCTCATAAGATTCCTAAATTCAGAGTGTTCTAGAGGGGTATCAAGTAACCTAGGGTCCTCCCAAAAATTGATATTATTACCATTACCAATCTTCCATTTCATCACAATCCTAAGCAACCCCTCCAGAATGCAAATGTTCCTCTAGGCCAAGGAACCCGGAGAATAAACCTCCAATAGATAGTCAATCAAAGGTATGTTTTGAAGATACTTAGCATTCATAATCTTGCACCAATATTTCCTATTTCTTAGTTAGTCCAAACCCACTTTGGCCATCAATGCCTTACTAGTACTAGAGATAATTCTTATCCCAATCCCACCACAATGTTTAGGTTGAAAAACTTTGTCCCATTTAACCAGAGAAAATGTATGCATTTCCTCAGTCCCTGACCAAAGGAAATTCCTTTAAGGGTAAAAGCACAAAGTTGTGTCACTCTTTCAGCCAACTTATCAGCATAACTGAATTTAAGTATTTCTAACTAAAAATCAATTTTGGTCAAACATATGATCTAGTAAGATTCATTCTAGCTAAGTTAGATACTTCCACAACTTTTTCAACTAAAATTGTTGGCTAAAAATATATGGAGCACCACTTTGAGTCCAATTTACCAGAAAAATAAAACTATTTGAAAAACTTGAAGTTTCAATAACTCCTACTAATGTAAGTAACATTTTAAAAAAAATATAAAAATACCTGTTTGTAGATCCATAAGTGTAGTTTTCAAAAATATATTTATTTTAATAGTTTAATTATTATTTATATTTTATTTTTTATTTTTACTAAAAGTAGGTTATCAACACAAAATATTAGGTATATTACCATGCCAAGGAAAAGTACTGAAACTTACTAAAAAAATTTGAAAAAAGTATGATGCACTAGATAAAATAATCTATTTTAAAATGGTATATTTTTTTTTCCATTTTAGATAAATATTTAATATCAAAGTTGACGTTCGATGGAAACAACTATTTTTTGATTCACGCACATTTCAATATTTATTTAAAAATATGTATTTATCAAAATTGGAAGAAAATATATCCATGCACTAAAGATTCAAGTTATAACTACATACAAAAAAATTGAATGAAAAAAAATTAAATTTACTACAAAAAGTTTGATGTCCCATGCAACTTCATTTTTCAGTATGTTATCAGCAACTAAATTACAGCATTAATGAATTAGAAACCAGTTGAAAATAATTTTTTAATTCTTTTTAAAAAATACAAACATAAAATATACTAAAAAATACATATTTTACTAGTTTACATCATTTCAAAATTCAAAACATAAATGCCACTTTTTAGTGATTCAAGTTTAAAAGTTGGATCAGTGTTGGCCATTTCCTTTATAAAGTGTGACACAGTTTTGTGCTTTTACCCTTGAAATTTCTCAAACTTCTCAGCAATATATCTAGGGATCTTTAAAATGGAGAGGATGTAGACAAGGATACCTTGAAGAGTAGCAGATAGGAGCTGCAGTTTGCTAGCATGGCTGAGGATGGGACCTTTCCACCCTAACAATTTCCTTTGCATCCTTTCAAGGACCGAATTCCAGAAGTCAAGAGTGACTTATTTGAGAGTAAGTGGTAAACCAAAATAAACAAAGGAAAGAGAACCACTCATACATCCCAAAACAACAATTACTTGAGCTTGCAGGTTAGGAGTATTGTTGAAGAAATAAATCATACTTTTATTATATTTAATACACTACCCAGAGTAGGCAGCATAGTTGTTGAGATATTTTTTCCATTTCCTAGCTTCAATCATAGAGGCTCTCCCAAATAGGAAGGTATCATCCACAAATTATTGGATCATAGCTGGATCCAAAGAAGAGGCAACCTTAATTCCCTTAATAGACCCTTCTAATAGTAGATTATAAAAATTCATGCTCAAGACATCTGCAATCATGATAAATAAAAAGGGTGAAAGGGGGTCTCCATGTCTAATACCTCTCCCATCATTAAAGAAACCAAAAGGAGTCCCATTAACCAGAACAAAGTACTTTACCATAGTTATGCAATCCATTATGAGTTTGACCATAGATTGGTCAAACCCAAACTTAGCTAAGACTTTAGGGATAAAATCCCAAATAACCTTATCATAAGCTTTTGAAATATCTAATTTAAGGGTCATACTAGTATTATTGCATCTATCCATGGAATGGAGTAATTCATGAGTGGTTATGGTAGCATCTAGGATATGATGACCAAAAACACCTTTTTTGAGTGGGGCTAATTAATTTGTCAAGGAGAGGTTTGATGCAGTTCACCAAAATTTTAGAGAGGATTTTATAAAATGTATTGTAGAGGTTGATGGGTCTAAAATCAGTTATAGAATAGGGATCATCAATCTTGAGAATTAAGGCCATAAAGGTGTTGTTTAGTTGTTTGAGAATCTTACCAAAATTGAAAAAATCACAAGCAGCTAAGATAAGGTCCCCACCAACAATCTCCCAAAAGCTCTTAAAGAAGGCCAAAGGAAAACCATCTAGGCCAGCCGCTTTGTAAAACCCAATACTAAAAGTAGCCAACCTGACCTCTGTAGGAGTGACAACACTGAGAATGCTAAGGTTATCGTTATAGGAAATGATGGTCAGGAGAGGGTCCAATAGTAGATTGTCCAAAGTTGGATTAGGAATCTCAGCAGGGACCAAAAAATCCTTCTAAAAATAGTCCACAACCAAAAGACCAATCTGGGTGGGTGTATTGATCACATCCCCCTGTTCATCATGCAATTTAGTTATATGATTCATTTTCTTATGTTTTAGGGTAGACACATGAAAAAAGGAGGTATTCCTATCTCCTTCTTGCATCCATTGAACTTTAGATTTCTATTTCCAAAAAATTTCCTCTTTCCTTAGAATTTTCTCACACTCCCTTCAACACTCTCTTTCTTGGTTGCAGGTAGGAAAAGTAACATCCCCATCCTCCATTTTCTTTTGGATAGTTTTCAATTTATCCCCAAAAAACTCTTTTCTTTTCTTTTTTTTTTCTAAAAAACATCCCCAAAAAACTCCTTTGTTCCAACCTTTCACCATACATTTGATATGTTTAAGTTTAAAAAAGATTTTGAACATGGGGGAGCCATGAACATGAATATTTCACCATTCAACAACTTTGTATTTGAAGTCAGGGTGGGAATTCCACATTATCTCAAATTGGAAGGGGAACGGTCCAACAGTAGAACGGTCATTTGAGACCAACAGCAGAGGATTGTTATCAGAAACCATCCTGGGCAGAGCTAAAAGATTGGCACTAAGCAGGGTAGTCCAGTTGTTGGAGCAAATGAATCTATCTAATTTGACTTGAATTAAGTCCTCCCCAAGATGCCTATTGGTCCAAGAAAAATCTTGGCCCAATAAGTCAATGTCAATCAGGCTAGTAGAACTCGGAAATTTCACCAAATCTATCATTCTATCAGAATAATCCACCAGACCACCACTTTGATCCAAAGGATATAAGGGGGAGTTGAAGTCCCCAGCCACAAGCCGGTGAGATCCCCTATTAATTTTAACCCAATTAGAAAGATCCTACCACAAGGAATTTCTAGCATTTCTTTGGTTGGGAGCATAGGCATTGATAAGCAACCAACAGCTGCCTAGGTAAGAAAAAGAGATTCCCACACTACTCTAGCAACAGAATAGTTCAGAGCCATTAATCCTAGAGGGTTTCCACAACATAGCAAGACCACTCGACGCCCCTTCAACATCACTATAGGAGTAAATGGCGCCTGGCCATAAATACTTAGCATTGATGGGTGATCCCACAATACTGGTTTACAATTTTTGGCCAAACTAGATACTGAACTAATTTTTTCTAACTAAATCTTCACTTTCGAGCACCTATAGCGACTAAACCATGAGGAATTTGAAGATGATGCGAACTAGTGATTTGTGATATTTTGTCTGTAGATTATAAATATAATTTTTTCAAAATTTCTGGAATCAAATTGCACTTCTTTTTCCATCTCCTTTGAAAACTAGTTTTTTCAGTAAACACAATTTTTAAGAAGTGACATTCACCATATAACACAACTTTTTTCCATGAAGGATAAAATTCCTTCTTTTTTTAATTTAGATTTGTAACTATGATATCTAGTGCTTCCAATTTGTTTCATAGTGTTTTATTGAATAGTTTTTCCTTATCAAGTTTTAAAGTCAAATCAATTACAATTCAGACATAGGCAGACTATATAACACAATTTTTTTTTGTATGTATTGAAATTCAATTTATTTTTTTGTTGGATCAAGGGTTTCAATATCTGGTGCACTCATATTTTTAAAAAAAATGATAATCTTCTATTTTTCCACATGTGCAAAACATAGAGCTTGATTTTTGGTAAAAAACCTGCATTCACAAGAAATAAAAAATAAATATAATAATAAAATTATTAATTTTTTTTGAAATTATACTTTTTGGGAAGATTATAATAAGGAGTACATACTTTACAAAAAAAAAATTAAATTAATTTATTTGATCCCCCAAAAGGTAAATCAAAAGTGGTTTTTTATCAACATTTTGATAGGTGTAAAGGATACTCTGTTATAGGTATGGTTTAAAACTAGCGGGTTTCTATCCAAGGGGGTTTGATATAAGGTAGTTTGATCAAACCATCTTCAATTGGAATGCTTTAAATGGATTTTTTTAAGGTTTAAACCATTATATTTTCTAAAAATATGTGATTTCAACAAAAAATAGAATCTCCCAGAAATTGTAAATCAACTTTGTGGGATCACCCCAATATTATCAAAATTTGCTTTCTTCATGTGGGTTTCTTGTAAAAGTAAAACATCAATCTTATGTTCTAACAGATAGTTCTTCAGAGCAAGCTATTATGAGAGTTGTTCATCCCTCGCACATTTGAGGACATGACCTTCATTTTTGACCCTTCTTGGAGGACACTTTCAATGTCCTTTGTTTACCAATGGCTATCTCATTTGTTGTCTCTCTCAACCTAGTTTGTCTATGGTTGGGCCTTCCTAGCTTGGAGTCACCTCCCACATATGCCTTCTTATTTCTCCCTCTTTTCTTTGGGGTTAACCAAATTTTAACTTCTACGGCTTTCTCCTAGTTCAAACCCTCAGATTAAAAATTGTCTCCTCTATAACTCCAATAACCACTTCCTCCCAAATTTTTCCCTCTTCACCCATAGTATCACTAGTCCCAATAGTAGATCACACCTCCATCAGGGAGCCACATAATAACTCATCCCCCCCAAGAGCCTGGTTAGAGGATAAATCATCGACATCCAAAATCTTATCAATGGCCAACTTCTCAATCAGAGTAGGAATAGCAAGGCTCAAAGCTAAGCCACACATGAAATCTCCATCCCACTAGGAGAATCCCTAGAGATCGGGGGTTCAACCAAGATTGGCAAGGCAAACTTGGCTAGAGATTCAATATCCTTTAGAACATCATTTTCCAAAGGAGGGTGAGCATTAGTAGTAGAGTCCCCTGAGTTAGGTTCCCGATTAAAGGAAGATTTGCAGTCAAAGATAAGGTGGTCAGGTTTAGCACACTTCTAACAGTAAATGATAGCATTCTCATAGTAGACTGGTTGAACCTAGGTACCAGACTTAGAGCATAGTTTCACAGAGTTAGGAAGCATCTTATTCACACTAATATTAACACAAAAGCGGGCAAACACTAACCTGGATTTGGACTTGGTAATGGAATCTGAAGTAATGAAATGGCCCAAGAAATCCCCAATGCTTTTCAAGATGGATTCATCCCAGTATTCCAATGGCAACCTAGGTAGGTGAACCCAGATCGGCACCGATTTATTTAGATCCACAACAGGGTCAAAACCTGGCTTCCAGTGGCATAAGGCCAAACTGTGCTTCATATACACCCAAGGCCCAAAAGAGAGGACCGCAACCAAGTCATCCAAAGACACAAATTTGAAAAGGAAGTGACCACCTAACATTGCACAAATTTCTGCACTACCTTTGAGGCGTCATTTAGCAGCAGCCCATCTTTAGACCATATCCACAAAGCGATGAAAGGAGAAAATGAGCCACAACTGCATTCTCCATTGAGGAAAGAATCATATCACTTACTGTATTAGAGATAGCGAATTTTTTTCCTGTGGCAATGACATCCTCTTCAAAACAAGGTGAGGAGCTCTTAGAACTCTATTTACCATCGGTCAACAAATCCTTCCAACTTTTAACCTCCAGAAGGATCTTGACCACTTACACTTCCACACCAGACAAGACCGGAATCACGGGTGACCCTGTTTGATCCACAATCAAAGGATCAGACCCTCCAACAGTGGCTCCTGAGGGACATGAGTCCACATGTGATAGGGCGAGACGTAGGTCAGGAGGGGACTGTGGGGGACCATGGGGTACCCCCAGCATAGAATCCACCATTTGCGCAAGCTATTCAAACACGGATGGAGGAGAGAGGGGCAGGAAACTCGGGGAATAAATATAGTTAATAGCTTTGAAGGAAATAGAATTTTAAATGTTGCAAAGCATGTAGTGATTGAAAAAAACCATTACCTTGACTTTAAAACATGGATTGTTTTGATTTGTGTTATTTCCTTTAGCCTTTTCAAGTAAGCCATGTTTGTTGTTGTCCTTCTTCCTTATGTCTTGTATTTATGTATATCTTATTTCATTTTGACCTTCTTGATTAAAAGATATGATTTTTCATCTTATACTTTTCATTCTCATTTCACCTTCTATTTTATGTCTTAAGTATTTATTTATTTATTTTATTTGTCATTTAGTATTTTACCTTTTTGAGACATAATTGTTGTGGTATTTCTTGTATTCTTGTTTTAATTTTCATATACTATATATTATTTCATAGTTTTCTTATTATTATATTTCACATGCATGCATGTTTATACACTTACATGATTTTATCTTGTGATGCTCACATGTTCATTGGTGATTATTGGTCAAATCTTATGATCTCATCCTTATGTGTTATTCTTATCTTATAGTTACATGTTTAGATTATATGAATCACATATTTATGAATAGTGCACATTTAATATATGTTTATCACGTGTTATTATTTCTTATATTTAATTATGCTTACATGATCTTATCTAGCACAACTTTGAATATTAGCATTTGCATATGTCCCTCAGTAGGATTAGCATTAGGGGGCACCTTGTTTTTGTCTTTACATATGCTTTCATGATCACATCTTATTATGTTATCACATGTTTGTTAGATAATTTTATCCATGAGGCTTATTTTATTCTTAATTAATTTTATGTGACCGTGTATATTTTTACTCTCCCCCAATTCATTGCATCCTTTTTAAGTAAGCAAATGGAGAGACATATAATGTCACTAGCACTCCTTTAATGACTATGACTATAATAATTATCCCATAACTTATGATGGCTCACACCATGTCTAATGGCTATAACTCTTTTATAGGCTCCTTGGCAATCACTATCTCTCTTCTACTTTAACTTTATGTTAGTGTGTACTTTAGGATAATTCTAATTCAAGCCTCTTTCATTTTTTTACTAGATTATGTTTTTTAAAATTTATGTTTACAAGTTTCAACATAGACAACATATTATAAGAAACATGTGTAGATTCATTATCGTTATATATATCCTTTCAACAAGTGTCTAAAATATTTACTTTTAAATTTAGTTCTTATCTATTTTTACATGCATCCTAAAATATTTACTTTTACATGCACCTTCAAAATAATTTATAACCAATTTAAAATTGAGAGAATATATAAAAATGAAAAATGCACATATTGTACCTTTTCCCTCTATTTTGAACTAACGCTAACTTGATTTCCACTAATACAATGACTAATGAATTTCCACATAAATTTCGTCACACATCCTCATATTTCCAGGTCAAATATATAGTGTTAAATTGACCTTCGGTTAGAATTGCAATGTCAAACTAAGTTTAGATCAGAACCACATCATGCAAGTGGCAACAACAAATGTGTAATCTATTTACGATGAGCTGTGGCATGTGGCAATAATATGATGCGCAATCGATTCTAGCCACGTTGTAGGAGCGTGGTATCTATTAATTTGGATCTTCTTCTTAATTTATTATCTCTTCTGTGTCCTGATTTTCTTATTGGTGCAAGAGATGGAGGATGGGAATGCTTTGCAGGAGTTTATGGGAGTGAAAACCATGGTAGAAAAAGGGTTGGATCGAGTTCCTCGTCGTTTTATCAGATCCCTCCAAGAGCGACCAAAAGTCTCACAGGATATTGAAGATGAAGAGAACGAGAATATACCAGTTATTGATCTGCAGGAACAAGTACATGACAGTCCTTTTGGCCTTTCTGCCGATCTTGTGGAGGACATCGGTCGAGCTTGTCATGACTGGGGATGCTTTCAGGTAAGTCATCACCCTTTCCTCTGTTTTGTACTTCATTGCAAATTACATCACGTGCTTTCTGATAAATTCATATTTATTAATAGTTTATGCACACATTAGGTCTAGGAAATATGAATCTGGTTTAGGGTTTAGATGGATGCTTGTCGAATATAAGTTTATTGTGTAAAATATCATTGTAGGTGGTGAATCATGGCATTGCTCCATCGGCCATGAATGAAATGATGGATGCAGCTCGAGAGTTCTTTGAGTTACCAGAGGAAAAGAAAATGAAGTACTTTACTTTGGACACAATGTCAAAATTTCGGTATGCATCGAGCTTCAACTTGCAGAAGGATAAAGTACTAAGCTGGAGAGATTTCATCCGTTACTCCTGTCATCCACTAGAGGATGTCATTTCTCTGTGGCCCACCTCTCCGCCTGCTTTTAGGTAATATCTATTCATGCATGACCTGCAATCAATATATCCTTGTCCACTCCACATGAAAAATTTCCACACAGGCATTCTAAACAAAGCACTGTATACATCGGTTAGGTTCTGCTTTGCTCAACTTAATTGGCCTGTTTCTTTGTGCAATTCAGTATAATTAAGTTGTTGGTTTAACAGAAAATTGATAACTTTATTTTTAAAAGCAATTTCAGATGGGAAAGGGTAAGTCTATAAACTCCTCCACATCTAAAGCTTGTAGGAGAGAAATTCAGGAACATTGAACCCTCTGTCTTAGTAAAATGAAACCCTTGTATTAAGATTATATTTTAAGATTGATTTGTATGGAGATTTATAAATTGAGTATTAAAAAATAAACAATTTAATGGATAAAATAATGAATAATATAAATCTAGTTTAAATATAACTATATATTTATATCTAATTTTGATTAATAAAAACATACTTTTGACTATTAAATTAAAATTACCTCTGACCATTAAATTTAATATAATTTTCAAGATAGACCTCTTTCTTTAGGCCGTAGAATTATAATGTCATAAGGACTGCATTTTATCGGTAGTAGTCCTCTTTTTCTTGAAGATTTTAAACTAAACTATTCTATCAACATCCTAATTATGTCCTTTACATAGAGGCTAAAGCTTTATCTTTGTTGGCACATGGGAATATTAATGTGTAAAAAAGCTAATGGAGATGTTCATAAAATTATTAATTTTTTAGGGCCCAATGAATATTGACTGGTTAAATTTATCAAAAGAAAAACGTGATTTGTTGTGTCTAGCTGTATATATTTATTGTGATGCAGCTTTAAAGGGAAAATATGATTCCTAGGTGTGAGAATTTAAATGTGAGGTGGTAGTTGGATGGAATGGAATAGATGAATACAGTAATTAGATAAAATGTATAATTAAGTGATAAATATTAATGAATGAAAAAACAAATGTTTTAACTTTTTAATTGAAAAATGATTGATATTTGTTGAGGATAATGTGATTTTTATGACTTAGAATCTAAAAATATATGTAGACTATCATCAAAATATTATTTTATTTTTATGTTGGATTGTCTTTCTCAATTTATAAATCTGTTTTGTATCCTCCAAATGGATCTCTAATGATCTTTGGATCTTGATATATGAATTATTAGAGAAGTACATTGCAAGACAACAATATCCTTTGTCATACTTTCAAGATTTTATATTCTTTCTGACACTCTTAAGATTTTTCTGTTAATTTGATGGAATTTAAGAATATCAAGATAGACAATAAGTTGCAAATATGTATATGAATGTTAGTTTCATTGCTAGGTGGTGCATGTATGCTAGGATGAGTGCAATAAGATGTGTTAGATTCTTTGTTTTATTTGAGTGAAGATATGAGTGGATAGATTTCAATTTATTCCATTATCATACTATAAATAAAATGTGTGGAAATGAATGTCTTTTTATACATAAACATAGTAGTAAATTGTGAATATTTTTTGCAATGTTAATCTAAAATTAAGGTATAAAATAAGGATATATTTTTAAATATTTGATTTTTATTTTTAAGTAAAAATAAATTTTGTGACCGCTAGAACAACCCTCCATCCATAAACATGACTTAATTCAGACAAATAGATAGATTTGTCTAATAGAATTAAATAAACATAGATTAATGACTAAAAATAAACATATAAGTAACTTGAATTAAAATAACATCTACATAAATATAAAAAATAAGTGATAAACATAAAATAAAACAAAATACATAAAGTAAACACAATAGATAGACCAAAATTTGTGGCAATATCCATTCACATTATGTGAAAAAAATTATTAAGTTGTTAGATTTATTACACAATGCTTTCGAATGTAAATTATTATTATTTTGATAAAACTGCATCCAGCATGTCTAGTTACAATCTGTTAAGCTTGCTTCTACGTTTCGACTCCTGAACAACATTGTTTAAATTTTGTAGGAAAGCGAGTGCAAATTTCTGTACCCAAATTCATAGGGTGGTAAGGAAGCTTTGCGGTGCGATTTCACAAAGCCTTGGGCTCCCAGAAAACTACATTGAACAAGAATTTGCAGAGTATTCGCAGATTATGGTGTGCAACTACTATCCGAAATGTCCAGACCCTGAGTCCACTCTGGGTGTAGGGAGCCACACAGACCCAGGTTGGATAACAGCATTGATGCAGGATGATGTCATAGCACTACAGGTCCTCCATGGAAGCCTCTTCCCCTTGCTCTTGTCGTCAATCTGGGTGATGTCCTGCAGGTAACATGGTTTCCTTATTAGCCTTAACATACCTAGTCATACGAAAGGGACAACGGCTTGCTCTGTCTTTCTGAACATTTTTCATTGTTATAAAATTTTAAACAGATACTGAGCAATGGGATATACAAGAGTGTAGAGCACAGGGCGACCGTTAATGTAAGCAGAGATCGGATATCTGTGGTGGCAACGTATGGTCCATCTCTCAACACCATTATCAGACCAGCTCCTGAACTACTCCTGAAGGGTTTCCAGCCTGCTTATGGCGAAATAGTTTATAAAGAATACATGGAGATGGTTCTAAGCGGATCACTTGAAGACAAACGTTCGTCGAAATTCCAGCACCTGGAAATAGAAAGAAATGAAAGCTGAGCGATCGATTGGGTGTGTATATATAGTATAAGTTTGTTTCAACACGTTATTATATTTAGCTTTGTGTATATATAGTATAAGTTTATTTGGACATGTTATATATAGGGTGCGTATATATAGTATAAGTTTAAGCTACTTAACAACTAAAAATCTGATTGCAATTATTTCATATTAAGGTGAAAATGAGTATACCACTGCTATTAATAGAGGCTAAGGACGAATTTTTCCTATGTTCGGATTGCTCCGACTTAGATTATGCCTAATAACTGTTACGTGTTCAACTATTACGTGTTCAACTAAATGCTTGATTGTATGCTCAACATTCTGATCTATGGTGAGTAGGATTACATAATTTTTTGTGTGTAAAAATATTGATAATATGTGACGGAACTGCTCGATTCTCTCACATATAGTAGACCACCAAATTCTCTCTTCTAGAGAGGGTTTAAAATATGCGCTTTAATTTGTTCACTTCATATGCTCTTTAGTATGGATCCTTCATATATTTGAAAGAAATTTTCATGTATGTATTTGAAATATCATTTTCGACCTTTTTCTTCTTTTCTTTTTTAATTTGGTGTAGTTTTTTAATATTATATTATTTTTACGTGTATCTTTTTTTCTTTTTAAATGATTTTACGATTCTTCAATCCAACAAATATTGTTGGGTGGATAGTTTGATGGTGTATATGGATGGCTCCATGATAAAAGTGATGTAAGAAGCTCATTCTTAAAGTATTTCATGATGTATGTCTTCTAAAACACTTTTACAGATAGTCTTGTCCATCCCAAAATTTGATAGTGCTTATTGATGACTTGAAAATATCTCTTTAATAAGACATTTTGTTGGGAGGACTTTCCATAAAAGATTGCTTAAATAATGGGAGAACAAGGCTCGAGGCTCATATGGGGTCTACTTTGATGCTATTTGGAATCTCACAAATGGGTTCTTCCATTTTCATCCTTGTAAACCTTGTCATGTAAAAGTCATCCTCAAACATGGCCATTGATTTGTCCATGAATCTCTATTAGTTTCCACACCATAGACATAAGATGTTGTTATCTTTAAGAAGAGATTTATCCAAATTCTATTCTATATGGAATTTCTTAGGTTACTCTTGTTATTCTAAGTAATTTCATTTGTGATGAACAACATATGTTTTTTTATTACCTACCTATAAAGATGTGTTTGCATTGGAATCACTCTTTCAAAGACTTTGAAGGAGTCAACTAATATTCAGATTAACTAAATGACTAAATGAGACACATCCAACATGTTCTTTATCTAAATATATTAGAGACTTGTTAGAGGTGCAAATCCTTTGATCATAACGATAGAGATTTCCTTCTTGTCACTCCAATCCCAAACCTAAAAATAATGGTCCACTTTTGTTAAATGGGCATGTGTCAAAAAATAGTTGGGAACCTTAAGCATAACTAGAACACTACAAGTAATCTTACCCCACCTAAAAAAATATTGTGTTTTTTTTTTTAAACCTTAGAATAAGAATAAATGAATTATTATTTTCAATGTTTAATTGTCTAAGGAGGAAAATAAGCATATATTCTCAAGCTACCACTTCTATCTTGTCCTCTAAAATATTATTTTTAGCAAACACCATTCTCTTCTTCTTTGGTGCTTTCATAATGGACTTGTAGTCTAACTTGGAATTTGAAAGAAATATATTATTTTATAGATAAAGCAAGGTATAATCAACTAATAGTTCATCTTGGTAGTTTTAATACCCTTTCAAATGATGATCTTTTAGAGAACATTTATGCAATCCTTAATGAGATAGATATTTATGATAATGTTCTTGATTGCCACTAATGATTTTTTTATAATGGGATGTTTTAGTTCTAATAGACCTTCTAAGAAAGTAATCTATGGATACACAATAAATATTTCTAATTTTAAATATTCTATATTTGGAAGAGGTTTAAATTGATGGTATTTTCATTTATTTTTCCTATATTTCATTTTTATTATTTGTCCTATAATTTAGTTAGGAAACTATTTTTTAGTAATCATGATACTAATCTTGGTGGTGGCGTTACTTTTCTCTCTTCCAAATAGAAGTCACATTTAGTTGACTAGGAGCGTGACTTTAAAAGCTAGGGTTTATGGGATCTTCTCAATATTAAGAATTGTTTCTTAGAAGTTATTAACATTTATAATGTCAACCATTTTATTTAAATATCTTCTCTTTAATGTTATATCACTAATTTAGTTATTTAATGTGTAGATATTCTAGTAATAAAAAAAATATCTCCATGCATACTTAATTAGGGATTTATGATCAAAAACTTGGCCACCGTCATAACATCCTATTTTACTTACATGGAGAAATCCTCATTAAAAATTTAATAGATTTTACAAATAGCTTAAGGCCATGTTCTTATCTCAATCTTTATTTTCCTTTCTAAGCTATTTTTCATTACTAGTGGTGATTCTATTTAATTTTTTCCTTTTGAGACAATTTTTCCATATGGATTTGTAAGAAATACAAATATGCAAAATTAATGCTAAAATTACTATTTTTCCAAAACATTTCTTATCTAACTAATAAACACATATTTACTCATATCTAATGTGTTTAGAATTTCAGACTGTATAGTCTTGCTTTGAAAAAAGGGGATTAAATGATGGAATAATCCTCAAACATGTATCACACTTTCTTTGCATTTACCATTTCTTGTTTGTGCACTTCCACCATGCTCATATAAGGTGACTATTTTGGAGCTTTGGCCTATTAAAATTTCACTTGAAGAACAATCCTTTTCTCTTACTCTAAATATCAAGTTGTTAAAATTCATCAATAGAAGAAAATTGTTGATAACCATTCTACTTATGGAGATCAACTGATAACTCATCTTCATTGGCTTGAAATTCAAGATAAAGATCTTAAGTTGTTCCTCCAATTATTGTGTTCTCACCATAATTTTCAATATATCAAAAGAATCAATGTCAAAAATTATATTTAAATAGACCTTCTTTCTTTTACATAGGATTTTATGTTTTTTTATGAGTAGGTTTCAAAATATTAAGGTGAGAATCCTAAATGAGTGAATGCAGTTGAAAACTGGTTAAATTTAGTCTCGTGTTAGCTTACACACACTTATAGTGCTCTCTATGATCAACATCTAATCAAATAGGATGTTTATGAGGCTATTTTCCCCGTACCTAATGATAAAGGGAAATATTACAATAGATTTACTTGTGTATTTCTCAAGGCCTTATCATATGCTATTGGTAGATATCTTCAAAAAAAAATTCATGATTTATATCAATCCAATTATTTAGATAAAAATATGACTAAAGTTAATACCAAGTTAATACCTAATGATGGAGATCAAGTGGAAATTTGCAATTAGAGACTCACTACTTTATTCAATGCCTCCTATAAATTTATGTAAAGTTATGATTCTTAATATATTTCAACCTAATCATTTGGTTATTCACCCTAAGGAAAATAGCTTCATCAAATATATGTGCATTCCTAGAAATACCATTATATTATTAGAAGGAATGGAATAAGCTAGGTATTATCAACATAAAGTGTCATTTTATCCTTTCTATGCTCTAATACTTAAAATTGTTTCCTTCACTTTATGTACTTATTTTGAATTCTCTTTGTTGAATTTCTACTTTTAACACCATTAATGGTCATTAGTTCAAATTATTTTTGTATTTTCTACTATATTTGTTTAAGATTCCCTTTGACTTATTGTTTGTATATGTTGGATTCTAAAGGCTTTGGATATCTTTTGGATAATTTTGTGTCATAGCTAAAATAGTTAAAGGAATCACTCTACCCAAATCTACTAAGTAGCTTGTCAATGGTAATTTTTTAAATATCTTCTTTCTCACTATTGTGGAGGAAAATATAACTCTCCAATGCCTAGATCTCTTTTTTCAATCCTTGAGACTAACATTCAATGGTAGAAAGATCAATTCTATAGGTGACATTTATTAGGTAAGCCTTCTTAGCTTAATCCTATAGGTAGACATATTTTGACCATGGGGAATATTTTAGATGCCAAGCATACCTAATGTTATTTATGAATACCCTTCTCTCTCTAGTAAGCAATTTGTAGAGTTTAGAAAAATTTAACCTTCTAGATTTTAGACCTCTCTCCCTAGAAAGTAAATTGTAGAGTTTAGAAAAATTTAACCTTCTAGATTTTAGACCTCTCTCCCTAGAAAGTAAATTTTAGCTGTGGTCTAAAAATTTGTGTGCTGCTCATGTCTATTGTTCTTGTTGTTGGTTTTCATCAAAATATTTCTATCAAAATATTTTAAATACCCTATAAAATTTTATGGGTCTCCTCTAGCCATGATAAATAATTTCATAGAGTGGCTTGGGAGGTTTATGTTAGCCTAGTTTATTACATTGTCTTTGCTATTTTTTACGGGGCAGTTGCAGTTGTGCAGTTACCAATTTCCACCGTCTGTTAACTGCTCTCCCCTATTACCTTCTTTCTACTTGTATAAATACTGTTGCAAGAATCTGGATAAAATATCAAGTTTTCCGCATCATCTTGTCTTCATTTCGTATCATTTCCCTTCTGCTTTCTTCTTCTTGTGCATTATCATTAGTCTGGCGTTATGAGTGGCGGTTAGTAGTCTGGTTTGGATCTGCAGTCAAATATCAACAGATGCTCCACCGCCCACGATCCCTATTCATTGAGCCATAATTTGGAGTGCGAGCTGAATGCAAGAAGACTAGATTACGATGGTAGTAAGGAACATCACAAGACGTCCGTCACAAGATCGAACGCCTCATGCAAAAGGCGTATTCTGTAGAGGCGTGAAGATCAGTAGTTGGCAGGAGTTTTTTGTCAAACATGTAAGAAACAGGGGAGCAAATAAACAGAATATAAAACAGAAATGAAATTTATATTACTAAAACTGAAATATTGCATCAACTTTTGAGCTGCTGCTCATTCGCCATTCTGCCATTACATTCTAACTTACAGGTGGTTTCAGATTACCACAAACTAAAGAGGGGTGGTTTCAGATGACCACAAACTAACAGCTCTGCTACCACTTGATGGTGGACAGAGGAAGCAATTCCATTGCTTGAATAAAGCGATTACATCTACCTCTATTAATAGAGGTCTGCAGAACAATCCAGAAACCCAGCTCATTCAAAGCACATGTGTAGAACATTGTCTGCACGTCGGTGAGAGGTCTCCAGAATGGTCCGTGGCAGAAGAGTCTGGAAGTTTGACAAATACGGGAGAAATTAATTACCAACATACTCCCCCTTAATTTCTACCGCAAATGCTTCAGCATCTTCATTCGTCAAACTTTGTCTTCGCCTTAATGTCATTGCCAAACGATCTTCAGATCTTTTAATAACTTTCTCTATTATCAGAAATACTCATTTTGGTGCAACTGCGATTTCAACCTCTTTTATACGATCCACCTTCTTCGATTTCTTTGAAACTAACTGTGGCTTTGACTTCTGCAAGCCCATGATCATTCAGAAAAATCAGCTCTTTTGATGATGTCTTCAGACCTTGTAAATGCCTGCTGGCTATCTTCTACGATCTCAAAGATCCTTCTTTTGATTCCTTTGGTAGGAGCGATCTAAGGCTGCGGCCTCTATATCTTCCACAATCTTTGGCAGGTCTCATTCCTTCAAGCACCGGCTAACTCTTTGTTTCTTAAACAGCATCATCAAACTGGACAAATGATGGTTCTTTATCAACCTATGATCTCCTTTAAGAAAATGCAACGCCTCACCAAACTGCATGCTCCTTAGCTGTGAATTTTTTTCTAGCATCTGCCTTTAAACACTAACACTCTCCCAAATTCTTTTAGCTTTGATAACCCTTAATCGTACTGCTCTGATCTTCTCTTAGCTTCTGCAACAACAGCTACAACAACATTTTGCTGACTTCTCCCACTTCTGCAGTCTCCCTAGATCGGTCTGCTCTGATACCAATTGTAAGAAACAGGGGAGCAAATAAACAGAATATAAAACAGAAATGAAATTTATATTACTAAAACTGAAATATTGCATCAACTTTTGAGCTGCTGCTCATTCGCCATTCTGCCATTACATTCTAACTTACAGGTGGTTTCAGATTACCACAAACTAAAGAGGGGTGGTTTCAGATGACCACAAACTAACAGCTCTGCTACCACTTAATGGTGGACAGAGGAAGCAATTCCATCGCTTGAATAAAGCGATTACATCTACCTCTATTAATAGAGGTCTGCAGAACAATCCAGAAACCCAGCTCATTCAAAGCACATGTGTAGAACATTGTCTGCACGTCGGTGAGAGGTCTCCAGAATGGTCGGTGGCAGAAGAGTCTGGAAGTTTGACAAATACGGGAGAAATTAATTACCAACAAAACAAACACCATGGCGGCCAGTTTCTTGTAAGTTTGTGCGCAGAATTCTACTTTTTAATTGAGAGTGTTTGAGTGTATCCATTGTTTTTGGTGAATGTCAAACTTTCCAGACAATGCCAATAGTGCTGTCAGCAATCATGGAGCCCAAAATTTAGTCTATGAGAGCACTGGTTTCTATTTTGCTCTCTTAGATACTCTTCAAGAATAAAATTTTTGTTTTGAAAACATGTCTTCTCTTAAATTGCTTCTTTCTGATGCCCAGCTCCTCAAGGGGCCTAATTATGTGGCATGGAAGACAAAGATGCGCACAATTCTTCACTTTGAAGAATTATGGAGGATTGTTATTGGCTCGGTTCAGCATCCAACTGATGTAGATGAGCAAAAGAAATTTGGCAAGTTTGCTGCAAAGGCCTCTATGTTGGTGACTCTCAGTATCACCGATGAGGTTCAGCCTTATATTCGGGATGTAGTAACATCAAAGGCGGCATGTAATGCACTGTCTACTATCTACCAGGCCAAGAACTAGACCAAGATTCTCCACCTTCAATCGAAGTTGCATACACTTATATGCAAGCTAGCAAGAAAGTAGAGGAGTTTTTGTGTCGCATATCAGAAATTCGAGCAGAGCTTGTTGCTCTTAGTGAAAAAGTGGACCATGTGTTGCTTGTTCTGATTACATTACGAGTTCTTCCTTCTCAATTTTGTTCCTTTGTCATAACATTAAGCATCACCAAGCAGAAGGTGACTTTTGAGGAGTTGGTGAATTTGTTGCAGCAGGAAGAAGCTATTCAATCAGTACAAACTGAATTTGAAGACAAAGCTCTCATCTCAAGATGGCAGTGTAGTCCAAGGGCTCGCAAGGAATAGTCACAAAAGTAGATGCCGCTAGAGAAGCCTCCGAAGGAGAATCGTTGGTGTTACGTTTGTAGTACCTCCACACATGACACTGGCCATTATTGGTATAATGGACTCACTCAAGGTAATTCTAGTCAAGAAGGCTCCTCTAGTCATCCTCGTACTTGGAAGAGAACAAGGGTCATATTGTAACACAACCAAAGAGTATATCGGATGAGGAATGTGGCATTAATCAAAACATGGTTCCCGTTTCTCACACTTCGGATCCTTACAAGATGTTTGGCTGATTGACTCTGGTGGTATGTCATATTGAAAGTTTTTTGATACGCTGACTGATTAACCCACAAGAGATTGGGTTCTTATTGCCAATAGTAAGGAGTATGTTGTGAAGGCCAGAGGCAGAGGATTCCAAACACATAATATAAGAGAGAGGAGACAAAAATAATTTACCCTGAAAAATAAAAACTGAGAACTAAGAAAAAAAAACACACTTTTGTATTAAGTATTCAAATCTTAAACATTTGATCTCATAAAACGGAGCTGCTACTCAACTTTTTGCTACTGCAGAGCATTACCACATTTTTTCTTATTATATAAACACATAAACATCTGAGGATATATCAAACTTCAAAAACACAGTAAAATTATCTAGAAAAGAGGAGTAATAAATGTCATTAATACAATAATAAAACTTGAAAGATATGCCCAGATTTATCTATCGAATTTCATTTAAAAATTGTCTTTCATTATGCAAATGCCAACAAAGAAAACTGTACGCAAAAGATGCCATCAAAAAGTCACCACCGCACTATCGCTAGCCAAGATGAAACATGATGCGGGACTGTGGTATACCCGGACTACCACATGAAACACATGAAGGCGCAGTAGGACTGCATCGCCTAGCCGCACAAGAGAGAAGAGAGGACAGCGGGTCTATGGTAGACACCGCTTTACCGCAGTGGCTAGGAGGAGTGAATGCGGGAAGGCGGGAAAGGAAGCACGACGAAGTTAGAATTATTTTCAACACTCCCCCTCAATTACAACTACAATCATCAATGATTCCCAAACAATTTCTTTGATAGACAAAACTTTCTTTTCCAAGCACCTTTGTGAAAATATTTGCACACTATCCCTGAGACCTACAAAACTCTAAGAAGATTTCACCATTGTTGATTAATTCTCTAATGAAGTGATATTTCATATCAATGTGCTTGCTCTTTCTGTGAAAGAATGGATTTTTTGATAAAGCTATTGTCGAGTTATTGTCACAAAATATCTTTGTTGCCTCTTCTTGTTCTTGTTTTAGTTCTTTCAACACTCTTCTCATCCAAAATGCTTGACATGATGCACTTGTGGCTGCAACATACTCTACTTTAACTGATGAAAGAGTGACTATTGGTTGTTTCTTTGAAGCCCATGAAACTACACCAATGCCAAAGTGAAAAACATAACTTGATGTATTTTTTTGTCATCAATACTTCCAGCACAATCACTATCAATATACCCAATCAGTTTAAACTCCTCTGAACTTGAATATTAGATGCCATAATTCTTTGTTCCACTTAAATATCTCAAAATTCTTTTTCCAGCTTTCCAATGTATGTCTTTAGGAGTCTCCATGAATCTGAAAATTATGCTTATAGCATATATTATGTTTGGCCTTGTGGCTGTTAAGTATATGAGACTACCAACAAATCTCTTATATAACATTGGATCTACACTAGAACCTTTATCATCATTACTTAACTTCAAACTTGTGACAATTGGTGTAGGTGCTGATTTGCAATTTGTCATATTAAACCTCTTCAAAATATCATTTGAATACTTGGTTTGAGAGATGAATATACCATTTTCATTTTGATTCACCTGAATGCCTAAAAATTATTTCATGAGTCCCAAATCTATCATTTCAAATTCTTTCTTCATAGCTCCTTTAGACAAATCAATTGATAAATCACCCACGAAAATAAAATCATCAGCATACAGACATATAATCAAAATTTCACCTTTTTCATTCTTCTAGGTGTATAGTGTAGGCTCACTGCTACATCTATTGAATTCATTTTGTAAAAGATATGTATCAATTCTATTGTACCAAGCTTTTGGGGCTTGCTTAAGTCCTTATAGTGCTTTCTTGAGCTTGTAAACCTTGTCTTCATGACCCAAAATCTCATACCCAGGTGGTTATACTGATTTTACATCCATTTGATGAACTAACCATTTGTTTTGAGCTGCTATTACAGGTATCATCCTTACTGTGTCAAGACATGCTACAGGTGCAAAAGTTTCATTATAATCAATTTCGGGCTATTGTGAATAACCTTTTGCTACTAATCTTGCTTTATGATTTTGCACTTCACCATTTAAATTCAATTTGGTTTTGTTAACCCATTTCACTCTTATTAAATCCTCATCTTTTGGAAGACTCACCAACTCCCATGTTTGATTCTTTTCAATTGTATCAATTTCTTCATCCATTGCACATACCCATTTATCTTCTTTAATTGCATCCTCAAAATGTATTGGATCATCTATTTGTGAATAAAATGCAAAAAGATACATCTAATCATTATTATTTTCACCTTCATTTTGTTCATATATGTCCCTTGTACTTCTGATTTTTTGTCTCCTCATGCTTGCCAATGTAAGATTTGATAAATCACTTGAACTTGTTGAATGTGGACTTACTAGTCCAGTACCTGAAGTTTTTGTTGTAGATGGTGTTTGCTATCCTAAACGTGAAGCTACTCTTACATTTGATGATGACATCACTTGTCGACCACTTTGTTGAGCTTGAATGGGTGTGGAAGGAATTACATTTATAGGATTGTTTGTTGGTACAGAAACTTCACTTTCCTCTTGTGGTATGCTTGCTAATACATTAACTGTTTTCTCTTTGCTTTCATCCCATGTTTCATCTTCTACAAACTATACATCTTTTTTTACTATGAATTTCTTAATTGTTGGATTATAAAGTTTGTATGCCTTGGATTCATCACTATATCCAACAAAGATACATTTTTCTCCTTTGTTATCTAGCTTTCTTCTTAACTCATTAGGCACATATGCATATGCCACACAACCAAAAAATCTTATGTGAGCAACATTATGTTTTCTTCCATTCCATGCTTCTTTAGGAATGATATTCATAACACTTTTTGTTGGACACCTATTCATTATATATATTGCACATGATACAAATTTAGCCCAATATTAATTTGGTAAATGCTTGGCTTTCAACTTACTTCTAGCCATTTCCATGATTGTTCTATTTTTCCTTTCAGCTACCCTATTTTGTTGAGGTATGTATCTAGTATTAAACCGCTTGTGAATCCCATGATCTTTATAGAAATTTAAAAAATATTTTGAAATATATTCACCTGCTCTATTTGTTCTCAAAGCTTTAATGTAATACCCACTTTACTTTTCAATAAGAGACTTAAATTGTTAGAAGAAATCAAACACTTCATTCTTGTTCTTTAGAAAATAAACCCATGTTTTCCTTGAATAATCATCAATAAAATTCAAAAATTAAGGACTGCCAGCAATTGAGGGTGTTTGCATAGGTCCACACAAATCTAAATTTACAATTTTCAAAGGGGCTTTTGGTCTAGTTGACTTTCCTGTTGGAAATGAATCTCTATGTTACTTTCCTAAGATACACCCTTCACATACTCTTTCAAGTTTTTCTATTAGAGGTAATCCCTTAATGATGCTTTTCTTATGAAGCAAATTTAGACCCCCAAAGTTAAGATGCCCAGATCTTAAGTGCCATAACTAGTTTTCATCTTTTACTTCTGCTTGAAAGACAGTTTTTATGGTTGTTGTTGTTTCTTGTGCTTGTGTATAATCTATATTCAAATATGGTTGTATCTTTAGGGGAAACATTGTATTACTCATCATTTTGACCTTAGCAATGAGTTGATTATTTGGGTATTTGTCTAAAATTGTGCATAGTCCATTTTTTAAAGTTACTCTATACCCTTTTTAAACAAGTTGTCCTATACTCATCAAATTGTGATTTAGACTAGGCACAAAATACACATCTGATATATAGTTTTTCTCCCCATGTTTAGTTAGAATGTTGGAATTTCCCTTTCCTTTAACTGATACTTAGAATGTTGATAATTTTGCTCCCCGTGTTTAGTTAGAATGTTGACATTTTCCTTTCCTTTAACTGGAATTTCTAAATTTCCTATCATATGGTTGCTATAGCCCAAGTCTAAAAACCAAACACCTTTTTCACTTGCTTGTGCAACATTACATGCCAAAAAAAAATGTCCTTTTTTATTTCTAATCTTGACTTTCTTTTGTAAAATTTGCAATTTTTTTTACCATAATCATACTATTTCTTTCTACACTCATTTATATAATGCCCAAACTTTTTACAGTAGTGACATTGGATTTGAGACTTATCATAACTTTGTCCTTGTGACAGATTTTGAGATGAACTTGAGCCTGAGTTTTGGCTACTACCTCTTCCTCTTCCTCTAAAATTTGATCTTCCTCTGCCTCTTCCTTGGCTGATTGAAGCTTGTGACTTAAAGGCATTCTCTAGTGAAGTGTATGTAGACCCGCTCAGCCTCAGTTCATGAGAAATAAGAGATACATGGAGCTCATCGATTGAAAACTGTGTGAAGTCCTTTGTTTCTTCTATGGTTACAACAATTATCTCAAATTTTGTGGGTAAACTCCTCATAATCTTTTCAACCACTCTTCTATCTTCAAGTGTCTCACCATGTGATCTAATTTGATTTACCAGTCCAATGATTTGGGTAAAGAATGAATCTACTAATTTATTTTCCTTCATATATATGGTTTCAAAATCCCTTCTCAGTATTTGTAGCTTTATTATTTTGACTTTTTCCATACCTTGATAAGCTATTTGAAGTATGTCCCATGCTTTCCTAGACCTTGTTGCTGCTAAAATCCTTGGGGAAATGCTCTCATGCACTCCTTGGAGAATAAAGAAAAGAGCTTTTGAGTCCTCCTTCCTATTATCTTTCAATAAGTCCTTGTCTGCTTACGTCAAAGCATTGTAAGCTATTGCATCAGCTAGCTCTAGAAATCCATTCTCTACTAACTCCCATAAATCTTGTGAGAAAAATAATGCCCTCATGGTAATTTCCCAATAATCATATTTTTTTCCATTAAACTATGGGATTTTTTGGTTAGTCAAGCTTGTGCTTGTTGCCATTCTTTCACTATGAAAACTTGCCTAAATGCCTTTGCTGAAGCTTTTGAGAGAACCCTTTTACTATGAACCTTTTCTGATAAACCTGCTCTGATACCACATGAAGGCCAGAGGCAGAGGATTCCAAACACATAATATAACAGAGAGCAAATAAAAATAATTTACCTAGAAACATAAAAACACACTTTTGTATTAAGTATTCAAATCTTAAACATTCGATCTCATAAAACGAAGCTACTGCTCAACCTTTTGCTACTGGAGAGCATTACCATTTTCTTCTTATTATATAAAAACATAAACATCTGAGTATATATCAAACTTAAAAAATATGGTAAAATTCTCTAGAAAAGAGGAGTAACAAATGTCATTAATACAATAATAAAACTTGAAAGATATTCCTAGATCTATCTATCAAATCTCATTTAAAAACTATCCTTTATAATGCAAATGCCAACAAAGAAAATTGTACGCAAAATATGTCATGAAAAAGTTGCCACCACACTACCTCCAGCCAAGATGAAACATGATGCAGGACTACAGTATACTTGCACAACCACATGAAATAGATGAAGGATCAATAGGACTATGTTTGACACTGCCTAGCCGCACAAGAGAGAAGAGAGGACTGTAAGTCTACAATAGACACCACTTTACCACATTGGCTAGGAGGAGTGAATGTGGGAAGGCGAGAAAGGAAGCACGATGAAGTTGGAATTATTTCCAACATGTAGCAATGGGCATGGGCACTGTCACCATTCCTCTTGGAGCAAAGAGTTGTACCCTCACTAGAGTGCTCTATGTTCTAGGTTCAAATGACATCCAATCTTTTATCTGTCAATCAGCTCTTGAATCATAAGCTTTAGGTGGAGTTTCAAGTTGACAATGGTATCAAAAATTTCTTTATCTTTAGAGATGGTGTGTTGCTTGCTAAAGGCTTTCTATAAGGTCACTTATTTTCCCTAGATATTGTTTCTTCCTCTTCAATTGCTCTCGTTGCCTCTACAACTGACTCCACTATTCTTTGGGATTATCGGTTTGGGTATCAACTCAACTCTAAGGAGATGGTACATGGACTTCCTTCTCTTTCTCCTTTTTTTCCTCTATGTTTTGGATGTCTTGCAGGAAAACAACATTGGGATCTATTCGAGTTAAGTTCCTTTTATGCTAACAATTGCCTTGAGGTTGTTCATAAAAATCTGTGCGGACCTTTTCCCGCCTCCTTTCAAAGCTGCAATTATTTTCAATTGTTCATGGATGATTTCTCTTGTAATACTTGGGTGTACTTTCTCAAATAGAAGAGTGAAACATTTTTCCACTTTTGAAAATTCTATCAGCAAGTCATCCATGAGATAGGCAAGCCTCTTCTCCTTCTCTTAGATCGAGGGGGGAATTCACATCCACATATTTCTTAGACTTCTTGAAGAATCATGACATCAAACAACATTTGACTACTCCCTATACATCCCAATAGAATGGAATTGCATAATGTCACAATAGGATTGTCATGGAGATGGTTTGATGCATGCTTTCCTTAGCACAATTGGAGTATCAATTTTGGGAAGAAGTAGTGGGAAGAAGTAGTCCAGATAGTTGTGTATCTTCTTAATAGGGCTCCTACAAAGATACTATAAGACAAGACACCTGAGGAGGTATGGAGTGGTTACAAACCTTTAATTTCTCATCTTCAAGTGTTTGGTTGTACTCCATATATGCTACTAGGAGAAAGAAGCTTGACTCCAAGACACTCCCATGTATTTTTGTGGGCTATAGGTTGACTTCCAAAGCTTACCATCCCAAGGATCCTAAGACACATGAGGTTTATGAGAATCAAGATGTGGCCTGTGATGATTCATCCTTTGACTCCATGGCACAAAAGGAAAAAGAACCACCTATCATAAATTTCTCTCACAATCAGATAATGAGGATGAGTCTTCATCTCCAAAGGTAGGAGAGCTACAAGGAGAGTTTTTTTTCATCTTGGTCCATTGGAACATCAATCCACACAACCACAACATTAGTGTTTGAAATGGTTCTGAACCACCATCAGAGATTATCATCTAGATTCTCTTCTAGATATTTCTTTAAGAGTTAATAAAAGAAGAAAGGTGAGAAATGAGGTAAATTGGATCTCTGATGAGTTCAATTGTTTATAACATTGAACCTAATATAGTTCAAGAGGTCTTGTGTCAACCACAATGGAAGAAGCCAATGGATTTTGAGAATGATTCTTTGATAAAGAATCAAACATGGGGACTTGTCAGTCTACCTCTAGGAAAGAAACCCATAGGTTGCAAATGGATTATCAAGACAAAATACAAGGTAGGTGGATCCATCGAAAAACATAAAGTATGCCTTGTTGCTAAAGGCTATTCTCAAAAAGAAGGTATTGATTATGAAGAAGCTTTTTCCCCCACTACAAAACTCAAGAAAATTAGTGTTTTTTATGCACTAGCATGATAGAAAGGTTAGAAGCTTCATCAAATGGATGTCAAGAGTACTTTCTCAAATCATGGAGATCTTAAAGAAGAGGTATACATGACTCAACTTGAAGGATTCCTTGATGAACATGACACTCAAAAGGTATGTCATCTCATTAAGTCTCTTTATTGGCTTAAATAGGCCCCTAGGGCATGGTATATTAACATAGATGGTCATCTTCTACAACATGGTTTCATTGGTAGCCCTTCTGATCCTAATTTATATATTAAGAAGATAGAAACTAAGATTTTCATTATTTTCTTATATGTGGAAGCTCTTGTAATCACAAGGAGCTCAGACATTCTCATTGATGATGTAGAAAATGATCTTAAAGAGTCTTTTGACACATGTGACCGACCTAGGGCTTATTCACTACTATCTTGGCTTAGAGATACATGGCAAAACCCACACCATATTTTTATCTCTCAGATAAAATATACCAAAACACTCCTAGAAAAGTTTATAATGGAAGATTACAAACTTGCACCCACTCTAATGAAGAAAGGTTTTCAACTATCTAGATTCCAATATTCACCTCTAAAAGATGTTGCTCTATATTATCGGTTTGTTGGGAGTCTCATTTATTTGACTTATACCGGACCAAATTTATGCTTTCTTTTCAATTATCTTTCCATATTTATGCAGGAGCCTAAGGGGTTGCAACCAAGCATGCTTTGTTGTATTTTTGGGGTACTCTTGATTATGGTCTGGAATACAAACAAAATTCTCAATTCTTTTTACAAGGATATGTTGACTTTGACTATGATGGATCTGTTGATGATAGGAAGTCAACTACAGGGTATGTTTTTCATCTTGTATTTGGCCCTATCTCATGGATTAGTAAGAAGCAAATTGGTTTTTCTCTCTCCTCCACTAAGGCTAAATATCATGCCGCATAAGGAGCAGTATGTGAATCACTTTAGTTGTGTCGTATTTTGGCTAACATGGGCATACTTGAGGCACAACCACCTATTCTTTTTTGTGACAATCTGGGGGTGCTCAAGCTTGTGAAGAATCATGTTTATCATGAGAGGACAAAGCATATTGAGGTTGAATGTCATTTCATTCATGAATAGGTCTTGTATCACCACATTCAGCTTAAGTATTGCCCCACAGATTCTCAAATAGTTGATCTTCTCACCAAATCTCCTGGTAAGGTGAAATTTGAATTGTTTCATAGTACATTTGTATGAAAAATGTAATAAAGAGGGGAATGTTAAACAAGTTTATTGCATTATCTTTGTTATTGTTTATGGGGCAGTTGTAGTTGTGCAGTTACTAGTTACCATTTTTTTGTTAACTACTTTCTCGTCTTACCTTCCTTTTGCTTGTATAAATACTATTGCAAGTATCTGAATAAAATATCAAGTTTTCTGCACTATCTTGTCTTTAGTTTATTGTCTCCCTCATGTTTCTATCGGGTTTGAGTTAATTTTTTGTTTTATGTCTAGATAGTGTTTTGTGCACCTAATGGATTATTATATCCCTTGAGGGGAATGACTCTTGGATGGTTTTTATAAATAGAACTGTATCTTTTAGGAGTGCCAAATGGTTTTTTATCTCATAAAACTTATAATTTAATAATTTCCTAATTATGCAAGAATCTCATGAACCTTTCCAAGTCTTTTCCTAGAGATCCACTACTTGGATTTCAATTCATGTCTCTTGGAAACCTTCCAAATCTAAGCCATTTTCATGGAATGTGATTTTTGGAGAATTTTTTAGAATTCCTACCAAGCTCATTAAGATTTGGCATGCTTTAACAGTGTAAATTATAAATAAGATTTGGAATGATAAGGATTTGGTTTTATTTTCTAGTTATTTTTTTTATATACACTTATCTCCACTAAATATTTAATTTTTTATAATACTGTATTTTAAATTTTAATGCAAGTTAAGAAAGGTGTAATTGAAGTAACCCACATTTACCCACATATGCATGATTAAAGTGATACACCATATATGCTAGTAAAAGTTATATTTAATCAAACTACTATGAGGGTATCTCCTCTCACAATGGATGTAATTTGAATGCATGTGGAAGAAATTATTTCCAACCACATTATTATAATTCCCTCTTAAGAAATCAAGGAATCAATCCACACATATTAGGAAGTGAAGGAATCAATATACTCATGGTTGTCATCCAACCTCTTGAAATACTTTAACCTCCTATAACTATCATAACCAAGGTATCTCTTGATGTTAGAATAGTGTAAAATTTATCAAGTTGTCACCATTTCTCCAAGTCTTGACACTCAATCTCATAGTTAAGAACCTCAAAAGAGGAAGGAATGATTACATGATAGGCACTACTTATTGATGGCTAAGACATCCTTGATGTCTAAGGAAAGCTAGATGATTGAAATCCTCCTCCACCTCATAATTATTTATTTCTTTATTCTTAGATACTTTATTTTTTTTCTTATTGGATATATCTTTTAAAAACTAACTAACTTGGACTTTGGGATGTGAAATTTTTTATCTACCATTTTTTATTGATGCCTAATATAAATACTGATCTAAGTTAATAAATAGGACATTTATTCATAAAAGTAATCTCATGTATTTATCAATGCTCCCAATTAAATCTTCAACTCATAGTATTATGATAAAAAGAGATACTTGAACATGCAAATATGTGATTTTTTATAGTGTGTGCTAATAGGATGTTTAGCATCAAGATTTACTTAGGAATTATGCTTACAACTAGAGTGAATTCTATAGTTAGAACCAATCACTTTTATGTAAATATGATCTAGATAACAATAGATATCATAAATAATATACCTAAAGGACACTAACAAATATATTTTGGAGGTACCTCTATTGAATTGTTTACATAGGCTAAATGAGTAGCATGAATTTAACATCTCTTTGCATCTTTTCATTATAAGAATTTGAGATATATGCTAGCCTATAATATGCATTATTATTATACATTACTTCATCACATATGTAAATAAAGAGTCAATATTTTGGAATAATTTGACTTTTTTTTTGACAAATACTATGAAAGTTGTCATTTACATAAATACAAATATGTTAAGAAAAGAAGTATTTTTTCTTGATAGAATTTCTTTAAAAATAGAAAGAAATTTAACTTTTTATCAGATGTTGTAGTTGCATCTACCTATAGACATCGTTAAAGAAAGTAAGAAATAAATAAGGCACATGAGATTCTTGAAAAAATACTTCAAAGAAACATGATTTCAACAATGAAAATGAGATTTATTGTAAAAAAAAAATTATTTATTTATTTATTTTACTATTTAATATTATATTTATTTTATACCTCCACATTACACACACACACACACATATAGTGATGGAAAATGTTTCCCTTTACATTTTCACACTTAATTTTGGAATAATTAATGTTAAAATGAACCTAATTTCACCTTGATCTAGTGTTGTAATGTTGTTTATGCATTCACATTAGGTTTAGGATCCTTTTAAGCTAAATTAACCTAATTTTTCCTTAATTTAGTGTTGCAAAGTGTATTTATTTACACCTTCACATTAATTTTAGGGCCCTTGTAAACTAAATAAACTTAATGATGACTTATTTGAGGTGTTGCAAAGTGTATCATAACACTTTCACACTAATCTAGGGTTTTATTAATTAATTGGGCTTATCTATGTCTTAAGTGGCCCTATTTTGGAGCCACAAGCCTTATGAAATGCATTTTTCCAGAGATAATATCGACATTTATTATATGACCAATCATAATTTAGTGATTTTGGGTTGTGTGTTCCAGATTTAGTGATTTGGGAATCATATGCCACCTTAGGCATATAAGTCCCACCTAGGTCTCGAGACCTAACTTTAAGTTTCACATTAAACAAAATCTCTATTGGAGTTTGTGCCCTGGTTTTGAGCCTCTAGCACTCATACACCACCTTGGGCATATGAGTCCAACTCTGATCAAGACCTAATTTAAATTCAATTTTTGGAAGGATTTCATCTTCCTAGATTTCATTTTTATTTTTAATGTTCTAATTTCAAGGAATTTGGCATAAATAAGTATAAATACAAGGATATTTCACTCATTTTACCCTAAGAATTTAAAGATAGCATTCCTAATATCAAGATTGTGATTAGAAGATTTCATAAGACTATTCAAGTACATTCAAGAGTATTTCTAAAGCATTCAAGGCCAGATTTCTTCATCATTTGTTGCAATAATTAAAGATCCATCATCATGTCAAAGGAATAATGCATTAATCATATTGTTGAGATAGTTTTGTGATGTAGCATTCAAGGTCCAAGTTAAGCATTGTTTCATATCCAATTCAAGATAAAGATCTACATTCTTCATGGCCACTTCATGTTAGATTGCATATTTACATTGCAATACATCATTCAAGGTGTCATTTTTCATGTTTCATGTTTCATGTCCATGTTTCATTATTTCATCATATGGTTTAATTACCTAAAAAAGGTTTGACCAAGGAAAACCCCTATTTCCTAACAAAAAAACAAGTTTTTTTTCTCTCTCTCTACTTGTGTGATTTTAGATATAGGTGTCTTAGAGCTTGAATATTCTTTGAGGATTGAGTTGCAAGATTAAGGAAAGTTTTCAATTTATCACAAAGTTTATATCTTCATGGAAAGTAACCTACATGCCATAACTCAAAGTTTTAGATCCGAAAATGAAGTGTGGAAGGAAGAGAAGAGATAGCACAACAAATTTAGATCTTCACCCTTCAAAAAAGGATAATGGGATTGATATGCCACTTGTGGCGTATGAGTCCCCATACAATGATTTTTCCATATTTTAGGAGATTCATACTCGCCACTACTAGATTCTTGTTTCCACCTAGAAAACCTAATCTGGGACTAATATGCCTAGCCTAATGTATGAGCCCCAATGAGAATTAAAATTAACATTTTTAGGATTTTATGCCTTCTTTTGAGCACTTTTATCTTCTTGGATGCAACTCTGTACTTTTCTAGTTTACTGTTCTAATTTGAGTTCATTTCTAGGTCATTTACGTAAGTCTTGCACAACATTAAGTTTTATCATTAGGGTTTGCATGTTACTAGTCTTTCCAAGCCCTAGCTTGGTGGTGAACCCCAATTTAGTCCTTAACCACACCCTAGAACAACCTTTAGCAGATATATTTCCCTTACTCCATCCTTGGATTGAGTTCTCTAAGGTTTCCCTGAGTGAAACCTAGTGAAATAGGTCATAAACCCAAGTTCCATGTTCCCAAGAGATTGTAGCACCCTATTTCCTTCATTTCATTTTTGGTGAACCCAATGTGAACACCAAATTTATGATTTAGAGTGCATCCTAGCCCTAGATCTATATACATTAACTTTGCATTAGGAGTATGTGTAGGATCATCATGGAAAAAATGGGCCCCTTTAAGTGGCAAAAAAATAAGACAAAATGAAAGTTAGGAAACTTGACATAAAAATTTGAATAAGTTATCTATATTATATTAAAAATATGTAAGAATAGAATCTATAGAAAATTGAATGTAGTTTCTAAACTACTAGATTTATTTATTTTTTAAAATCTATTTGGTGAAAATTTGAAATTTCAATGCAGTAGCACTTAAATGTCAAGGATAAAATAAGAAGTAGGTGTCTGTTTGACCACCCTAAGCACAATAAAATGATAATATTTTTTTATATTATTTTATATATAAATAGAGGACTCATGTCCTGATGTGATGCATATTTTTTTGTAATTTTTTTCCAAGTAAATAATTAATTATTATTTTTTTATTACAACTATTAACAAATATAAAAACTTGTATGTCTGACCATCTTAACTTGGTCAAAAATTCATGAAATTCATTTTTTTTAATCCTATAGTACATGAAGCATAGAATGTGATGCATGCTTTGGATTAAAAAAATGTGATACCTTTTGAAAGCTATAGATGTTTTTCAATCAACCTATAAATCAAGACTTTAATTGTAATTCAAATAGAAAATAATTAATAATTATTTATTAAATTCAAAGTAAAGTAAAATTTATATTGGTGGAAAGTTGAGAATCTCCTTTAAAATCCTTTTTGTTTCATCAATTTTGGGTGAAAAAAAGTTGTCAGCCACATACCCATCGTATCGCCACTTTTTGGCCCATCATGATCCTGAACATACCCTTAGGTTTTGCATTAGTTAATTTACATCTAGGGTTTCAAAATATTTCATTAATTAATAGTGCATATAGGTTACATTTTTGTATCTTACATAATTCAATTTCATCTAGAATCTATAATTGTGTTTATTCCATACATCATATAAACCATAAAACCTAGTATTCAGTAATAATTTTTTGAAATTTGTGGAAAAACCCTAATCGAGGACTCATACACCCCTCTAGGCGATTTAGTCCCTATACAGGTTGTTTTGCCTACTTTCTAGGAATTTTGTGTTGTGTAATTTTTAGCATTTGAATCCCTAAAAAACCTTGATTGGGACTCATATGCCCCTGTAGGTGATTTATTCCTAGATCAGGCCTAAAACTACCATTTAGAGCATTGACAAACCTTATTTCTCTACTTCCTAGTCTTACTAGTAACCTATAGTATGAGTTTGGAAAGTTTCAGGAACATTTTTTTTATGTATCTAGGTCAAATCATCTAGATAGGGAAGCCATTTTTAAAGCATTTCAAAAATCATTTCAGTAAATTAAAAAAATTAGATCTATAGGAAATTTGTTTATATTTCAAAAACATTGCATAATTTAGATAGCTTAATTTTTCATGTTGGCATGTTTTCTTTTCAAGAATTAAGTGTCCCTAGAGTATCACACGGCTTGTATGATTCTTATTTTCCTACTCATGAGAAGAATCTAGGAAAATAAAATAAAACCTTTGACAAGCATGTTGGATAACCTCCTAGTATCTATCGGGTTTGTATGAATGACATAACACATGAGGATGAAAGTGTAGAAAAACATAACAATCATATTTTTTCTTCTCCCAATACCTCTCCTATTAGTGACAAAGGTATCTTGGTGAAATAAGGTACAATCATTGAGAGTCTTGATTGTCCCTCTCTTACTCCCCCATCAGAATATATTAGGAAACAAGAAGATAAGATCATTGAAACATTTCTTAACACTTACCCTACTTGTGAGAATGCTTTAATGAAAGAGGATTCAATCGTGGACAATCCTGAAAAAACATTTGTGAGGAGGATATCTTGGTATCAAGAGATCCAATGATTGAGAGTTATAGCATTATTTATCCACATTAGGAAGGGTCTATTTGAATAAGAGGATCTAATCATTGGTACACACATGAAAATCATAGTTTTCCTTCCCTTGATGCCCCCCCTATTTGTGATGAAGTTAATTTACAAAATATAATCATGGAATGTGATGAACCTCTTGAAAGCTTTCCTACTAGGGTAGATAGCATGGTACAAGA
Organism: Sequoia sempervirens; assembly: GCA_007258455.2. Lineage (NCBI taxonomy): Eukaryota > Viridiplantae > Streptophyta > Pinopsida > Cupressales > Cupressaceae > Sequoia > Sequoia sempervirens. The sequence continues at coordinate 310,233,709 of VDFB02373365.1, read as the reverse complement.
GAATGAGCCCTTAGAAAATAGGAATGAAGTCATGGAAAATCATGACAATCACATTTGTCCTTCTCCTAGTATATCTCTTAGTTGTGAAGAAGATATTTTAATGTTCAAAGAACAAAGCAATCAGAGTAATGAGAATCCTATTTATCTCTCTCCCCCTATGAAGAATTTGTTAACAAACTTGAAATCTATCATGCTCCTAATCACTCCAACTGGATCTTAATTTATCAATTCCAAATTGACTTCTTTAGTCAATTTGGAAACTTCATGTTCAACTATTATGTGGTGGATTTCTTTATGATACTTTCAATTCTGTTTAGTTTTAGTTTTACTACGTTGTGTCTTGGTAGGAAACACCAGATCTTGAATTCAAATAAGTGGATATTCCTATAAATATCCATCCTTACATTTAATCTGGAGCTAGATAATATTTCACTTAAGCATTGTAATGTTTGTAATACACACTTTTTTTCTACTCGCCTATTTGGGACAATTTGAATGCAAATAAGGAGTTAATTTGAATATTAGTGTTTAAGGTCCTACCACAGGAAAAGAAGGGCCTACTCAACTAAAGGAGGTGACCTTGTGCTATGTTCTTTGATTCAGTTAATTTCTATTTAATTTGTATCAATTGGAAGGTTAGGAATGTTGATATTTGTTTAATCATTGTTAGTAACTACAATTATTTACTCTTAGATTAAGTTCATTTTGTTCTCAAGATAGTGCATTATGCTCTATTGTAAATTAATATTCATTCATTTACTATAGATTTAATTGCTATTCATAGGAATTAGACATAATAGGTATTTTCAAATGCATGTCATTTTAATGGAAGAGATAACGATGACTTATGGGAAGATAAACTAAATATTTTTTGGAATTCATTCATGGAATTTAGTGTTACTATCTTCTAGATTAATATTTTCTTTCTTGAAAACATAAATAGATTCTCTTTTCAAGTAAATTTTAATTCTAATTTTTTTATTAAGAGTGAATTTGGTTTTAGCTTAATTCTTCCATGAATCAATTACAAATGAGTTAGGTGAAGTTTGAACTAAGTTATTTGAGTTTGAATAATCATTAGTTAAGAAACAAGTTAGGATTAAGTCCTTAGAATTAGTTGGAAACTAGTTGTTAAGTTTCACTCTTGAGTGCTCCTAAAAGCTCCTGAAGGAGTTAAACCAAAACTAAAAGTCACCATTTATAGTGCAAAACCCCCCAATTTGTGGAGAAATCCTTATCACATATAGCTCTAAGACACACTTGGTTCAATAATTGAAATATTAAATGATGCAAGAAGTGATATCAACAACGTTTCCTATCATTCTTGGTGTCGTTGCTAGGGAATTAAAAGATTTGGCTATATAATTTTGAATCCTTACTATTGATAAGGAAGATAGTTTAGATTGTGGATGAGACAAGCTAGAGACCCTCTAGGAATATTTGTTCCATGAAATATTGATTTTGATCAAGAACAACAAATTTAACATTAGATTGAAAATCAACAAGTGAATCAAGAACATCATGAAGAAGAAATGGGTGACCAACTAGGAAATGATCCTCCACCAAATAATAGGACCTTTTCATATCCTATCAATCTTAATAGAGGGGTTGATGAGCCTCCTATGAAGAACATTTCACCTTCGGAAATTTTTTTGAGGATCCTAGCCAATTTCTCTTTGATTTTAAGGTTTTATGTCAGACCTATGACTATACAGCTAATAACCAAAAGTTAAAATTATTTCCTTCTACCTTAAAAGGGTCATCGGTATGCTATTTCATAGGTTTAGGTGCAAGAACAATCTCAACTTGGCAAGAAATGGAAACTAAGTTTTTGGATAAATATCAAGATTACTGTTGAGTAAGAGATATGAAAGAGGATTTGTTTCAAATAAGAAAATAGGAAGATGAAAGCTTGGAAGATTATGCTGATAGATTTCAGTTTGTGCATAACAAGTGTGGTAATGGTTTGGATAATGATATTAGTAAGACAATTTTTCTAATAGGGATTGATGATGAATCTAGAGAATCTTTGAATATTATGGGGAAAGGAGACACTAATAAGCTTTCTTTAGAAGAAATTATTGAGATATGTAGAAACTACTCTAGGACTAGAGTAGGGGCTAGAAACTCTCAAATAAATAAAGTTCTCACTCCTAATTTATCTCAAGTAATGCAGGAAATTGCAAATTTGAAAATTGATCTACTCCTCCATCTTAACATGCAAGGAGATATGAAGACTACTAAGCCTTTATCCATTTATTGTTCCAAATGTAGAGGTAAACATATTTTGAGAGAGTTTCCATTAAATTAAATTCATCTATGTGAAATTTGTGAGAAACAACATACAACAATTTCTTGTAGCCTCTTACTTGGAATTAAGAATCATTTGAAGAAACAACCTAAAGTAGAGGAAGAACTTAATTATGTTGGGAAAAGATCCCATAATATAGGGTATAATGCTAATCAAGGGAAATATGGTCCTAGAGCTAATTGGAATCCAATCCCTTGGAAAAATCCTAAAAAATGGACAACTCCCTACCAAGCACAACCACCACCTACATTTTGGGGTCAACCTGAATGGATGAATCCTCAATGGAATCAACCATAGTGGCAATCAAATATGTCATAGTGGTAGCCAAACCAATCACAGTGGTAGCAAAATCAAAGAAAATTTCAACCATGGAAAAATCAGCGACCAAGGCGTCCTTGTAGATAGTCACCTCCATTAGTCACTTGTCCTAATCCTGGTAGTGAACATGTAAACCAACCTTAGTTGCTAGCTCAACTTGTTTCAAACCTGAAAAACAATCATGCTAATGCCAATCCTCCTACTTTGAATGTGATAGATGTCAATGATATTCAATTAATGAACCAAAATGTTCCATCTATACCAAATGCTAAAGATTGGGAGAATGTGAAAGAAAAAGAGTATTCCAAGGGAAACCAAAACTTTGATGATGGGGTATGTGTAAGATCATGATGGGCCAAAAAGTGACTATATGATGGGTATGTGTAGGGTATGTGGTTGGTGACTTTTTTTAACCCAAATTGAATGAAACAAAAAGGGTTTTTAAAGGAGATTCCCAACTTTCCACCAATACAAATTATGCTTTAATTTGAATTTAATAAATAATTATTATTCATTTTCTATTTGAATTATGAATAAAGTCTTGATTGATAGGATGATTGAAAAATATTTATAGCTTTCAAACGGTATCACATTTTTTGAATCTGAAACATGTGTCACATTCTATGTTTTGCATACTATAGGATTTTAAGAAAAATGAATTTCATGAAGTTTTGACTTAGTTTAGGTGGTCAGACATACGAGTTTTGTATATTTTTTAAAAGTTGTAATAAAAAATCATAATTAATTATTTACTTGAAAGAAAATTACAAAAAAATATGCATCACATCTGGACATGAGTCCTCTACTTATATCTAAAATCTTATAAAAAAATATTATTATTTTATTGTGGTTAGGGTGGTCAGATAGACACCTACTTATCTTTTCCCTGAAATTTAAGTACTACTACATTGAAATTTCAAATTTTAAACAAACATATTTTAAAAGAAAAAATAAACCTAGTAGTTTAGAAACTACATTTGATTTGCTACAGATTCTATTCTTACATATTTTTGAAATAATATAGATAACTTATTCAAATTTTTACATGAAGTTTCCTAACTCTGATTTTTTCTGAATTTTTCACCACTTAAGAACTTGTTTTTTCCATGATGATCCTACACATATGGGTACATGCAGGATCATGATGGGCCAAAAAGTGGCAATATGATAGGTATTTGGCTGATGACTTTTTTTTACCCAAAATGATGAAACGAAAAGGGTTTTTAAATGAGATTCTTAGCTTTCCACCAATATAAATTATGCTTTACTTTGAATTTAATAAGTAATTATTATTCATTTTCTATTCAAATTATTAATAAAGTCTTGATTGATAGATTGATTGAAAAATATCTATAGTTTTGAAATGGTATCACATTTTTTGAATCCAAAACATGTGTCACATTCTATGCTTCACATACTATAAGATTAAAAAAGTAAAAAATTGAATTTCACGAATTTTTCACCAAGTTAAGGTGGTTAGACATACGAGGTTTTTATATTTTTAAAAATTTGTAATAAAAAATTCATAATTAATTGTTTACTTGGAAAAAAAAAATGTGCATCACATTGGGACATGAGTCCTCTACTTATAACTAAAATCTTATAAAAAATATTATCATTTTATTGTGGTTAGGGTGGCCAGATAGACACCTACTTCTTTATTTTTCCCTGAAATTTAAGTACTACTGCATTGAAATTTCAAATTTTCAACAAATAGTTTTTTTTTATAAACAAACCTAGTAGTTTATAAACTAAATTCAATTTTCTACAAATTCTATTCTTACATATTTTTGAAATAATATAGATAACTTATTCAAAGTTTTACGTCAAGTTGCCTAACTCTGATTTTTCTAATTTTTTTGCCACTTAAGGCCCTATTTTTTCCATGAAGATCCTGCACATACCCATACCCAATGTAAAAAAGGTTAAGCAAGCACCTTATGCTGAGCACTTTAAAATAAAACAAGTAGCTCCTTACAACTCCAAACCAAATTATATGAATGTCATAGATTATCAACTTCTTCATGAAATGAAAAAGATCAATATTGAGATACCATTATTATAGGCCATTAAAGACATACCAAAAATAAATCAGTTGGTTACATCTCTTTGAATGAAAACACCAGGTAGGAAGAAGAAATTACCTCCTACAATATAGATAGGGACTAAACTCACTAATGTTTTGTCAGGAAGATTACTTCCTCAAAAGTATAATGATCTTGGTAGTCCTATGATAACTTTAAGTATTGGAGGAATTGAGATAACCAACGTACTAATTGATTTAGGAGTAGCTATCAATGTTATCACATCAGAAACTATTGAAATGTTAGGTATGACAAGAATTCAACCCACAACAACTATTTTATAATTGGAAGATCAATCTATTGCTAAACTTGAAGGCCTTATTGAAGACATTATGGTTACTATTGATACATGGGATTATCCAGTCAAAATTTTAGTTCTTAAATCTAGAAAGAATAATTTTGGGTATCTAATTATCTTAGGCAGACCATGGTTGGCTACTGTAGTAGCATTGAGAGATTGCAGATCAGGAAATATGATCATTTCTAATGGTCAGAAATAGAAGGTATTTTAGAATTAGCTACGGTTACTTTGGTAGAACATGTTAAGGAATATGAAGAACACATCTTAATTCTTAAGACATCAATCAAGAAAAGAAGAAAAAATTTCTAGAAATGTTACATCAGAAAAATTCACATACATGTCCCTTAAACACACTTGGTGGAAACCCACTTGATTCTAAGAATAAGACTAAGAAAATTACAGTAGTAGGGGATAACCCTCTTATCATTAATTTGTCATTATCTTCTTCCCAAGAAAAGGAATTGAAGTTGATCTTGGAAAATCATTCTGAAGCATTTGCTTCAGAATACAAGGACATGAGAGGAATTCACCCATCTATTTGTACTCATCATATTTATACTAAAAATTTTAAACTAGTAAGGAAAGGTCAAAGAAGGATCAATCCTGCTCTTCAATATATTGTAAAACAAGAGATAAAAAAAATGTTGAAACTAGGGTTTATTTATCCAATATCTGATAGTCAATGTGTTTCCCCATTGGTTATTCTTTCAAAGAAAAATGGAAAATCATGTGTATGTGTGGACTATAGAGAATTAAACAAAGCCACTAAAAAAGATCATTTTCCTTTGCCATTTATTGGTGAAGTACTTGATAACCTAGCTAGCAGTAGTCATTTCTCTTTCCTAGATGGCTTTAGTGGTTATAATTAGATCCAAGTGGCTCTTGAAGAATAATATTAGACTACCTTCACATGTCCTTTGGGAATGTATTCTTATACTATTCTACCATTTGGACTATGTAATGCACCAACAACTTTTCAAAGAGTTGTCCTGGAATTTTTTTACAGATTTAACTATCTCATGTGTTACATTTTTTGTACCTCCACACATGACACTTGACATTATTGGTATAATGGGATCACTCAAGGTAATTCTAGTCAGGAAAGCTCCTATAGTCATCCTTGTACTTGGAAGAAAAAAGGGTCATATTGTAGCACAACCAAAAAGTACATTAGATGAGGACTGTGGCATGAATCAAAACATGGTTTTTCTTTCTCACACTTTGCATCCTTCACAAGATGTTTGGATGATTGAATCTAGTGTTATGTCAAATTGAGAGCTTTTTGATATGTTGATTGATCAACCCACAAGAGATCGGGTTCTCATTTCCAACAGTAAGGAGTATGTTGCAATGGGAATGAGAACTGTCACCATTCCTCTCGAAGCAAAGAGTTGTACCCTCACTCGAGTGCTCTATGTTTTAGGTTTGACATCCAATCTTTTATCTAAGATTCAACTCTTGAATCATAAGCTTCAGGTGTATTTTAAAGTTGAAAATGGTATCAAATCTTTCTTGATCTCTATAGATGGTGTGTTGCTTGCTAAAGCCTTGTTGAAAGGTTGCTTATTTTCCCTAGATACTATTTCTTCCTCGACAGTTTCTCTTGTCACCTCTATAGCCAACTCCACTAGTATTTGGAATTATCTATTTGGGAACCCCTCAATTCGCTCCCTCTATCAAAGTTCAGCTCTAAGGAGATGGTATGTGGACTTCTTCTCTTTCTCCCTTTTTTCCTCTATGTTGGATGTATTGCAAGAAAACAACATCGGGATCCATTCAGGTCAAGTTCCTTTCATGCTAAGGACTTTCTTGAGGTTGTTCATACCAATATGTACAGACCTTTTCCTTCCTCCTTTCAAAGTTGCAAGTATTTTCAATTATTCATGGATGATTTCTCTTGTAATACTCGGGTGTACTTTCTCAAAAAAAGAGTGAAACATTTTCCCACTTCTAAAAATTCTATCAGCAATTTTTCCATGATATAGGCAAGCCCCTTCTTATCCTTCACTCATATTGAGGGGGGAATTCACGTCCATGGATTTCTTGGACTTCTTTAAGAATCATGGCATCAAACAACATTTGACTCCTCCCTATACACCCCATCAGAAAGGAATTGCATAGTGTCACAATAGCATTGTCATGGAGATGGTTCGATGCATGATTTCATTAGCACAATTGTAGTATCAATTTTGGGAGGAAGCAATTCTGAACCATAGATTTTAAGGTTAGGGATGCTATGACTCTCTTTTACTCAATTAGGGTTTTTCACCTAATGGAAAGAGATAGATCTCACAGCCAAAATCTAGGTGGTTCACTCAAACAAAGGAATATATGATGAATCTAAGACTAAATTCAATGATATAAATGTAGCTAAGTGATAAAATTGATTGATTAAGAATGTAAAACTATGGAAATGTAACTTGTTTGAAAACACATTGTGTAATGCAAATGTACTAAGAAATAAATGCAAAACTGAGACAAAAATGAATGAAATTGAAAGTGTGCACCTAAGATATGGAAGGAGGTTTCAAATAACATTTGAAACATTGCTGATGTTGGAAATTTGGCCTACTAGGACTCATTTGCCATTTTGAGCGAATTAGTCCTAGTTCTGTAAAACTGACCTGGAACCCATTTTGGATAAAAGGGTATCCAAAAATGTAGAAAAACCTATTTAGGACTAGAAATGGGACTCATTTTCCACTGATGGCCAATGAGTACACTTTTTAATTTTTGAAGATCCAAAAGAGGAAATAGGAGCTCTCAGTCTGCACTTTGGCTTTCTACAGGTGTCCACTTCCGAAACTCTGATTTATGAACTTGAAAGTGAGTTTTTGTTCATATTTTCACTTTTTCAATGAAGAGAAGAATAAAAAAAATTAGCAATTAAATATTCAACAATTTCTAAGCCTCCAAGATGTCTAAATCTATGAACATACAAGACAAGAAAGAGAGATGTTAGATGTTAGGGCATTGGGATTTTCCTTGGTCAAACCCATTTTAGGTAATTAAACCAAAATGATGAAAAAATGTAATAAAGTATGAAATAATAGAGCTTATTACCTTTCCATGATGATTGATCTAGAATTTTTGCAGCAAAACATGACGAATCTACCCTTGAATGTCTGAAAATTAATATCTTAATGACTTGAAATGATGAAACCCATTTTCAACCTTGGGAAAATCAGTCCCACCTAGTATAGACTCATTCATCACAAGTGGAAATTAGTCCCAGTGGGTCCATTTTTCCAACTAAGATGCTAGGAAGTTAAGAAATAAGATTTATATGGTGACTTCGTAGGGTATTTCATCAAATTATGCCTCAAGATACACAATATGGGGTAATAGGGGCCTATTAATGATGATGTGAAGGTCAATTAGGACTTGGGACACAAAATTGAATATGAAAGTGTGATTAATTTACACTTTACAACACTAAAATGAGGTCCACATGGCCTAGGAAGGCACAACATCTAATGTGAATGTGTTGGACACATCACAACACTAGATTATCATTAAGTTTATTTTATAAGCCTTCTAGATTCATGTGAAGATGCAATTAAATACATTTTATAAATTTTAATTAAGGGAAAATGGATTTATTAGGTTTAGAGAGGTGTGAAAGTCCTTCACAACACTTTACAAGACATCGCTAAATGCATTTTATTCAATTATTCTCCAAATCAAACAAGTTTCCTTTTTTATATGAAATATTTAGCCCCCACTTTAGTGAGAGGATGAACTTGCTTCAAACTTACACTAAAGTAGACATTCAAGAGAGATCAGAGTGTACAAATGCAAATGGAAAAGAATGAAAAAGATAAAGAAGGAAATCAAGCCAGGATCAAGATATTAAGTCAAACCATCAATATATGCAATCATGTAATGGCAAGAACTAAAGGAAATAAAAATAGGGTGGCTGAAGCTTCAACTGTTTGTCTAACACATTTGTGGATTAGATCTAAGATGTTTGTTCAAAAAAGAAAATTCTACTCACTTTGGGGCGATAAAACTCATGTTTGTCCATTGGTTCAAAAGTCCCATGTATACTCACTTTGGGGCCATAGAACTTCTAGTTGTCTATGGGGTGAGAAATCCCAAAAGATAAAACATACACTAGTTTGTATGCACATAGGTGGCTATGGTGAAGTTTGTGCCTTCGAGTGGGATTCCTGCTCAACCATACCAAAGTTATACCTCCTAATAACTTTAATAAGGCACCACAAAGAAAAATGATTTTTGAGCTCTATGACATAAGCAAAACTTCATATGCTTGACATTCATAGAAATTCTTAATGCAAAATAGTGTAAGGATTGTTCAAAGGGATTTTTCTTAGTTCGTACAAGGTCTCATCTTAGAGGAAATTATGCTTAATGTTTCCAAGAGAGGATGTATCAAAAGAAATATCATGCTCTTGGAGGGAATAAAGCCTAGTGACTCCACCAAGAAAAAGATGCATCGTAAGAAGAAAGAAATTACACAATGAAATGTGAGTGGTGATGTATTCCCCCACTCTAAAGTGGTTGCAGACACCAGTACTATGATAAATTTCTTTAATGTAGAAGAAGAGACATGAGAGCTTACTCAGAAAGCCCTATGCCAAGTCATATGTTTTTGAGAAGCTATGTCATGAAAAAGAGAAGTATTTCATATGTGAGCCAACTGAAGGCATGTCATCCACATACCAAGCTTGCTTTTATGTATTCATGAAAGGTTAATGAATAGCCAAAGGAGGCAATGACAAGTGACATACAAGGACAAGGCCACTAAACCTCTTTCCACCATTGAGTGTAGGACAAAGGTGAGCCGAAATGATTCATGAAATGTAGGCGCGAGTGAAAATTGGTATCAATGAGAGGAATTAGGTGCCCCCACTGAGGGAAGCATACAAAAATCCTTAAGATGTTGGATTTTACTACTCAAATCCTTACATTCATTAGTTGAATGGATGTGAACTTTATGATATGTGCAAAATGAAGTCTTTTAATAGCATTTCTTACGAGTTTTTTGAGGAAGAGATATCAAGTGATATTGGAGGAGTCTCAACAAGATAACCTCTTGATCAATGGTAGAAGGTGGTCCTGTGATTTTCTTGAAAAAAGAATATTTCTTAGTGTTGGTGATTTTTCCAGCCGAACTAGACAACTCTCTAAGAAGTAGCCAACTCTTATCATGAAGAACTCCTAGGTCAGTGGCCAATAGAAAGAGCATAGGACTTTATGGTCTATACTCCTTCACTTTAGGTTTTATGAAACCTAGGAGGGTGATACCAATTGTGTTTTTTGATATTGTATTTGGTAACATGTTTATACATAGATTGATCCCTACTTGTTGCAAATAAAGTTCATCTCACCAAAGACTTGGCATATTTTCAAGTGAGCGACTAGTTATCTGCTAGGAATTGAGTATAATTCCACCTATACTATCCTTGGAAATATTTTTAATTGAATACTACCTTATCTTAAGTCTAGGGCCAAGAACACTATTTTTTCATTCTACACAAGGTTTTCTAACAAAATGACCAGTGTATCATTAGTTGGAGCAATGGATTCAAGTACATAAGGATCAGTAATTTACAAATTACTCATTTAAGGAAGAAACAATCTATCTTCCTATTGCTTTCCATTTACAAAAACTCACTATTCAAGAAACATTTACTTCTTAGAAATCCTAAGTCATTCCTTACTAACTTTATAACCCTATTCAAGCATTTGAATTATTTCCTTGAATTAAAGTTGAAAATAGAGTAATAAATTCAAATGAAATATTTGAAGACAAATGATAACACCATTAGTATTTCTCATTCATAACTTATAAGGGACATAAATAGGAGAGTATTTGCTTCCAAATTAATATTTTCTCTAATATAACTAATTTCTATAAAACTTATTTAAGATCACTACATACATGATCTCACATCGAAGACAAATTACTGGCCTATTTCTAGTATTCTATTCTAAGTGTGTTTACCTGAAATTAGTTTTTCACCTAGAACCCTATTGAGACTTCATAATCTGACCCTCATAATAAGCCCTCAAATCCATTTTATAGAATAAGGGATCCAAAAGCATCAAGCTTAATTACATTTATATTTCATTTCATTTGCACTAGAATTTGAAATAGTCTTATTTTTTTACATGAAATCATATGAGGAAAATGGAAGAGTAAAAGAGAAAATTCCATATACCTTGAATGAAGACACACCAGCTCCTTGAAAGGTAGAGTTTTTTGTAACTGTGTTGAATACTCATCCTTTTTGACAAAAGACGATTCTCCAATAGCAACTCCAACACAAACATGTATATTGTTCAGAAACAATATACACACCACCTAGGCTAACTAGTCTCACAATTCTCCTACATACCAGCTCGAAAAAATTCCACCTTAGCACATGAAACAAGAAATCACATTAGTGCTAGATAGAAAAATCCTAACAGAAAGGGCATTGTTTCAACAAAAAAAAAAACATGGAGCAATCATCACTCTGAGTCATCGACCTCAGAGGATACTCACCCACATTGTTCTCATGGTGGGACTGGAGAAACTATCACCACCTCCTTGTCATAATTTGTCGATAGTACCAGGGAGAGGGGATAATAATCACCCTCTAGATCAATGTCACCTTCACTATCTAAAGGGTTATTAGAAACCTCACATTGACAATTGCATTCCTTCAAATAGGTCTTATAGTTCTCACTCTTTCTCCTTGCCTTCTTTTTATATTTCGCCATCCTCTTCTCTTTGTGTTTGACTAATTCTTTTGAAACCATCTACTCTTATGGATGGTAATTTTATTTGATACAATAATCCTTGAATTTCTTGAACCATATTCTTCTCTTTTGTGTATCAAGAGCTCCTTGCATTCCACTTTCATTGTCAAGAACTTTTTCCTCATATTCAAATAAACTCAGCTTCTCAGGCTCTCTAATCATTATGGTAGACCTACTTGCCTAGAATTTCTACACATTTCTCAAGAGAATTCAGTTCCCACACTTCTTTATCAACCTTTGACCCTCATTCATTGCAAAATGAATTATGATTAAGAAGATCAACATGCAATCTGTATTAAATAGGAAATTTGAAGCATGCAAAATTAATGACTTGAAAACTCCTCACGCGAGCGATTTTATAACTTAACAGCTCAGTATTGAATTTAAGCCATTGATTTTAAAACATTTAAAACTTCATCCATGATGATTTGAGCCTTGATTTTTATGTCCTTAAAAAATTTCTCATAGAAAATAGTGATGTCGGCTAAGGTGTTGTGATTTTTCAATCAACATGTATCACCAACCTAATCTATGCTTTCATTAATATCAGTGAAGTACATAATACCAAATTTTCTTAGAGGGAAACTTTCTCTACACACTTCACTACTTCATTTATGATCCTCCCCAAATTTTGATAAAATTATTTATGTGATGATCTTCAATCCATTGGATTATCCTACTTTAAAACTTTATCAATGGTTCCTCATTCCTCTCCCTGCTTTCCTTTTTGCTTAATGCTAAATCCTTAGGATTTTTCTATGTTTCTCATTCCATCACTTGTTGTTGATTTACTTTATCATTTCCTAGTTTTATTAGTAATGTAGACATCCTTGCGATAATATTCCAGCCTTGGTCCAGTGCCTTGACCTTTAGTCACATTCATCCCTTCGTCGCGCATCACTAATTCAAACCTTGTGCACAGGATCCCATCTACGAGGGGAGATGTTGTGGAAGCACCATATTTAGACACATACAACCTACATAAAACAAAATGGTATACAAGACATCAGTCATAAGATCATATCAAATTGGTGAAAGGAAAACCACTTTAGAGAACACCCATCGCTTATCACTAATTCAGAAATCAAGTTCTGAAATGAATTTGTAATGAGCGATATAATCATAGGGCATTCATTCATCGCTAATTGTCCTCATATATTTTGCAAGAAATTAGTGACGAGAAGATTTAATTTTTTTTTAAGGTTCATTGTATATCACTAATGTGAGAATTACATTCAAAACATATCCACGATCATGTGATATCACATCATATCGCTTATCACTAATTTAAATTTATCTTTTCAATGACGATCTACGATGAGCAATAAGAACATAAGACAAAGCCATCACTCATCGTTAACACACCTTGAAGGCTCAAAAGCCATTATCAATGAGCGATGTTACAGGAAAAAATCATTCTATCACTCGTCACTAATTCAAGGTGCAAACCTATGAATAAATCTACAATGAGTGATATAGCTATGAGGGCCATTGAGACTTAAGTGAAATCTTTCAAACACATGCTCTTAAGTTGTTATTAATGAAGGGGACTCCCTAGGATAGTAATAGAATTGAAAATTTCTAAGTCACGAAATGCAAAGGATGTAAAGGCCAAAAGATCCTTACTCAATCTTATAAAATAGAAAGGTTCGGACTTAGGCTTGAAGGACTGGTTACCAGGTGACAATGAATGACCAAAGATGTATTAAAACAACTGGAAATGAGTAATAGGGAGTCAATGGCCAAATAGAACCTTGTAATATTTTGCATAGAGAAACCCTTAAACCCTCAAGATAACAACCCTACATCCAAATGAAATAAGGGTTTAAGATGAAACAAAAAAATATTGAGGGTTCCATCAGTGGTTCCAACTGGGGACACATGCCCCCTATAGGCATGGTGAGATTCTAGAATTTTAGGTGAAGTAGACCAGGCACAAGAACAAAAAAAAAGAAACAACATATGTACAAGATATACACAGGCCAAAAGGACCTAAAAAATGGGGGCCTAATTTCCACCCAATAAAAATGTGAAGATTCCCCAAAGATGAAAATTGTAGTATGCACCTTTCAACTTAACTAGGCTTTATCTCCTGATCGATGGCATTAGGCCACAAAAACACTGGGTATGTTTTTGCCTCTATCAAAAACTAGCCTCCAAAAAGAATTGATGTCTTTCCATCCACATGTGCCCTTGTTTTACCTCTAAAGTAAGAGAAACTTCAATCCTTGTAGAACAAATGTTAAACCTCTTCTTAACAAGTGAGATTTTTCCTGATTGCAATCATTGTTATTAACATTTCTCACAACCTTTCTGAGCATAACATTTCCAATGGAATCCCTATCATTTTGTGTTGTAGATTCAGGTATAAAATTTAAATTTTCATCATAAAATGAAACATATGTGTTATGTTCATCATATGAAACATGTTCATAATGAAAATAACATTCCTTGTTATTCATCGCATTGTCATGCTAAATCAAAATATCTTCCTCTTCAATTGAAAAATGAAAGTACTCATACTCCTCTAAGTAGTTGGCATCATGATATGTAACCCTATTAGTAACATCTGTATCAAATGTAAAACACTCATAAGAATTTATTTCGAGGATCTCATCAATGTGTTGCTCTATTTTCTCAGGGCCACACTCTAACTCTATTTCAGATGCATCATCAAAATCCTCAACAAAGGGTATATTTTCTCTGCACCAATAGGTACCATCATTTCTAATTTCTAGTGAAGATGGAGGCTCACCAAATAATGGATTTTCTATTACATTCATTCCTAGCATAAGAACCTCAACTTTCTCAACATGGAGGTCTAATTCCTTCAAGTCATTATGACATCCAAAATCATTGTAATCACTAGAAGAATAGAAAGATGCCTTTTCAAATGCACTTACATCATTATCAATGCATTTCTAATTTTCAAAAAATTATTCTATCCCCACTTCAAAAGAAAAATAAAAATCAAGAGGAAAATTTCCATACCCTATGCCATCATCATTACTACAACAAGAAGACTCATCAATATTGCAACTATGTTCAGAATTTTTAGAATGAATGCTCAGTCTTACCTCCTCCATAGGAGCATAAGTAATGTATTTTTCAATAGTATTTAAATCACACCTTTCATTTTCTTCATCTAAACTTTCATCCTTTACTTTTTTCTCTTCCTCTTTATGTGACATCTCACTACTCGACTCATATAAAGTAGCCAACTTATTATCATTGTAAGTTGAAAAAATGATGGTTTCTTGATGATGTGTTTGAGGCTTTATGAGGTTGGAATTATAGAATGTTGTTCAAGCTAAAAAAATAGGGGTGTAAATATTCTTACATTCATTTTTGACTTTTCACTTACACCCTTTATCAACATTTGGTGTTCTATGGTAGTCAACACTTGTATTTAAATGACCCTTATGGACTCCATAGTTTAGGTTGTTTTAAATGCTCATTTTTATCCCATATAATTGATGCAAAGTTTTGGGATCCTTATCTCTTAGTAGATAACTCATCTTATTATCAAAAGCTCCAAAATAAGCAACCAAACATACTGCATCACTTAACTCCAAACCATCAAGAATGTACCTTAATTTTTTAGTAAATCTTTAGTTAAATAATGGGACTAGCTAATCACCCTATTTCTCAATGTTCATAAATTTATTGAGCAAATAGCAAATACTAATCCTTTCACCAAACTATTCTATGAATACTTCTTTGAATTCATTCCAAGAATAGACAAAGCATACTAGTAAATCGGAGAACCAATCTCTTGCATCTCATTTTAGAGACTGAACAAACAACCTCATGATAACATCCTCATGATCTATCTCATAATCATCCATTAAATTGTTGAATTGTTGCAAATGCTTAATTGTTGATTCACACTTTGTACCATTGAACTTTGGCAGTTCATTTATGATTTCAGATGGAATAACATTTGGATAACCACAAATGTCATTAACATTTATGGCCATGTACCTTTTAATGCTAAAATTTCTTTTATTACATGATAAGGGTTGCACACTAGGATGGATAGGTTGATGATAAATTTTCTTGTAGCTCTACAAGCCTTTTTATATCAACTTTGTAGTTATAGGGAAACTTAAATTTCTTTTACAAGATGATCTTAAGCTCTTATAATGAACATTTTACTTGCTTAAGATTTTTCTAAATGTGTTTCTTCAAAAGAATTGTATACATCTCTTCATAATAAATATTACCACCTAGTAATACAAAAGTATGAAAATCCACCACTACTATTTCCTTCCTTAGTGCTCAATCACTTAATAGGGAACCAAAAAATTGAGGAATACCTAGATATGTGTAGTTTCTATGAGTTTTTCTTTCTGATTAGAAATCCTTATCGATCTAAAACATTCCTCACATCTTCACCAGGTTATGTTAATAGAGTCACCACCTCTCTTCACAGAGGAATTAGCTTCAAGCAATATGAAGCTCCTTCAAGATGAATACCTTTCACAGTTCTCTCCCACATTAGATTCAAACATATACCTTTTGAAACTCGTTCAACATAAAGATTTCTAGGTCTAAAAATTCCTCAACATCTTAACCAAATGTTCAAATTCACCAATTATTTGACTTTGATAGTCTACAACTAGAGATTCAAAGTCTTCCCAATAGAGTCTCCATTTTTGTTGGTGATTTTTCCAACAAAACCAAATACTCTCTAAGAAGTAGCCTACTGCTATGATGAATAATTGCTAGGTCAGTGGCCAACACAATGAGCATAGGAATTTATGGTTTGTACTCCTTCACTTCAGGATCTATGAAACCTAGGAGGGTCATCTCAATTGTGTTTTCTGATACTATATTCAATAAGTAACATGCTTATACACAAATTGATTGCTACTTGTTGCAAATAAAGTTCATCTCACCGAAGATTTGGCATATTTTCAAGTGAGCAACTAGTTATTTGGTAGGAATTGGGTACAATTCCACCTATACTATCCTTGGAAATATTTTTAATTGAATACTGCCTTATCTTAAGTTTGGGGAAAAAAACACTATCTATTCATTCTATGCAAGGTTTTCTAAAAAAATGACTAGTGTCTCATTAGTTGGAGCAACAAAGTCATGTACATAATGATCAGTAATTTACAAATTACTCATTTAAGGAAGAAACCAACTATCTCCATATTGCTTTGCATTTTCGAAAACTTACTATGCAAGAAACATTTACTTCTTAGAAATCCTAAGTTGTTCCTTACAAAATTTATAACCCTATTCAAGCATTTTAATTAATTCCTTGAATTAAAGCTAAAAATAGAGTAATACATTGAAATGAAATATTTGAAGAGGGTATGTGCAAGATCATTATGGAAAAACCAGGTCCTTAAGTGGCAAAAAAATTCAAAAAAGTTAGAGATAGGAAACTTGATGTAAAAATTTGAATAAGTTATCTATATTATTTCAAAAATATGTAAAAATAGAATCTATAGAAAATTGAATGTAGTTTCTAAACTACTAGGCTTATTTTAAAAAATATATATTTGGTGAAAATTTGAAATTTCAATGTAGTAGTACTTAAATTTCAGGGGAAACAAAAGAAGTAGGTGTTTGTCTAACCACCCTAGCCAAAATAAAGTGATAATATTTTTGTATAAGATTTTGGATATAAGTAGATGACTCATGTCCGGATGTGATGCATATTTTTTTGTAATTTTTTTCCAAGTAAATAATTAATTATGAATTTTTTATTACAACTTTTAAAAAATATAAAAACTCATATTTCTAACCACCTTAACTTGGTCAAAACTTCATGAATTTAAATTTTCTTTCTTTAATCCTATAGTATGTGAAGCATAGAATGTGACACGCATTTCAGATTAAAAAAATGTTATACCATTTGAAAGCTATAAATGTTTTTCAATCAGCCTATCAATCAAGACTTTAGTCGTAATTCAAGTAGAAAATAAATAGTAATTATCTATTAAATTCAAAGTAAAGCATAATTTATATTGGTGGAAAGTAGAGAATCTCCTTTAAAAACCCTTTTCGTTTCATCAATTTTGGGTTAAAAAAAAGTCACTAGCCACATGGGCCATTATATCACTTACATATCACCACTTTTTGGCCTATCATGATCCTACACATACCCAAGACAAGTGATAACACCATTAGTATTTCTCATTCATAACTTATAAGGAACATACATAGGAGAGTATCTACTTCTAGATTAAGATTTTCTCTAATATAAGTAATTTCTATAAAAAAAAAATTATGATCACTAAATACATGATCTCGCATCCATGACAAATTACTGGTCTATTTCTTGTATTCTATTCTAAGTGCTTTTTCCTAAACTTAGTTTTTCACCTAGAACCCTATTGAGACTTCAGAATCCAACCCTCATAATAAGCCTTGAAATCCATTTTATAGAATAAGGGAGCCACAAGCATGAAACTTAATTACCTTTATATTTTTTTTCATGTTTTCACCAAAATTCAAGATATTCTTAGTTTGTTACATGCAATCATCTAGGGAAAATGGAAGAGTAAAAGACTAAATTCCATATTATTTGAATGAAGACATGCTAGCTCCTTGAAAGGTAGAGTTTTTTGTAACCATGTTGAATACTTGTCCTTGTTGACCAAAGAAGATTCTCCAATAGTAGCTCCAACACAAAATTGTATATTGTCTAGAAACAACATACGCGCCACCAAGGTTAACTAGTGTGGCACTTCTCCTACATACCAGCCTAAAAAAATTCCACCTCAGTGCATGAAACAAGAAATCACATGAGATTTGGATAGGACAATCCTAAAAAAAAGGGCATGGTTTCATCAAAAACAAAAAAAAGGTGCAATCATCACTCTGAGTCATCAACCTTAGAGTATACTCGCCCACATTTTTCTTGTGGTGGGATTGGAGAAGCTGTCACCACCTCCTTATTAGAATTCCTCGATAGTACTAGGGTGAGGGATAATAATCACCCTTTGGATTAGTGTCACCCTCATTGTCTAAAGGGTTATTAGAAACCTCACATGGAGAATTGCATTCCTTCAGATAGGCCTTATAGTGCTCACTCTCTCTCCTTGCCTTTTTTTTATATTTCACCATCCTCTTCTCTCTATGTTTGACTAATTATTTTGAAACTATCTTCTCTTGTGGATAGAAATTTTATTTGGTATGATTATCCTTGAATTTCCATAATCCTATTCTTCTTTTTGGTGTATCAGGAGCTCCTTGCATTCCACTTTCATTCTCAAGAACACCTTCCTTATACTAAAATAAAATTAGCTTCTTAGGCTCTCTAATCATCATGGCAGACTTACTTGCCTAGAATGTCTACACATTTCTCAGGAGAATTCAATTCCCACACACTTCTTTATTAGCCTTTGACCCTCATTCATTTCAAAATGAATTATGACAAAGAAGATCAACAAGCAATCTATATTAAATAGGAAATTTGAAGTATGCAAAATTAATGACTTGAAAACTCCTCATGTGAGAGAGTTGATAACTGAATATCTCAATATTGAATTTAAGCCATTGAATTTAAAACATTTAAAACTTCATCCATGGTGATTTGAGCCTTGTTTTTTATGTCCTTAGCAACTTTCTCATAGAAAATAGCGATGCTAGCTCAAGTGTTGTGATCTATCAATTATTATGTATCACCAAACTAATCCTCACTTTCATTAATATCAGCGAAGTACATAAGACCATTTTTTCTTAGAGGGAAACTTTCTCTACACACTTCATCGCTTCATCACTGATCCTCCCCAAATTTGGAAAAAATTACTTATGTGATGATCTTCATTCCATTGGATTATCTTGCATTAAAACTTTATCAACAGTTCCTAAGTCGTCTCACTACTTTCCTTTTTGCTTTATGCTAAATCCTCAGGCTTTTGCCACACTACCTATTCCATGTAGTAACCATTGCTTGTCACTAATTTACTTTATTATTCCCCCACTCTATCAACGGTGTAGAAATCCCTGCGATAATCTTCGACCCTTGGACCATTGCCCTAACCTTTGGTCACATTCATCCCTCTGTCATGCATTTCTAATTCAAACCTTGCGCACAAGATATCATCTACGAGGGGAGATGTTGTGGAAGCACCAAATCTAGACACGTACAACCTACAAAAAACAAAATGGTATACAAGACATCACTCATAGGATCATATCAAATTGGCGAAAGAAAAACCCCTTTAGAGAACACCCATTGCTTATCGCTAATTCATAACTCAAGTTCTGAAATAATTTACAATGAGTGATATAATCATATGTCCTTCATTCATCGCTAATTTTCCTCATATATTTTACAAGAAATTAGTGAAAAGAAGATTTACAAAATTTATTAGGTTCAAAAGCTCAAAATCCATTAGCAATGAGCAATGTTAAAGGAAAACATCATTCCATCACTCATCACTAATTCAAGGTGTGAACCTATGAATAAATCACCAATGAGTTATACAACTATGAGGGCCATTGAGAATTAAGTGAAATATTTCAAACATGTGCTCTTAAGTTGTTCTTAATGAAGGGGACTCCCTAGGATAGTAATAGAGTCAAAATTTTCTAAGTAATGAGATGAAAAGGATGTAAAGGCCAAAAGATCTTTACTCAATCTTATAAAATAGAAAGGTCTAGACTCAAGGTTGAAGGACCAGTTACTAGGTTATAATGAATGACAAAAGATGTATAAAAATAACTGGCAATGGGTAGTAAGGAGTCAATGGCCAAATAGAACCCTGTAAGATTTTGTAGATATCAACCCTTAAACCCTCAAGATAAAAACCCTGCATTCAAATGCAATAAGGGCTTAAGATGGAACAATTTTTTTTTTAGGGTTCCATCACTTAGTATGAGTTGCCATATCTTTGTAAGACTCTTGAGATTGAAAGATTGTGTTCTCACTCTTACAAGAGGAGGGAAAATCTATCGAATGCAAATCATTCATATCTTCTTAGATGAAATTGAAATCAAGTGAAGAGTTCGTTGTTTGTGTCATATTGTGTAAAGGATAATGTTCAAGACCACTAGTGTCAAGGAGTTTAGGATGCACAACTATTAAGGATGATTTAGGAGTGTGTTGTGTGAGTTTGTTTATGTTGAGTGAAGGCTTGATTACTTCTATCAAAGGAAAATAACCAAGACCATGAGTTGTTTGTTGTGTGATGGGGTTTATAGGGTTGCAGATACCTTGCTCATTAGCACCACATCATTTTCCACTATAGCCAAGTTGTTTCAAAAGCTCATACCCTTTTCCATAAATCTTTCTCATTGTTTTTTGATCGGTTGGTGGTTGTTGATAAGCATTGTCAAAGGTGGTCGTGTAGTGTATTTCATTGTCTTAAGTGGTTGAAGTTGATGCTTTGAAAGGTCGTCTATTTTTTCATTTCCCCTATTTGAATCTTTGTGTATGATCTTGTACTCACCCAGGAAGTCATGTTTGAAATCCAAGGAACCCCAATCATCTTCTAATAACTTTGTGTGATGATCAATATGTTCTTGTTTCTCATTTTTTTGAATGAGTTCCACTGGTGTATTTGATGTTGATGTGTTTAAGGATTTTTCTTTTATTTTCTCAAGTTGTAAGACACTATAAGGTTCGAGATCAAAGTCAAGTGTGTGGATTGTGTTCTTGTAGATATATTTCATTTTGCGATGAAGAGTGGAAGGAAAACCTTTCATTGCATGAAATTTCATAAGGAATAACATGGATTGGTGTATTCAAGGTGACCACTCTAATGGTAATAAGCATGATGATTACCCCTAGTGGTTTCTTTTCAACATTTTAAAATCCCTTAATAGAGAAAGAATCAAGTCGAATGGTTGACTGATCAATGCCAAGCCTATTCAAAAGGGTCACACTACACACATTAAGAGTAGAACCAGTATCTACAAGAGTTCTCTTTATCCCTTTTTTTTGTATTGAGCAATGATCATGAAAGCATCATTTTTTTTTGCACATCCAAAGAGGGGAGTTCAATTTAGTGGAAAACAATGTCAACATTGAGGCCTTGAATCATTGCTACTTTATCAGTTTGTGGCACATTAGAAAGGATAGGAGCTTATTGTAAGGTTATTTCAATCATGTTGTGATAGTGAAGGGAGGGTTGAATAAGGTCCCATAATGATATCTTAGTAGGAGTATTCTTAAGTTTCTCGACAAGATCATACTCCTTGCGACCTAGTAAGAAAGGGTTAGGTGGGATAGGATTAGGAAACAGTAAAGGTGTCGGGGTTGGTTGTGGTGGCTGCAGATTGTTTCAAGTATTATACATATGAGCAATGGTATTATGACTCAGTTGTTGTGACACATTATTTTGAGGAGTGTAAAGGATAAGTTCAGATTTATTTTGATTTTTTTGTTTGTGTGAAGGTGGTTAGAGAATTAGAGGGTTATTAGGATGTCCCATAGGGTATGTATGAGTTCCATTGATCAAGGGGGGTCTAATGGACACTTGCACATTCAAAACCTCAACAGCCTTAGTTTGATGTATCTCTAATAAAGGGAAATTGAGAACCACTTGTTTAGTGAAGGAAGACACATTATTAGTGTTGCCACATTCTAGCACCATGATATACTCCCTAGGAGGAGAGTTTTTAGGAGAACAACAAGCCGCATGTTTTTGACAAGCGAGACTTGCTTCTTCCACAATAACTTCATCACCAATAGGGGAATGATCAATGATGGGATGATGAGAAGGTGTTAGTTGAGTGTCCTTTATCTTTAAGGTCTCATTCTCTTGTTCCATATTATCTACCCTACAAAGAGAGCTTGTAATATGTGCATCAAAGGGTAAATTAGCTTCATCACAAGTGGGGGAGGCATCAAGAGAAGGATCACCATGTTTTTCAAATAGATTTTCCCAAATGGGAGGATCAAGGATTTCATGATTCTTAATAGGGATATCTTATAACACAACCCTATCCTCTTTACATTGAGGAGGGATATTAGGAGATGGACAAGTTTGACTTTCATGACCATGAAGACTTGGTAAGGTGATTTTTAGGAATGTTTCTATGATCTCATGTTCTTTTTTTCTAACATCTTCCAAAGGGGAATAAGGATATATGGACAATCAAGACCCTCAAGACTTGTAACTTCCTTCACCAAGATACCTTCGTCACTAATAGGAGAGGTATCAAGAGAAAAAAAAAGTATGTGTGTTATGATTGTCTACACCACCATTTGCACCAATGGGTAATGTAATATTAAGGATTGTACCGAGGGTTTGATCATGCATCTTAAATTCCTCATTGTGGTAATCAAAATTAAACTCATAAGAGGGAATGTTGTATTTATGCAATCCATTTTTAACCAAATCAAAGCCACATCATTTGAAAGAAAACATGCTATGATGAAAAAGAAATAAATTGTAATACAATGACTTAAAATGTTCAATGCAGTTTTCAGATAAGAAACAAGGTAATTTTTTAATTACACTATGCACCAGTTAGAAAAATGACATGTGAAAAATGCAAATGTAAAATGGAGCAATGCATGAAATGAGCTATTTTAAGTGAGATCTAGTGAAATGCATGTTACAAAAATTCAGCTAACTAGTATAGGTAGGTAAAGGCACCAAACAAAAGCTTAAAAATAGAATTTTTAGTTTTGTAAAGGGTAGTTTTAGGGGTGAAAAGGGATTGATTCGCCCAAGGTGGCAAGTGAGCCCAGTATGGACTTTTTTTAGAATTTTTCAAAAGAATTTAAGTGATGTTGATGTTTTCTGATTGTTGTGATGTAGACCTAAGTTAAAAATGTAGAATTTCAAAAAATTGAAATGAATTTAAATGCCAAAAATGCAACATAAATGCACTTTTCTTGAATGCAAATTTTGAAACCCTAGAATGCAACTTAACTAATTCAACATGCAATGCAAGCTAATTCTAGGATGATGATGGACTCAAAATATGAAAAGAGAGTATTCAAAAATTAGGTTCACCAAAATGAACCATACATTTTAAGGTTAGGGATGCTATGACTCTCTTTTACTCAATTAGGGTTTTTCACCTAGTGGAAAGAGATAGATCCCACACCCAAAATCTAGGTGGTTCACTCAAATAAAGGAATGTATGATGAAGCTAAGCCTAAATGTATAAATGTAGCTAAGTGATTAAATTGATTGATTAGAAATGTAAAAAATGGAAATGTAACTTGTTTGAAAACACATTGTGTAATGCAAAAACACCTAGAAGTGAATGCAAAACTAAGACAAAAATGGATGAAATTGAAAGTGTGCACTTGAGATATGGAAGGAGGTTGGAAATGACATTTGAAATGCTACTTGTTAGAACTGTCGAAAATTGATATTTTCACATGTTGATTTTACTCATAATCTTCCAAGTGGGTCCAACCTTTGATGCATTTCCCTCTCTTCGTGCATATTTTGCTCATGCTCTACCATTTTCTTCCTTTGAATCCATCGAGTTATGCATATTCTTCATTTTGGTTCATGTCGGCATAGGTATCCATATGTCTCCCCGACCTGTGTATGTTCCTTATTTCTTTGTTGCAGGTTGTCGGCGAGACTTTCTTCATGTGATGGTGACGGTGGAAACTCTTGTCGGTGTATCTTATGACTTTCGAGCTTGCATCTTGCCAAGTTTCTGATGTTTCAGCAACAAGTGCATTTTGACTCGTATCGGCATATGTTAAGACTATCGGCAAGGGGTCTCACCGATTTCTACTTATTTCCCCGACTGTGGGTGTGGTGGTTCATCGGCGAAGGTTATAGCTATAGGTATTGTGTCTTGGTGAGTGTCTTGGTCTTGCTAACAGAGTGAATATGGGGCTTTCAGTGTAACTATTACCCTCTCTTGGTGACCTCGAGTGATTTTCGGTGAAACAGGGTGTTCTCTGCATAGTGTCTTACCGAGGGTTGAATGTTATAGTGATATGAGGGTCTTTGTCAGTGTAGGGGTGGCGATGTCTTGGCGATACATATGCTCGGAGTTTTCGGTACAACAATGTGGAGTCTACAAAAGGTCTCCCCGAATGTGATGGGCTATATCGACATACATGTGGAGGTTGTTTTTCGGCAAGAGTTTTCTCTTGTCTTGGCAATGCGGAGATGGTTGAGACCTTTCGGTATAACATTGTAATTTTGGTATATGGTCTTCCCGACTCCATTGAGCTATAGCGACAATAAGTGAATGCAGGGGCGCATTGGCATAAAGGGTCATATGTCACAGCGACTTGGGAGAAAGCATTGTCTTCGGTGAAGCTTAGTGAAATCTCTATAATGTCTCCCCGAAGGCAATGACCTATGGTGACATTTCTTATTTTCGGCATAATGATAGCCCGGTCTCAGTGGCATAGAGTTAGTAAGCTGACTTTCGGTGAAACTCATAATGGTCTATGTGGCTTCTCCCCGAATGGATATTGTCTTGGCGAGGGTGTTTTTGAATTGTTTGTTGGAAAGAGTGTTGGTGACATATGAAGGATAAAGGACCCTCGGTGTAGCTCGATGAATTCTATATAGCGTCTCACTGACTCGAGTAAGCTATAGCGATACACAATGGGAACAAAAGCTTACTTCCTGACTTCGATATAACATGTGCACGGTCATGATGAACATGGAATAGGGGAACATGAGTGAATAATGATCAGCATTATTTTTCCTTCGGCATACCTTCGTAGATGTCTCAACAAATATGATAACAGGGATACAAGCGATGCGATAAGCGAATGAATTGCTTTCAGCAGGACCACTTGCATCGTCTTGCTGACTGTATACTGGTGAAAATGGAATTGCAAGTCACTATGGCCGACATGAGTCTACTTGAATAACCGTTGCAGGCCGACATACTTTCAGCCCGATTTTCATGCTGGGCCGACATGGTGTTTTATCTTGTTATTTTTCTCATGCTGGTGTATAAATAGGCATGTTGTAGTTGTTAATTGAGGACCACAGATCAGAATTTTTGATATACTGCAAGTTGATGCATTAGAATAAAATTATAAAACTAGAGGCTATTGTTGCATGATTTTCACAATGGAGGTGTTTATGAGATTCAGTTGATGTTGCTGCATTTCTTTTGGTATCAGTTATCTGTTGAATTAAACGAAAGATACTGCTAAGTTGTCTCCATGATTGATTTCTCTGGTTGTTTAAGTTGACATAACAAGTTTATGTTCAACTTGTCAATACACAATTGTTGTATTCATGTGATTAATCAATTGGTTCTTTCAAGCAAAGGTTAAATCCTTTTTTTTATCACAGTAATCAAAGAGATTCATTTTGGATTATTTAAGTAGAACTTAGTAATCACAATACTACATGTTCACACAAGTTATGAATAGATTATATGCCAGATAATTTGTATCTCATCCAAAGAGTGTTGCTCATCTTGATCTTGTTTGACTCCGCCTACCCAAGAAGGCACTAGTCTCTGCATATCATCATTTTGAATTCACTTAATTTCTTTACATCTGTCAATGAAGCATTTTAGGATTTAGATTATAAGAATTGCTATCAAGTTTGGTTTCATTTTGTTCACTGTAATCTGCCATCGTGGACAAAGCATTTTAGAAAGATAATCATAAGTCAAGTCTGCATTATTCAGAGAGGTACGCCCGCCTTGGTCTTGCAGCACTAGAAGAGTATAAGGTTTGATTGCTTCAAACCTTGTTCTGTTACCCTAAAGCGTATCAAGAGATTGGCAGCCTCTTGAGGCATTCCGCCTACGTTTTTGAGAGCTAAAAAATTGGCGACTCTATTGGGGAACAATCAGAATCGGAGCCTTAATCATAGAGTCAGAAATATTGCACAAACTCCGCTAGGGGACTAAAAGTAGTAAACATTTTCTCACTTTCTGAAAAGTGAGTGACGACTCTGGTAAAGATTTTGCAGTTGTGCAAAAATGAATGGAAGAAGATCTCAATACAGGGGAGGTCATTCTGGAGCTCCTACTAATAATAGTAAATGGACACACAAAGGTGACAAAACTGACAAAGGAAAAGGAATAAATGAAGATATGTGCATGATAGATAAAGATAAAACATTTAATGCGCATCTTGAGACTTATGATCATTATGACACATGGAGAAATGATTCAAGTGCAGAACCTTGTACTCCTGAAGATCAAAGAAATAATTTTTCTTCTTATGATTCTCAGAAACAAGCTAAGTTTGAAGCAAGGAAATGAGTTGAGTTTGAAGCTGAACAAGAGGTTGAAAGAATCAGAATCCAGAACCATGAGCTCTCAATCTTTGATAAAGCAAAAGCACTGTTGGAACAAAAGGAGAAGAGAATAAGGGAGTTGGAGGCTAAATTGCAGAAGACCCAACTTAATGATCAAACATCTGGTGGCCCAAAGTATGTCCCACCTCACAAGCAGGGCAGTTATGGTGCAAGGCCTTCTGGTCCACCTATATCTCCTCACCGTTAGGGTGGGAATCACTACAAACAGCCAAATAATCCTTCTCATATTCCCCCACAACATACAGGTATGTATCCACCGCCTGGCTAGAATTATATCCCACATTATAATGCTCAGTACAATAATAACATGCCTCAGTATCAGCATCCACCTATGCCTCCCCCTCCCCAATATGCAGCAATGATTAGGTAGTTTGATTTGTCAAGTTTCAATCCATGCCCTTACCCTATGGATGGTAGCTGGAGAGGTATGATTCCCAAGTTTGCAGGGAACAATGCAATTTCTGCTGAAGAACATCTAAGGAATTTCAATATGTCCATTCAAGACATAGGTATGCCACATGAAGATTTTCATATGAGGCTGTTTATGATGTCCCTTATTGAAGATGCTAGGGATTGGTTTAATAGCTTGCCTGAATATTCAATTAATTCTCTCCAATTGTTTCAAGACAAATTCTTAGAACAATTTGGGAATCAAAGTGCTCCAGATGCAGCTCTTCATGAATTGGTGAGGATTCAAAAAAAATAGAATGATTTAATTTATGATTTCAACTGTAAATTCAACAAGTTGCATACTAAGGTCCCTTCTAAATCAAGGTTGTTGTATTCTGCTGCATTGAGTATGTATTTAAGTGCATTTGATCCCAAAATAGGGTACGAACTGAGAAATAGATTTCCAAGGGACTTGGCTGAAGCACATAAAATTGCCTTGACAATTGAAAATAACAGAAAGGATGTGGGTATAGTTAATAAGAGAGACAACCCCAAGCCTCCTCAACAAAGCAATAATTATTAGTATAGACAAGAGAATACATACAGGAATGAGAATAGGGGTGAAAGACCAAGATTGCATGATATGCCTTACAATACAGATTGGAAAGACGGAAAACCTATTGTAGCTAGGCCAAGAGGCAAGGAGACCCCTGACCCATTGAGCAAGAAGGGAGCTTACATGGTGACTAATAATTACTTTTGTGAGGTTTGCAATTAGCCACATTCTCCAGATTATTGCATTGTAGCACAAAGGATGTAGGAAAAAGGATTACTGAGGGAAAATAATGAGGAAGATCACACCGTATATTTAACTTCAAATGTTCTTCATTATGTTGAGGAAAGGGATGCTTCTTTGGAGGATGAGGGAAATGAATATGAAGTCTCCAATCAGAAGTATAATGTTCATATGGCTGAGCAACATATTTTTTATGATTCTGATGAAGATTACATAGAACCACATCCTATTGAGACACCTGTTCAATACAATGTGAGGAGACCTACAACAGATGAAATAAAAAGAATTATTGTTGCTGCAGTTGAACAAGCACGAAGTAAGTATTGGTTGAGAAATAGAAAAGTAAATGAACCAGATGGAGTTCCTGGGGGAATATTTATAAAAGATCAGAAGACAACATAGGAAAATGCAACAAAGTCAGGAAGTGAGCAGCATGATGAAATTAAACAGAAATCAGTCTGGAATAAGGAAGTGAAGGAATTAGATAAAGAAATACAGACGCCTGTGTAATCTAGTAAAAAAGAAAAAGATGAAAGCAAGAAAGAAGCGCCAAAATTAAAGAAAACTGTCAAGATGGAGGGCTCTTCTTTTGATTTCGCTCAGGCATTGTCCCAGGTAAAACTGTCTGTTCCACTTCTTGAATTAATGAAAATTAAAGAGTACAGAGATGATGTTGTTCAATTGATTACAAATGGGAATAAGAAAAATATGAATTGTGAAGAAGTCAATAGGCAGGAAAAGGTAAGTAATTCTGAGGTTTGCTTGAATGATATATTATCAACTCCTCCACAAGTGGATCCATTCTTCACCACATTGCTTATAAATAATAAACTACTGAGGAACTGCATGATTGATTCTAGTGCTGCTATAAACATTATGCCAGTAAGAGTAATGAAACAGCTTGGCATGTGGGTTGATACTTGTGAAGGGAAGTGCTATGCAATGGATAACCGACCTATTCCTGTGGTTGGTATTATAAAAGATGTTGAAGTCAAATTGGCTACATATTCGCAGGCAACATATAATATAGACATAACAATTATTGATACTACTCAATTCGAGATGCTTTTGTCAAGATAATGGACTGCAGCTATTGGTGGAAATGTTTAATTTGATTTATCTTATGCTACTATACCAGTGAATGGTCAGGAGGTCAAGTTATACAGAGAGCCAAGAATGAGCCAGCTTGTTGAAAGTGTCCCACAGGATCAGATCAATTGTTTCTGTGATGTTGATTTGGGGAGTTTTAGGATTGAACCAGCTCAACTAGAATTAACCAATAGTGATCCAATTGAGAAACATGTTGCACTTGATTGCAATGGTGTCTGGAAGATGTATTTTGATGGGGCCTGCAGTCAAGAGGGTAATGGAGCTGGGATTGTATTTTTTTCGCCTAGAGGTATGACTTTTAAATATTCTTTCCTGTTAGAATTTGAATGTACAAACAATGTGACATAATACGAAGCTTTACTGATAGGCTTGAACATAGCTGTGAAACACAAGATTAAGTTTTTATCTATCTATGGTGATTCTAAGTTGGTTGTTTCACAAATTAAATCAAAGTATGTAGCAAAACACAAGAGATTAAAGCAATACAGGAATGCTGTATGGGACACAATTGAATTATTTGATGCCTTCTCAATTGAATGGATTGACAGGTCTAAAAACACAATGGCAGATTTTTTAGCAAATGTAGCACTGAAAAGAGATGATATCACGTTGGCTGGTGTATCACAGGTTGAGTTCAAGACAAGGCCTGCTATTCCTGATAACATTTACAGCTGGAAATTTTTTAATGATGATGATGATCTTTTGAAGTTTCTTCATTGCATAGATCAATATGAAACTCAGGAGATTGATTTCAATGCTTGTGTTGAGGAAGTAGATGGCAAACAAACTATGATTGGCAGGGAGATCTTACAGCTCAAAAAAAATAAATTGCCTAAGGGTCTAGTGGCATTGGAAAGGGCATATGATGGAAATGATAGATCTCTAATGAAGCAAACACTAGTTAGAAAGGAAGATGTTGAAGAGATTAACTTGGGGACTGATATAGCTCCAAGAAAGGTATACATTGGAAAGAAGATCAGCCCAGCAATTAGGCGAATGCTAATTAAATTGTTGAGAAAGTACAAACATGCATTTGCCTGGTCATATGAAGATTTGAAGGCTTACAGGGAGGATTTATTTCAGCATGAAATTCCATTGAAACCAGACGCCAAGCCTTTTAGACAAAAGAAAAGGCCTATAAATCCAACTTTGGAGCCCAAGATGCAGGAAAAATTGACCAAGCTCAGGGATGGAGGAATTATTAAACCAATCAGACATTCAACCTGGGTTTCAAATCTAGTTCCTATGAGAAAAAAGGATGATGACATTAGGCTGTGTGTGGAATTTAGAAATTTGAACATGGCATCTCTTAAGGATAATTATCCTTTTCCCAATATGGAAGCTATTTTGCATAAAGTAACAGGGTGTGAATTATTATCAATGATGGATGGTTTTTCTGGATACAATCAGGTCAAAGTCAAGGAGTCTGAGCAATACAAGACACTGTTCACAACTCCTTCGGAACATATGTGTACATAAGAATGCCATTTGGTCTCACCAATGCTGGAGCGACTTTCCAAAGAGCCATGGATGTTGCATTTTCTGATTTGATTAACATTATCATGGTGGTGTACTAAGATGACTTGACTGCTTATTCAAAGAAGGTTGAAGATCATGTGCGACATCTCGAAAAGGTATTTATAAAAGCTCTTGAATATGGCATTAGTTTAAATCCAAAGAAGTGTCATTTTGCAGTCATAGAAGGTAAACTCTTGGGTCATATTGTTTCAAAAGAAGGAATTAAAATAGATCTTGAGAGAGTTGAAGCTATTGATAGAATTCCTATTCCTAAAACTGTCAAGGCAATACAATCGTTCTTTGGTCAAATTAATTTTGTCATAAGATTTGTTTCTAATTTTGCTGAGATCATTAAGCCTATATCTAAAATGTTGAAGAAAGGACAAAAGATTGATTGGACTGCTGAAGCCTTGGATTCTTTCATGTATATCAAAAGGGCTATCAAAGAGGCTCTTGTTCTTAAATCTCCAGATTTTACACAGCCTTTTCAGATTTTTTCTTTTGCCTCAATGAATACTATTAGTGCTGTTATGTTACAGAAGAATGTGGATGGTTATAAACAGCCTGTTTCTTTCTTTAGTAAATCATTACAAGGGTTTGAATTGAAGTACAACATAATGGAAAAACAAGCATTTGCATTGGTGAAAGCTGTAAAAGCATTCAAACCATATCTTGTAGGAGCCAAAGTGATTTCTTATGTCCCTCATGCTACTGTCAAAGATATTTTAACACAATTTGAAGTCACAGGGAAAAGATGCAGATGGATCAACAAGATTCAAGAGCTCGACATGGAGATACAAATCACTAAGCTAGTTAGAGGCCAAGGTTTGGCAAGACTGATGGCAGAAACCAATTTTGAGGCAAATCAGATATGCAATGTTGAAGGGTCTACAATCACAAGTATTGAGCACACCCCATGGTATACTGATGTTATGCATTACCTTAAATACATGAAGTGTCCAAATGGGCTAAGTGACAGCCAAAAGAGGACTTTGAAGTTACAAGCCTCAAGGTATGTTTTCATTGATGGAGATTTGTTTTGGAAGAACATAGATGGTGTATTATTATTATGCCTAGATGAATCACAAGCCAAGCATGTTCTAAGTGAAATGCATGAAGGAATTTGTGGAGGTCACTACTCAGCAAAGAAAACTACACACAAGATTCTCAGGGTTGGGTATTATTGGCCAAAATTTTTTAATGATTCCTTTACACATGTGAGGAAGTGTGAAGCTTGTCAAAAGTTTTCCGGTAAATTGAAGTATTAGGGTGCTTTGCCACCGCAACCTTTGCAAGCTGATGCCCCTTTTCATCAATGGGGAATTGATTTCATTGGAGAGATATAGGAGAGGTCAAGTGGAGGACATAAATGGATACTAGTTGCCACTAATTATTTTACAAAATGGGTAGAGGCAGTCCCAACCAAGCAGGCTACAAGTAAAGTTGTAACAAATTTCTTGATGGACAACATTATCACCAGATTTGGTACACCAGTAAGGATAATCACAGACAATGGGATGTGTTTCAAGTCAGATGAATTCAAAAGCTTTTGTGATAGGTTTGGTATTACTATCTCTTATGCAGCTCCCTATCATCCCCAAGCTAATGGTCAAGTAGAATCTAGCAATAAAAGTCTTTTGAAGATTATAAAAAGGATGCTAGAAAATAATAAGAAAGCTTGGGATTCAAAGCTAAAACTAGCTGTGTTGGCTGATAGGATCACTGTGAAGAAGGAAATTAGAAAATCACCATTTGAATTAGTATATGGAGCACAAGCCAGGATGCCCCTGCAGAACTTGTTACCAGTCTATAAGTTTGTTTTACAGGAAGATTTGGAAGTTCCTAAGCCTATGGAAGATAGAATGGAACAACTTGCTGAGCTTGATGAAGTAAGGAGAGAGGCCCAAAGTCAAAGCATGAAGTTACAGGCACAGATGAAATATCTATTTGATAAGAAGGCAAAGAATAGAAAATTTGAAGAGAATGACTTGGTGTTAATGTGGAATGCAAGGTGTCAGGATAAAGGAAAGCATGGTAAATTTGAAGCCCTCTGGCTGGGACCATTTGTTGTTGTCGGAAAAGGGGGTGAAGATTCATATTATTTGCAAAACATGGTTGGTGAAGATCGGGAATTGCCTGTTCATGGGCAATTCTTGAATCTTTTCTTCTCTTGAGCATCACAGAGGATTAAGGGTTTCCAGTGCATGGACAACTCTTGATGGTCCTCTTTAAAATTATTTTCCATGCACAGTAGTTAAGGTTTTCATACATTTCCACTTCACTTCCATTTTGCATTCATTTTTCATCCATTTCCACTTTCATTTTGCATTCTATGCATTTACTTCCATTGCCATTCATTTCCATTCATTCCATTCTCTGTCTGGTCTGCTCACCCAAAGATTTTGGATCCTTGCAATCATCTGACTATCATTCATCCCCAGATGGAGCCACTGTAAGAACTGTCAAAAATTGATATTTTCACACGTTGATTTTACTCATAATCTTCCAAGTGGGTCCAACCTTTGATGCATTTCCCTCTCTTCATGCATATTTTCCTCATGCTCTGCCATTTTCTTCCTTTGAATCAATCGAGTTATGCATATTCTTCATTCTGGTTCATGTCAGCATAGGTATCCATATCTCTCCCCGACATGTGTATGTTCCTTATTTCTTTGTTGCAGGTTGTCGGCGAGACTTTCTTCATGTGATGGTGACGGTGGAAACTCTTGTTGGTGTATCTTATGACTTTCGGGCTTGCATCTTGCTGAGTTTATGATGTTTCGGTGACAAGTGCATTTTGACTCATATCGGCATATGTTAAGACTATCGGAAAGGGGTCTCACCGATTTCTACTTGTTTCCCCGACTGTGGGTGTGGTGGTTCATCGGCGAAGGTTATAGCTATCGGTATTGTGTCTTGGTTAGTGTCTTGGTCTTTCCAACAGAGTGAATATGGGGCTTTCGATGTAACTATTACCCTCTCTTGGTGACCTCGGGTGATTTTTGGTGAAATAGGGTGTTCTCTACATAGCGTCTTACCAAGGGTTGAATGTTATAGTGATATGAGGGTCTTTGTCAGCGTAGGGCTAGCGATGTCTTTGCGATACATATGCTCAGAGTTTTCGGTACAGCAATGTGGAGTCTACAAAAGGTTTCCCCGAATGTGATGGGCTATACTGACATACATGTGGAGGTTGTTTTTTCGGCAAGAGTTTTCTCTTGTCTTGACGATGCGGAGATGGTTGAGACCTTTCGGTATAACATTGTAATTTTGGTATATGGTCTTCTCGACGCCATTGAGCCACAATGACAATAAGTGAATGCAGGGGAGCATCGGCATAAAGGGTCATATGTCACAGCGACTTGGGAGAAAGCATTGTCTTCGGTGAAGCTTAGTGAAATCTCCATAGCATCTCCCCAAAGGCAATGACCTATGGTGACATTTCTTATTTTCGGCATAATGATAGCCCGGTCTCAGTGGCATAGAGTTAGTAAGCTGACTTTCGGTGAAACTCATAATGGTCTATGTGGCTTCTCCCCGAATGGATATTGTCTTGGCGAGGGTTTTTTTGAATTGTTTTTTGGCAAGAGTGTTGGTGACATATGAAGGATAAAGGACCCTCGATGTAGCTCGATGAATTCTATATAGCGTCTCACTGACTCGAGTAAGCTATAGCGATACACAATGGGAACAAAAGCTTACTTCCTGACTTCGATATAACATGTGCACAGTCATGATGAACATGGAATAGGGGAACATGAGTGAATAATGATCAGCATTATTTTTCCTTCGGCATACCTTCGTAGATGTCTCAACAAATATGATAACAGGGATACAAGCGATGCGATAAGCGAATGAATTGCTTTCAGCAGGACCACTTGCATCGTCTTGCTGACTGTATACTAGTGAAAATGGAATTGCAAGTCACTATGGCCGACATGAGTCTACTTGAATAACTGTTGCAGGCCAACATACTTTCAGCCCGATTTTCATGCTGGGCCGACATGATGTTTTATCTTGTTATTTTTCTCATGCTGGTGTATAAATAGGCATGTTGTAGTTATTAATTGAGGACCACAGATCAGAATTTTTGATATACTGCAAGTTGATGCATTAGAATAAAATTATAAAACCAGAGGCTATTGTTGCATGATTTTCACAATGGAGGTATTTATGAGATTGAGTTGATGTTGCTACATTTCTTTTGGTATTAGTTATCTATTGAATTAAACAAAAGATACTGCTAAGTTGTCTCCATGATTGATTTCTCTGGTTGTTTAAGTTGATAGAACAAGTTTATGTTCAACTTGTCAATACACAATTGTTGTATTCATGTGATTAACCAATTGGTTCTTTCAAGCAAAGATTAAATTTTTTTATTGATCACAGTAATCAGAGAGATTCACTTTGGATTATTTAAGTAGAACTTAGTAATCACAATACTGCATGCTCATACAAGTAATGAATAGATTATATGCCAGATAATTTGTATCTCATCCAAAGAGTGCTGCTCATCTTGATCTTGTTTGACTCTGCCTACCGAATAAGGCACTATTCTCTACATATCATCATTTTGAATTCACTTAATTTCTTTACATCTGTTAATCAAGCATTTTAGGATTTAGATTATAAGAATTGCTATCAAGTTTGGTTTCATTTTGTTCACTGTAATCTCCAATCATGGACAAAGAATTTCAGAAAGATAATCGTAAGTCAAGTCTAGATTATTCAGAGAGGTACACCCGCCTTGGTCTTGCAGCACCAGAAGAGTAGAAGGTTTGATTGCTTGAAACCTTGTTCTGTTACCCTAAAGCGTATCAGGAGATTGGTAGCCTCTTGAGGCATTCCGCCTGCGTTTTTGAGAGCTAACACTACTGATGCTAGAAATTTTTCTTAGGAATCATTTTCCATTATGGGTGAATTAGTCCTAATTTTGTAAAACTAACCTGGAACTAGTTTCAGACAAAATAGTATCCAAAAATGTAGAAAACCCTATTCAGGCCTAGAAATGGGACTCACTCACCACTAATGGTGAATAAGTCCACTTTTTATTTTTTGAAGATCCAAAAGAGGAAACAAGAGCTCTCAATCTGCACTTTGGTTTTCTATAGGTGTCCACTTCCAAAACTCTGATTTCTAAACTTGAAAGTGAGTTTTTACTGATATTTTGACTTGTTCAATGAAGAGAAGACTATAAAAAGTTAGCAATGCAATATTCAATGATTTCTAAGCCTCGAAGATGTCTAAATATATGAACAAACAAGACAAGAAAGAGAGATGTTGGATGTTAGAGCATGGGGGTTTTCCTTGGTCAAACCCCTTTTATGTAATTAAACCAAAATGATGAAAGAATGTAATAAATAATGCATAATAATGGAGTTGATTACCTTTCCATGATTATTGATCTTGAATTTCCATAGAAAAACATGAAGAATCTACCCTTGATTGTCTAAAAATTGTTATTTTAATGACTTGAAATGTGAAACCCTAGCTTACTTGACTTGAGATGGAAGAATGATGGATGAATAATGAAGAATGGTTATGATTTAGGGTTTAGAGAGTTGATTTTATAGGAAATCCACCTTATTTTCCCATTGATTGGATTCCTAAGGCCGACATGAAAGAATATTAAACTTAATTTCCAATTTTTCCTTCTCAAAACTCAAATTGTGGCCAAATGGGACTCATTTGCCACATATGGTGAATTAGTCCCAGTGGGGCCATTTTGCAAGCTAAGATTCTAGGAAGTTAAGAAATAAGGTTTATATGGTGACTTTTTCAGGTATTTCATCAAATTATGCCTCATGATGCACAATATGGGGTAATAGGGGCCTATTAATGATAATGTGAAGGTCAATTAGGGCTTGGGACACATAATTCAATGTGAAAGTGTGATTAATTTACACTTTACAACACTAAAATGAGGTCCACATAGCCTAAGAAGGCACAACATCCAATGTGAATGTGTTGGACACATTACAACACTAGATTATCATTAAGATTACTTTACAAGCCTTCTAGATTGATGTGAAGATGTAATTGAATACATTTTATAATGTTGAATTTAGGAAAAATGGATTTATTAGGTCTAGAGAGGTGTGAAAGTCCTTTACAACACCTTTACAAGACATCGTTAAATGCATTTTATTCAATTATTCTCAAAATCAAGCAAGTTTCCTTTTTTCTATAGTACAAGTTTAGGAAACTATGTATCTTCTTAATAAGGCTTCTACAAAGATACTATGAGACAAGACACCTGAGGAAGTATAGTGTGGTTAGAAACCTTCAATTTTTCATCTTCGAGTGTTTGGTTGTACTCCATATATGCATGTCCCAGCTACTAGGAGAAAGAAGCTTAACTCCAAGACACTCTTGTGTATCTTTATATGCTATAGCTTGACTTCCAAAGCTTACTGTCTCATGGATCCTAAGACACAAAAGGTTTATGAGATTGAAGATATGGTATGTGATGAGTCATCCTTTGAATCCATGGCACAAAAGGAAGAAATAACCACCTCTCATAAATTTCTCTCATAATCAGATAATGAGGATAGTCTTCATCTCCAAAGGTAGGAGAGCTATAGGAAGAGTGATAGAGCTCCTAAAATTATTGAAATTTTAAGTTATTTTATGCTTTTTATTAGCATGTCACATGTCCCCCATTTACAGGGTTTAAGGTTTTGTTTAGCTAACCTTATTTCTAACTAATCCATGTATAACCCTTGAGAGTTCTAATTTTGTATTGACTTGTTCTCCTAGTTGCCAGTGATATAAGTTATCTTTTGAGCCACTGTTATGCATTTCTCACAGGCCCCTTTGCTTAGTTTATTCAGTCACTTGAGGCTACAAATCATTTTAAGTTTCCATAGGTTTGGTTTTAATGTTTTATCATAATGACTTAAGTTTAAGTCATCAATTCCCAAGGGTAAATTCTCGTTGGCCTAGTCAAGGCCCCTTTTTATGAATAACTTCATTGTATATGTAGATTTTGAAGACCACCTGATCATAGGATTTGATCTAGGTTCTTCCCCACTAGCTCATGCATCTTAAGTGATGGAAATTTAATTCTTGTGAAGTCAGCAAAATGATGACATGTGTGTGATCTTCCATGTGGGCCCAGTTGTCATCATCCATTCCAATGCTTGAAGCTTCGAGATTGATGACAATGATTGAAAGATGAAATATGATCACAATCATTCCCTACTAGGTCACAGAGGTAGGATGCAGGCTCAATAAAAACAGCGAGACCCATGAGAAGATGCCACATGCATTCTATGACTATTGGTGGGTGGAGCCCACAAGAACGTATGGAAGGTCCAACCGACATGTTTCTATTGGCCATTTGTCCATTCTAGAGTTGTGATGTAAATTCAAATGCCATTGAATCAATCTCAGTCATTCAAGGTGTCCGCCTCAACTAAAGATTGATGATGCACATTCATAGTTGTGAAGTACGCCCGTTGCAATTGTTTCACTTAGCGCTAGTGGGAAGCAATAACAAAGGTGACTTGTAAAATTATTTAATTCCCTTCAAATTTTGTGTATATGGTCAGTGCTTGCTAATTTGGGTTTCGAAGACATTTTTGGAGTGATATGAAGAATTAAAAGAAGTAATTTGTAGAAGTCATCCGGGCAATTGGTATTAGGGTTAACACAATTGAAAGTTGTAAGTATGAAAAACATAGTTGTATGCTTTTTCAGTTTTTGAATTAGGGATCACATTCAATTTTCTTTCAAATGAGTGTGTTTTATTGCTTTGCTTTTATTTCTTTGATTTAGGGTTAATTCTATCTTTTAAATATCGTAAACTTGTAAAATCATTTGGAATTAGCGCTCGTTCTGAGTCATAGGTTGCAATTAGGAGGTTGAATAGTAGCAGTTCTTCCCATTAGAACCCTAATATATGTAAAACCCACGACTCTCAAAGTACAGACTGCCTGGTTTTCAACCTAGTCTAGAACACTTTCCCAAGATGTCATTAGCTTGCTTCCCGCATCCACGAATAAGAAATTGGAAGGAATGGTCTCCTTTTATGGCCTTGTTATAAAAGATGGAGTGATGGATAAAGACTCCTTTATAAAATATGCCAAAGTACCTTACACTAGACGACAATTGTTTCAACATTGGTTTGGGAATAGGAACCTTGGAGCTCCTCTCAGTAATCCCTGGAGATTGGATATGGGAAAATTTATTGTTCCCAATGTATACATGAATGATGATCTTTTGAAGGATATCACCTCAAGATATGACCTAGTTTCCAAGGTGGTCAGGACATTTGATGGGGTAGATATGGTGAGGATAACCAAAAAGGAACTTGAGGAAATATTTGATTTGCATGAGTGGAGTCTGGATATGGTCCATTTGGATATGGAAGATATTAGAAAAGAAAAAAACAATACCAAGGTGTTCATTAGAACAAGGATGTTGCCTCAGCATACTATAATGACTGGCACTAGGAAACACAAAAGGAAGATTAAGATTAGTGAGAAGGAGCTTGAACCTTTCGCAATGAGTTATTTTACTAGCTATTTCAGAAAGATTGTATATTCTCTATGTCGGATCATTGGTTATACCCCACCTGACACTTTGTAGAAAGAATATAGTTACTTGACCACACATTTGCAACACCCACCATATAGTATTGTCTATGATTATGGCTCTTATTTGGAAAAACGCATCCACACAGGCTTAGTTGAGTTGAAGGAAGGAAAAAAATGGGTAAAGTTATGGTGGTATTCACTATTAATGCACATGTTTTTGCATAGAGGATAAAAGTTTTTTGAAAAGGATATTACTTTGAAAAGGAAAGAGGAAGGTGTTGATTTTCTTGTCCAATGTTGGACCCGAATCCTGGATAAGGATGGAAAAAAATATAATTTTGTAATATTTCAAAATTCTTTTGTATCCAAAATAAGGAGGTCCTTGATATATTAACCACCAAGAATTCCTACAAAAATTCATGAGTTCTTGAGACCCATGGAGATGAGGCCAGACTTGAACTTGAGTCATAATTGGGGAGACTTGATTTTATATCCTGAAAAAACAATTTTCAAAGTGTATGGTAATGGTTTGGACCCATATGTCTTGCCAAGAGATGTGCCTTTGAGGATAGGATTCTTTGAAATCATGAGGCAACTAGGAGCCTCACAGATGGTGCATTTACCTAAATTAGCAAGGAAATGGTCATTCTTCCAAGAATGGACAACATTTGTAGATTATGTTATGGTGAAAAGGGCATGGAAGCACATAGTACATTTGTTGACACTTTATAAGTTGATGACTATGCACCCAAGGAATGATGATCCTGAGGGCTTCATCACTAAACTAAAAGTAGATAAGAAAATGGGTTTTTTTGTGCATGTTTTTTATTATCCTGAGAATGTCATTAGGAATATTTTTAGCTTTGAAGAAAAATATTGAAGGAAGGATAAATACCTTTCTTATAGGAAAATGGTAGAAGAAAAATGGAAGAAAAATCCATAATATGATCATTTTCCAAACATACCTGATGAATTCAACAAAGTCACACATGTTATGGATAATTTTGAAAGTGTAGTTGGTATGTTAAGGGAACAATGGGAACTCACAGATAAAGGAAAGGAAAGGATGGTTAAAGAAGATGCTGAAGTAACATTGGAAGAAATGCCTACATATCAGCCACCAAGGAAATTGAGAATTTACTCCAAGAGGAAGAAAGCAATAGAGGAAGAACGAAGCTTGACAACCCCTATCACTTCTAAGGGACCAAAGGCTGATTCTCTTGACAGTGCATTGCCACCCCCTCCTACATAGGAAAGAGGCAAGAGGATTGGTTGAATAATTTGATATAGATTAATACAATATCTACATCACTCTTAAGGAAATGCAGCTACAAATGTCTCCTCGTGAAGGGAAAATTGCTCTGATTTCAGGACAGAGTAGTCTTAGACTGGGAAAGCTTGACATCAGTGGACTAAACCTTATAAATGATCTGAGAATAGAAGCTTGTAAGGAGTTTATGGAAGATGAATCCTTCATTGAAATATCTGCATTCAAGGATTTTCGGTGGAGATCCAAAGCTGCAGAATATGTAGAGAAAGTGGCCACTGAAAGGAGTTTGCATCCTAAGCTTCAAGAAAGTTTCATTCAAGAAAATGTGACAAGTATTATGAAGAATTAATTCTAGAAGA
Organism: Sequoia sempervirens; assembly: GCA_007258455.2. Classification (NCBI taxonomy): domain Eukaryota; kingdom Viridiplantae; phylum Streptophyta; class Pinopsida; order Cupressales; family Cupressaceae; genus Sequoia; species Sequoia sempervirens. The sequence continues at coordinate 310,192,747 of VDFB02373365.1, read as the reverse complement.
TTAATGCCCTAGAGGGAAGCGAGCTTGTAAAGAAGTGTGGTGTGCTACTATTTCTAGTTTGGAATATTTCTAATGATATTGTCCTAGATACCATAAGGAAGGTTGAAAGGCCTCTGGTCCAAATAAAATAAGAGTTGGAAATGGAACTTTAGGGTTCAACATTTAGTGAGGATTGGGATGTATTGGCAATATGGTCACTATTTGTGGGATCTAGGAAACCAACTCTAGCTAAGCCATCAAATTTTAGTGGACAACTTCTTGTGAAGAGCGTTGTAGATACCCCAGCTTTGGAGGTAATAGAAATGGCTGTCAATTTTGTTAGATTCACTAGAGAAACTATGGAAAGTCTCACCTTGGAGAGGGATGACCTTAGGAATAAGTACCAAGAGCCCCTCGATGAATATTATAGTAGCCAACAAAAAGTGGCTATATTGGAAACTGAATTAGCATTTTATAAACAAAGAGGAGAAATACAAAGAGAACATGGTTAGACTAGCTCAAGCCATCCACCTCCAATGTCTCCAATTGTATCTTCCCATCATTCACCTTAGGTTCAAGCTTTAGCAATGATACCATATAGTTTAGGACAGGGATCACTTTCAATGGAAGAATCGAGTAAACTAGGTTCTAGCTCATCTGACAGGGAACAATTGCTACTACAAGTTGAAACATATAGAAAGTTGTTGGAAACGGTTCAAGACACAATGTATGAAAAAAATTCAAAAAAAAAATTCAATATCCTAAAGCATTTGAATAAGATAATTTAGGCTAGACTGAATAGCATGTACGACAATTGCACCTTGATGATGTGAGCAATAGGATTGTCGCAAAGGGATAAAGAGTTAGTCATGCCAATCCTGAACAAGTGGATCACAAGGGCTGAGAGATTAAAGTTAATACTAGTTGGAGCTGTCCAACATGAATATAAGTACCCTTGTGTACTTCCAAATTATACATTTTCATGTGAGTTAAAAGTGAGAAATTTTTTTAGGGGTACATAGCCCCACTGGAGTAGAAGATAAGAGAATTAGTAGCTCAATATGATCTAACAGACTTGTCACCATTGCCAAATATTCATCTCACTAACTATGAATTGAAACCATTGTAAGTATGGAAGAGGGAGATGGATGAGGTTATTGATTCCCAAGTGAATGAAATTTTTAAGGAAGTCGATATTAATTTCATTAATGACACTTTGGGAAGATTGACATTTATTATCAGCTTTCTAGAGGATTTTGACAAGGAGTCAAATTTTGTAATAACCATGTACTCTCCATATAGAAAGACACTTGATACAATTATTGACTTCAACTAGCCCTCTAATGAGGAATATGATGAGTGGGGAAGATTATTTGTTGGTCGATTTGGTTTATAAACATGGATGTGAAACATATACCTTGTCAAGTATTGTCTAGGTCTGGCCTTAGAAGTTACAATGTATAAAATGTATGTTTCACAAGAAAGTATCAACTACTGATAATGTGGAATGTTGAATGAGATGTTAAATCACTTTTGGTCTACATCATTTTTTCATCTTTCTTGATGAAGTGTACATGCTACAATGGAGAAGATTATCCCTTTTTGACATGTGCATTTTGGAAGGAAATTTTGTTCCTTATAACAAATGTAAATAATCTTTCTCTCATGTATATTCCCTCCATTTCGAAGAATGCAAATATAACTGAATTAGGGAATTTGTCGTGTAGTGGTCCAATTGGAGTGTGACATGTGTACATATGGCCTAAAGCTTTTTTTCTCGTTTGTTCCATAAAAGGGAATTCAAGGCCATTTGTGCAAGTCTTTTGTTGAATTCTAGAACTGAATTGTGAAAATTAAGAACATAGAGTAAATATGTTAGGTCTTTATCTAATGTTTTGAGTATAGATAGAAAATTTTGTCAAATGTATGGTTCCTAAACATATCTGAATGATAATGGAGATTTTCCAAGTCTATAGTCTCTTCATTTTGGATTTGTATTTGAATTATTAATTAAAATATTGATAAGAGATCATTTCATTAATTGTCATCGTTTCATACTATGATATATGTTTTGGTTTTAGATCTGGTTCAAAGAATGAGTTAAAATGCTTGAATCAAACCATGAATTCGTATGTAGGGTCATTAGATCTGATAAGTAGTCTTTATAATTTGGTTACTAATTAGTGAATTTCAAAGTGAAATCACTTAGATCATGGGTGTTTAGTATTAAATATACCTTGTATTTCAATTTGCTCAGACTCCTAGCCCATAGATATTGGCACTAATCATAACCCCGTTAAGTCTTTCTCTTGGTTCTAGTTACCCAACTTGAGAACAATTGTTCAAATAATCATTGATCCATCTTGAATTTGTAGTACTTTTTTTTGTTTTATATTCTCGACTTAAGGTGTATATTTCATTCAAGGAATTTCCAACTTCTTGGAGAATTTCATCTTATTAGTCATGGGTGAGAATAGATCTACTCAAATATGCAATGTACATGTGAATTATCTAAGATAGTGGTATAGTATACATTATGGGATTACCCACTTGGTGTTGCAAAGCTCGAAGTGTAGGAGATAGAGCAATTAGGTGTTATATCTCATTCGTTGGCCACTTATCTTACAAGTATTTGAGAATTGAGTTTTGAAAACTCATAGGTACCTTGTGAGATATGCTTGGTTCATTTTAAAAAACAACCAATAGAGAGTTTTTTATTGATCTTGGTCCATTGGAATATCAATCCACACAAAAACCACAAAATTAGTGTCTAAAATGGGTCCAAACCACCATTAGAGATTATCATCTAGATTCTCTTCTAGATTATTATTTGAGAGTTAAAACAAGAAGATAGGTGAGAAATGTGGTAAATCTAGCTCTGATGATTTTATTTTTGGATAAAATTGAACCTAATATAGTTCAAGAGATCCTATTTCAACCATAGTGGAAGAGCCAATCGATGTTGAGTATGATTCTTTGATAAAGAATCAAACATGGGAACTTGTCAATCTACCTCGAGGAAAGAAATCCATAGGATGCAAATGGATTATCAAGACAAAATACAAGACATATGGATCCATCGACAAACATAAAGCATGCCTTGTTACTAAAGGCTATGCTCCACAAGAAGGTATTAATTATGAATTATTTTCCCCCACTACAAAACTCAAGATAATTAGAGTTGTTTATGTGCTGGCATCATATAAAGGTTAGAAGCTTCATCAAATGGATGTTAAGAGTGATTTTTTAAATGGATAACTTGAAGAAGAGGTATACATGACTCAACTTGAAGGATTTCTTAATGAAAACCACCCTAAAAAATGTATGTCATCTCATTAATTCTCTTTATTGGCTTAAATAGGTCCGTAGGGCATGGTATATTAAGATAGATGGTCATATTCTACAACATGGTTTCATTGGTAGCCCTTAAGATCCTAATTTATATATTACAAAGATAAAAATGAAATTTTCATTCTTTTATTGTATGTGGATGATCTTGTAATCACAAGGAGCTCAAACATTCTCATTAATGATGTAAAAAATGATCTTAAAGAGTATTTTGATATGAAAAACCTAGGGCTTCTTCACTACTGTCTTGCCTTAGAGATATCAAAAAATTCACACCATATTTTTATCTCTCAAATGAAATATGCCAAGAAACTCCTAGAAAAGCTTAGAATGGAAGATTGCAAACCTACATCCACTCTAATGGAGAAAGGTTTTCAACTACCTAGATTCCAAGATTCACCTCTAGTAGATGCTACTCTCAATCATTAGTTTGTTGGGAGTCTCAGTTATTTGACTTATACTAGACCAAATTTATGTAGGATCCTAAGCAATTTCATTGGGTTGCAGCTAAGCATGTTTTGTTGTATGTTTGGGGTACTCTTGACTATGGTCTAGAATACAAACAAAATCCTCAATTATTTTTACAGGGATATGTTGACTCTAACTCTGTTGGATCTATTGATGATACGAAGTCAACTACAAGGTATGTTTTTTGTCTTGGATATGGGCCTATCTCATGGATTAGTAAGAAGAAAGCTATTGTTTCTCTCTCCTCCATCGAGGTTGAATATCATACCACATAAGGAGTAGGGTGTGAGGAAATTTAGTTGCATTGTATATTGGTTGACATGGGCGTACTTGAGTTGCAACCACCTATCCTTTTTTGTGACAATCAGGGGGTTCTTAAGCTTGTGAGAAATCATGTTTTTCATGAACTAACAAAGCATATTGAGCTTGAATGTCATTTCATTCATGACTATGTCTTGCATCACCACATTCAGCTCTATTATTGCCCCACAGATTCTCAAACAACTGGTCTTCTCACTAAATCCCTTGGGAAGTTGAAATTTGAATTGTTTTAGGGGTACATTTGTACGAAAAATGTAATGAAGGGGGAAATTTTGGCCTACTTTATTACATTGTCTTTGTTATTATTTATGGGGCTATTGTAGTTGTGCAATTACGAGTTACCACTGTTTTGTTAACTACTTTCTTGTATTACCTTTTTTTTGCTTCTATAAATACTATTGCAAGCTTCTGAATAAAATATCAAGTTTTTACACCATCTTGTCTTCAGTTTATTGTCTGCCTCATGTTTCTAGTGGGTTTGAGTTAATTTTAGTTTGATGTAAAGCTAGTGTTTTGTGCACCTAAAGGATTATTCTATCCCTTGAGGGGAATGACTCTTGGATGGTTTCTCTAAATAGAATTGTATCTTTTAGGAGTGCCAAATGGTTTTTGATCTTGGAAATCTTATAGATTTTATAATCTCCTAATTATGAAAGACTCTTATGAACCTTTCCTAGTCTTGTCCTGGAGATCCACTACCTACATTTTCATTCATGTCTCTTGGAAACCTTCCAAATCTAAGCCATTTTCATGGAATGTGATTTTTTTGGGAGATAGTTTTAGAATTCCTACGAAGTTGATTAAGATTTGGCATGTTTTAGGAGTGTAAATTATAAATGAGATTCAGAATGATAAGGATTGAGTTTTATTTTCTAGTTTTTTTTTTTATATACACTTATCTCCACTAAATCTTTATTTTTTTATAATAGTGTATTTTAAATTTTAATGCAAGTTAAGAAAGGTGTAATTGATGTAGCCCACATTTAGCCACATTTGATGGATTAAAGTGATACACCATGTATGCTAGTAAAATTTATATTCAATCAACCTACTATGAGGATATGTCCTCCCATAATGGATGTAAATTGCATGCTTGTGGAAGAAATTATTTCCAACCATATTATTATAATTCCCTCGTAAGAAATCAAGGAATCAATCCACACATATTAGGAAATGAAGGAATCAATATACTCATAGTTGTCATCCAACCTCTTGAAAAACTTTAACCTCCTTTGGCTATCATAACCAAGGTATCTCTTGATGATAGAATAGTGTAAAATTTCATCATCAAGTTGTCACCATTTCTCCTAGTCCTGACACTCAATCTCATAGTTAAGAACATCAAAAGAGGAAGTTATAATTACATGATAGGCACTACTTATTCATGGCTAAGATAACCTTGATGTCTAAGGAAATATAGATGATTGCAATCCTTCTCCAGCTCTTAATTATTTGTTTCTTTATTTTTTGATATTTTCTTTCTTTTTTTCTCATTTGATTTATATTTTTAAAACTAACTTGGACTTTAGGGTGTGAAATTTTTTATCTACCATTTTTTATTGATGCCTAATATAAATACTTATCTAAGTTAATAAATAGGAAATTTATTCATGAAAATAATCTCATGTATTTATCCATGCTCCCAATTAAATCTTCAACTCAGAGTATTATGATAAAAAGAGATACTTGAACATACAAATATGTAATTGTTTCTAGTGTGTGCTAATAGGATGTTTAACATAGAAATTTATTTAGGAATTATGCTTACAACTAGAGTGAATTCTATATTTGAAACCAGTCACTTTTATGTGAATATGATCCAGATAACAATAGATATCATAAATGAATATACCTAAAGGACACTAAAAATATATATTTTGGAGGTACCTCTATTGAATTTGTTACATAGGCTAAATGAGTAGCTTGAATTTAACATCTCTTTGCATATTTTAGTTATAAGCATTTAAGATATATGCTACTCTATAATATGCATAAATATTATGCATTACTTCATCACATATGTAAACTAGAGGTTCTATGTAGTGATGTGCAATGATGAGTTGATAGGCAGAGGGAAGTACAAATGGTTGGAATGCAATATGAGAGAGCAGAGGGTGCATGGATATCTACACATAGAAAATGGAAGTATATATTGTAAGTTTTAATTGGGACATTTATTTTGTGTTGTTATATCTTATTACCCCTATGTACAAATATGTATGTATGATAATGTCAAGCATAATAGAATTATCTAAAAGCTTATAATATTATTCATTTGCAATAGGACATACAATTGATAAATAACTATATTTGCATAATTCATGGAAAACCATAACAATAAAGAGATAATCACATCCATATGATTCTATTAATGTTAATTTTGAACTACATTTTTTCATTTTGTTTGGGAATTTGACTTTACATGCAATCAAAATATATCTCAAAAGATTACACATAAATATTTTGTGTGCAAGATTTAAAAATAGAGATTTTTGTCTCAATGTAATCAATGTTCAAAGAAATGTTTAATATTACACTCAATATACAACCTATGAAACATATGAATCCTATATGAATCTTATGTCAGAAACATAGAAATCTATAAATAGGAAATATAAAATGAAACACAACAAAATGTGGCCTACTCTCCACCCTACCATATTGGGTCATGGAGCCTCATGGGCTCTCACCAAACCCCCAAGCAATAATATACATCGTCCACCACTCTAATCAATGGTGAAATGAATATTCCTTATTACTTTTAATATAGAGTGTATGAGGATCTAATTGTTTATTTGACCATTGTGATTGATTTTTTAGTCACTATGATTATTCTAAAAGGTCATTTATAACACATTACTTCATAAAAATCTCCATAATGGATGGACTATGCTCTACAAGAATAACAAAAAAATGTGAAGTTTAATGTAGTGATCATCTATAATTGATAGACAATATGTAAATCAAGAGATATAAAGAGTTCTATAATTTATAATACATAATATGCAATGCACCTATAATGGAAGGGATGAAATAAATAAAATATAGGCATACCTTGTGCATGTGGTGGAATGCAGTATGAAGACAAGAGAAGAAGGCATGATCTCCACCCTACCATATTGGGTCATGAAGTGTCATGCGCTCTCACCAAACCCCCGAGCAAAAAAAAAAATTTCCACCACTGTGCTGAATGGTGAAAACAATATTTGGGCCCCTGCTAACTTTATACAAGATCTAATGGCATGAAAACATCCACAAAGGAGGATTTTTTGGGTTAAGTATTCTCTACAAACATGAAAGGATAATGTGAAGTTTAGTGGAATAAACGCGTGCCATTGGTAGACAATAAATAAAGAAAATATAAATACTTGTATAATTAATAACAAATAATATGCAATGCAGCTGTAATAAAACACAATAATTAAATAAAATGTAGGCATACCTTGTGCATGCAATGAATTGTAGTATGAACACAAAAAGAAGGCCTAATCTCCACCCTACTATATTGGCTCATGGAGCATCATGGGCTCTCACCAAACCCTCAAGCAGAAACATTAATTTTCCACCACTTTGATCAATGGTGAAAGCAATGCTTTAGCACCTAATAAAATTTGTTGAGTTCAAATAAATGCCATACATTTTTTAATAAATTGACATGGAGTTGTGAAATAAGAAATGTAATAAAATATATATAGCCTTATGTTGTATACAAATGGAATGTAGGTGAAGGCCATACACCATGCCAATGTGCAATCATAAAGCTATTTAGCATTTTGGAGATCTATACACCTTGTATATAAATAGAATGTAGTTGCAATCTAAAATGGTTTGACTGGGATATAGCTACACAGAAGGGAAATGTGAAGTTTGGTGAGGTGAACATTTTTTATTGGTAAGCAATATGTAAATTATGAAATTTAAACAATTCTATAATTTATAAGGAAAATGTATGTAATACCATGATTACATCTCACACATAAAAAATGATAAGAAAGTGAACTTAGAAATGGTGGAGATTCTATATGCATTGAAGTGAAGAGGGAAAGAGAAGTGGTATACCTACCATAGATAATAGCAACATTTCATGATGATAGCAATGAACACTATTGTTGGAGATGATCCTCTTGATTGATTCATAGTGCACTGTAATTCTTGGTATGCATCCTACAGTATCTAGCAAAATAGAAAGGTGGATCTACACATAATGCTAAAGAACCAAGTTCAAGTGAGGAATTTAGTTGTGGACATAGCAAATATAAAATGGAATATAACAAAATGAGGCCTACTCTCCACCCTACGATATTGGGTGTCCACTACTCTGATGAATGGTGAAATCAATGTTCCTTATTACACTTAATATATAGTCTGTCATTCAAATAACTCCTTTTTGAGGCTGGAAGGAATAATAACATAGATACATAACTGTACATAGGGAAAATAAAATAAAATAAAATGCAACAAAAGAAAGCTTGTTGTCCACCCTAACATATTGGGCTTTGGACCATCATAGGATGTTACACATATATATCCATAAGTAGTCTTCGAACATATGAATCATGTCTACATTTAATGTCAAAAAAAAAGAGATGTGCACATAGGAAATATAAAATCAAATAGAACAAAATGAGGCCTAGTCTTCATCATAGCTATAGATCGGTGCAAATTTTTCTTTCCAAGTAGGTATACAGGCATTCCATGCCTTGGATGCCTTTGTAGGGCTTTGTTCCTTAGGTATATATAGACACAAAAACAATGTGTGGAAATTATGTATGTGTAATTACATATGGATAATGAGTAGACAATGGGAAATAAAAGGCCACGTGACAAATAAAAGGGATAATCAACATTACAATAAACATGCATATGAGGATGAAATATTTAGCTTTGACATTATTGACAGTGAGAAGACAGAAATACAAATCACTTGTTTTGTGTTTTTTTGGATGGGGGGATGCTTGTTATAGCAATATAAAAGTCTTCATGATGACACCATTGATCGGAGTGATGGATAATGGATTTACCCTGCATGTAGATATGTATGTATTTCATTGTAGGTGGAAAGAAATTTGATACATACTGATCTGTATGTTTATTCTCTTTGGACATTCTTGCAATGATAAATTATATTTTAACCATTATATGGAATATTGATGCAACCATTGACCACATTGATGAACAATACAATGTGCACATTTGGATGCATGTCATAGCATATGCAAACAAGATTGATACATGTTGGCACCTTTTTGGAATGATAAGCTATATTTTGAGTGTTATATGGAACATTAATGCAATGATTGTTTGCAGTGGTGGATAATGTATTTCCCATATGTACAAATATGTATGTATGTCATAGTAGATTCAAACACCATTAATACATATTGATCCCTATGTTTAATTTATGGGGCATTCTTCGAATGATAAACTATATTTTCAAGTGTTATATACAAGACTCGTGCTTGGAAGAAATGGGAAAAGAATTATCACAACTAACACTTTTGTAGATATTTTACAACCATAACCCCATGCAAAGAACACAAAATAACATCCAACCACCTTCACATAAATTCCACAATGGCTAACCACACTTGGGCCTTAACAGAAGTCTACCCTTGCTAGAGGTAGGCACAGTTTTTTTCAAGGCTTGAAAATGGCAGGTGTTGCTTACAAGTGGTTGGCTATTTTGGATTTGTTTTCAAATTAGAAGTGTTTGGTACATCAATAGAGATGGCCATCATAATGGAATCAACATTAATTATCGTATACTTTCTGTGTAGTGGTCATGGTTGTAAGTAATAGCTACCTATTAAAGCATTGGAAAACATAGCAATTTTTTGTGGAAACCCCAAATGAAACAATATTATAAAGGGTTTTTTCAATATACACCTCTTGCCACTTACTCCAAACACACATCTTCTTGCTAGCTTCCATGCAAAATACCTAGAAAAAAATTATCACAGGTGACACTTTTCTTTTGCTTTTTCAATGATCGCCCCATGCAAAAAACACAAAATAACCTCCAACCACCTTCACAAAAGTTGTACAATGCTTGATCGAACTTTCACCCTAACAGAAGCTTCCCCTCTTCACTCATGGCTCTTATAGTAGGTATAGCAATAGAACGAGAGCCAACAATGCCCTATCAAAAATTTCATAGACATTCACTATGTTTCCCGAGGTTTTAAACATATGTGGTAAGATGTAATTTGACACATGTGGATTATTCTCCCCCTTTTTTTTTGAAAAACAACTTGATAATCCTAACCTTGAGCTAATTACTTCATAGAAGAACAGGTACCACATGTTTCAATTGACAAAAGAAATTTCAATAAACGCATGATGTGGGTCTCGAACAACAAAACTAGAATTGTCAATTGAAACATATGTACCTATTATTTTATTATATCTTACTACAATTCTCAATGAATAGAGACAAGGTTGTGTGACAGCAAGTAGAAATCAATTTTTGTGGAGAAGTTTAAGTATAAAGATACAAAAAAAAAAAAAGTATCCTATAAAAGAAATAAACATAGGAAGGAGTATATATGAATGTTCTCTACATCTAACCTCACACAGATACATATCTACACATAGGGATGACTGTTGGCTGTGACATGGAAAAGATGGGAAAAAAATTATCTTTGTAGGTTTTCCCATATGGGTGACTGTTGATACCAATATTGTTTCATCTATTCCTTTCATTTTGTGGTGTTGATTGCAATTCTCTAGCTTAGGCTATATTGTTTCATAATTTATGGCAACCATTTTGTGTGAATGGTAGTAAAACAATTAATATCATGTGTTTTGTGTGGGTTTTTTTATTTGGCTTACTGTTGAAACCAATATTGTTTCATTTATGGTTCACATTTTATGGGGGAGGTTTTGAATTGGTTTGTTACTATGAGCTAAAGTTTATAAGTAGAAAACACACATATATAGCGATACATGGACCCATCAATATAGAAATCACATTGGGAGGAAAGGAAATAAATATCACTTGGCACATGCTAGAATGGAAATATCACTCATTTGCATATGATTTCACATATCCACATAGCTGCACATAGGCATGAATGTTGTCTATGGCTAACATCACAGATATACATACCTATACATAAGGAAAGTGCAATGGAACAAAAAAAAAAGGCCTTCTCTCCACCCTACCATATTGGGTCATGGAGCCTGATAGGCTCTCACCAAACCCTTGAGCAAGAACATACACTACCCACAACTATGATGAATGGTGATATCAATGTTTCTTATTAGGCCTAATATAAACCCTATTTTATTGTGTTGCAACCCATTTCCACAAAATTGAGGCCATAAATATAACAACATTGGTTGCAACAGTGGCCCAGATGGGAAAACCCACAAAACATAAAAAAATCACAATAACATATAGCAACAGAATTAGACCCAACAACGCCTTATCAAAAATTTCACAAACATTGACTATGTTTCCCAAGGTTTTAAATGGTAGGTTTTATTACAACCAATAAGCAAAGGGAGGAGTATACGTTGCTTACATCTAATTTGACATGCATACATATCTGTACACATGAAAAGGAAAATGATACACAAAAAAAGAAGCACATACTTTTTTGTGGCAATATATTTTGAAGCAATAGATTCCTATCTGTGCATTGAACACATGAAATAGATAAAGATGTAGGTGGAAAAAAAAATGTACACATATATATATGTATGTGGAGGAAGATACAAATATATATGCATTGCTAATTGTTTCCCAACAACTTTAAAACCGGTAAGGCTGATGAAAATTTTGTCTAAATTTCACACATATAACCTATCCACTAAAAGTTTCCATATAGAAGTAATCATTGCAAAGCAATAAATATTATTTCATTTATCATTCCCATATAGAGGAAATGGTCGCAAAGTAATAAAATAGACCAATAACAACATTTTTTCATATATACTTTCAATACACTGCCAATGGCCACAATAATATTTAGATTTCTAAAGTTACCCAAGCAATTGAATAGTTTATGTTACTCTCCATAAGGAATTGTTGATTTTTGTTCTATAGCTCTACTTTCTATGAATATTTTCAGCTACCATAGTGATGATTTTTTTTGCAAATTACATACATACATATGCACACCCAAAGTTGTCAATACATGTGAAATAAATATAGATGTGTTTAAATGCACATATATGTGTATGTTTCCTAGGCAGAAGAAGCAAAAATTACTTGGTATAGCTTGTCATGGAAACATTATTTCATGTATGGGCTCCATCTATTGGTGATGGTTGCAATAATACCCTGCATTTAAAACATACCAAAGTAATTGAGTAGTTTATGTTATTTTCAATAAGGCACTATTCAATGTTGGGTTGTAGATTGAGCTGCACAACATACACAAGAAACATTATAGCCAAGAACCATATTATATCCATATCCAACATGACATTATTATTATACATGGAAAAGTAGTAGGGAGAACATTTGAGAAGCATTAGATACATATATAAACATACACACTCACATATACAAATACATCACATACACATATATCTACACAGAACTTTGTCATGATAGTGCATGCACTGAGAATGTTCAAAACAAGATTAGAACAACGTTTTATTAAAAAAAAATCATAGATACCTATAAATATTGAATTGTGTATGCAATTACACATACATATCCATTATAGACACATATATCTACACACATCTGTATCAAAAAATTGTATGCATTGAGAAATTTGAATTACATCCATATATATTTATGTATATGCATAATTCAATGTATACATGCATACAACCATGTCCACAAGTATATATAAGAACAACTATAAATATTGATACATCTGTTAAATAGGATGGCATAACTATATAACCAAACAACATAAAATAAAATCAGGAACATACACTTAAAGTGGAACAAAACTATAAGAAGCATAAAGAATATTAAAGAGAACAAGTGTATCTCTTTTTGTTAAACATTATAAGTTATACTTCATTGTCCTAATATATAACCAATTAAATGAACAACAAAGTAGCAGCTATAGAAAGGAAAGGTCTTCTAATGTGACAAGCACTGCAAAGAAAGAGAAGGAAACAAATGTCTAGTCAACAAAAACTATAAAAAATATCCAAAGTCACAATTAGGCATGGTTGTTTTCGCATTCAAGGTAGTACGAAAACTATCTCTAGAGACTCTTGCATGATAGGGGAAACAGCAGAAAAATCTAACAGCAACAACTTGCACTCAACTTCAAAGTTAATTCTTGTAACTTTGACTATTGTTCTTTTAAGCCTTGTTTCTAAATTATAGGTCTAAATTTTAATAAGAACAATGAAAACAAATGAGGTGTAGGTGATAACATTGATAACAAACTCAATAGTCATTGCAGTAGAAGAATCATATTGCAACATGTAAAGCTCTTTTGCTGACATCTACAATAAGCTTGCTCCAAACTCATCAAAAGCAGTAGCCTAAATATTGCATGTGTGGTCTTCCATCTTTATCTGCAATAAATATTGAAAGTCACAATCAACTATTATTGTTTGGAATTTAGGGCAGAACCAAGTATTTTTCTCAAACTCTTCACACTTTTTCTTTCATTTTCTGCCATTGGCCTGCAAGGGACATGCATCATAACATAGTGCATCATTTTTAATATATCTTATTGTTTCCTTGACAATAGCTTGCAAAGTTTCTAGCAATCTAAGGCGGTGATCAAAGATATATGCAATAATGACTCTCTCATTTGCCAAAGTAACCTTTTGAGGCATTATTTAGAAGGGCTCAATGGTAGGTGGATCAATATTTCCTCATTGGATCAAGGGTTGTGCTTCTGGTAGGTCAGGATTTATATATAGAAGAGTCCCTGTAGTTGTGTTCACAACCGGTCCCTTGAAATACCCAACATGCACATTTTTAATAGCAAGGATGAGATCCAAACTAGGGGTGTACAACCTTTCTAGCCCATCATCCTTTTCTTCCCAATTTGAGCCCCACAAATTAACATCAATTGAAAAGGATGACAATTCATTAAGTTGAATAGTCCTACAAATTGTTTGCGACTAATCATTTCTTTGTATAGTCGATACCATTCCTACATGCACCATAGTCCCAATAATATAAATCAAACTGTTATTGCTGCAATTTGCAATTTCATTTATTGGGATTAATTTAAATACTTTCTCTAGCACAAAGGCCTCATTGTCACAACATTTCAACATTGAGTTTTGATCCAAAATGATTTCCATCTAGCTATTTAACTTATTAAATTTCCTATCTACTTGTCTCACCAAGCCCTTTGACACATAATAAGTATGACCCACCTCAACCCTATCATAATGCAATTTTGCTATGTCATTAAAGCAAGTGATTCATATTTCTATTCACTCACTATCAATAATGTCAAAGCTGAATACTTGGCCATTGCACCCTTGTTTGTTGTAATGGTGCATATCCCTTTTTGTTGTTACCCAGGATTTTACTATCCATTTGGTTTGGAAAACATTTAGCCCTTTAATAGGGCCGATATTTGCAGGAACATCATGCTATCTTGGGGATGTATTAATCCCAAATGTTGAGGCTCATTTGGATGGGGAGGATGACTCACAATTAACTATTTGTTCTTGATCTCTAAACAAATATCAAGTTTTCCAATTAGCTAGCAATCTAACATTTTTACATCTCAAGACAATATGACAATCACCCTAGAACTAAACAAACATCAAATACTTAAAAGGGCGGTCCCCACAAACAAGAAAGCATAAAACTACAAGTTCAAGTAGTGTAAAACAATATCTAACCTCAATTATCACAAATTTCTACACAAATAGTTTGTCAAGCACAAGATTGAACCTATTTTCAATGCCCCTGTAAACAAAAGGTCATTGTATTTTGTAGAAAAAGTTCCTATTTGCATGTGGCTTCCATCAGAAAGGATGACTTTGTACTGATCAACCGGGCTTTGATCACCTCCCATTTTTTGAAAAGACATTAGTTGGAGAACTGGAGATGGGACAACATCTCCAACATCAATAGTTCGTATTGCATGTGCTATCAAGGTTGGATTTGCATTTATATCCTACAAGGCAGTTAAACTCAGGGAAGTAGCAACAATGGGATATTCATGGTTGTGACTCAAGTCTAGAAACAACAATATTGACACATTTGAAAACTATATTGTTTTTCCCTTTAACACATAGGTCACTCCCAAATGGCTAGAAAATTGAAAGGAAATGCTAAGATAAAGAGTTTGAATATAAATTATTTAGAAAATATATCATAACAACTATTAATTCAATTGAAGCATATTCATAGTTTGCTTGGTTCACTTGGCAAAGTGTCAATTTAATTGTCAGCAACAAAAACAAAACAAGAAACAAACTTATAGGATTGGTACTTGAGGATTGTTTGTCAGAATGGGTAGAGCCAAAGGCCACCGACATTGTTGGGGATTCTCTTTTAAAAGTTGAGAGTTGTAATGCCATCAACTAACTAGAAGGTCTATGACTTTAAAATGCAACATTAGATCTCAATTTTTTTGCACAAGCATTAAGAATATGACAACTAAGGATTAATAAAAATAAAGGGTTCAATGATTCATATAATACTTAATATACAATTTGTTATTCCAAATTTTTTGTTTCATTTTTTTAATCTCTCATTTTTTTTCCTAGAGATATCAACAATACAAGGGAAAATAAATAATTAGGAAAAAGGCTTCAATGTTCTATATAACAGTTAATATAAAGTATATCTTCTAAGAATGCCTTGTCAAGGTTCAAACAAATAACTACTATTTTCACAAAATAATAAACTTTGGGAAGATTATGTATGTATGTTGTTTACATCTACTTTGATATACATACATATCTACACATAGGAAAATTTAATATTATTTCATATATGGTTTTTGTTCTATGCTAATGGCTGCAACGTAATAAAATAGTTTGTGTTGTTCTCCATAACACAATGTTAATTGTTGTTCTCTAGCTTTGGATATATTGTTTCATTTTTAATGCATAATAAAATAGTAAATGTTATAGAGTTTATGTTGTTATCTAAAAGGAATTCTTGACTATCATTTCCATTGATTTTATTTCCCCTATGTGCAGAAATCTACATATGTGATAATAGATGCAAAAAGCATTATTATAGAGCACTAAAAATACACCTTATGATTCCAAGGATGTCCCAAAAAAATAAATATATGGATCACTATGTATCAATGTTCTTTGCATCCACTATGACATACATACATTCCTACACATAGGGAAAATACATTATCCATCAGTACGATCAAATGCGTGCATAGTTTTTGACAAGGAATTGTTGGTTGTCATTATGTGGCTTTACCAACTATCACAAGTACAAGCAAGGAGAGAAAGCTTCTATGAAGGTACAAATTTGAGCATGCACTGTCAAGCTGTTGTCCAGCTAGCAAGAAGTTTTTTTTGTGTTTTTGTACATGGGGCGATAGTTGGAAAATCAATACAAAAGTTTTGGTTGTGATAATTTATTGCCCTTTTTTGCAGAAATTGAAGAAAGCAAGGATCAAAGAGAAAGCAAGAAACAAGAGGTACACTTGAACCAAGCATGAAGAGGTGTAATTTGAAAAAACCCTTTCTATTTCTAGATATTCTTATATATACTTATGGACATGGTTGTATGCATCTATACATCTACATATACATATACAAAAACAACTATGCATGCAATTCAATGTTCTCAATGCATACAACATCTTCATACAATTGTGTGTAGACAAATGTGTTTGTAATGCATTTGTATGTGTGTAGAGAAACACTAAAGTATGTGTTTCTTTTGTTTCCTTTCATTGTTCTTTCCTTGTGTGCACATATGTATGTGTGCAAAATAAGATGTAGAAAACATTCATATAAACTCGTCCCCCTATTTATTACTTTGCTAGAATAGTTGTTATTTATTTTTTTCTCAAGGGGAATTCTTGCAATGATAGGCTTCATATTAAGCATAATAAGAAACATTGCTTGCCACATCTAATGTGTTGAAAATCTCTTTGAAGTTAGGAAAATAGCATAAACTATTTTATGACTTCAGCTCTCCCTATATTGTTTCATATTTGATTCACAATCCAATAGTAAACATTATAGAATTTATGATGTTTTCCATAACTTATTGTTGACTGTTGGTCTATAGGTCTAGCTATATTGTTTCCTTTCTGATAAGATGTTGTTGAAAAATAAAATTTACTAGGTTGTTGAAACTAATATTGTTTTATTTAAGGCGTGAGTGTGTATGTCTATATATGTAGTTTCTACATGTATCTTTGATGTTATGCATATAACTTATGAACATTTGAGCTATTCATTTTCCCTTCACCTTTTTTTGTTTGCTAGCCATCTAGGAGCAACCTATGTGCTATAGAGAAATGGTTCTAGTTTTTAGATGTTTCAACATTGTCATGTTCTTTCTTCTTTATATCCAACAAAAATATATTTTTGTTTGCTTCTTGCTAGAGAACCTTTTCAAAAATCAAATAGTATAGCTTGTTCAATAGCATCTTATCAAAAATGAAATAGTACACCCTAACCTAGAGAACAAAAATCACCAATGTCTTATGGAATTGATGTTGTTTTCATCTGCTATGACATACATACATATTTGTAAATAGGGGTTAAACATTGTCCATCACTTCGATTCATAGTGTCATTACCTAGACTATTGTACTAGTGTTGGAAAGTGAGAAGAGGTGGATTTGAAGCAAGTGGGTAGAGGTGTGAGTGGAGGTGCATATTGGGAAAACCATTTCTAGAGTATTCCAAAACTAGTTCATGTTATTTTCTAGAGGCCATTGTTCATTGTTTCTCTCTAGTTGATGGTATATTGTTTCATTTGTGCTCTTCGTGCAACCATGATGGTTGGAAGGAAACATTCTTTATTTTTGCATTGGATTGCTACTGTGAATTCTTGTCTTTTGTGGGTTTTTCCATTTGAGCCATTGTTGAAAGTAGCATAGTTTTGAAAGTAGTTGATGTTATTTTCCATAGGCCATTGTTGATTGTAGTTCTCTAGCTTAGGGTATATTTTTCAATTTATCAACTCAATGTAGTAACAATGGTTGGAAGGAAATATTGTTTGTTTTTTGTGTTGAATTGTTACTATGAATTGTTGTGTTTTGTGGGTTTTCTCATTTGGGAAACTATTGAAATCAATATAGTTTGGAAAAAAGTTTATGTTATTTTCCATAACTCATTGTTGATTCTTGTTCTCTAGATTAGGGTATATTGTTTCATTTATGGTCTTCGTGTAGCCACGGTGAATGGAAGGAAATATTGTTTGTTTATGTGTTGCATTGTTACTATGAATTGTTGTGTTTTTGTGGGTTTTTTCATCTGGGTCACTGTTGAAACCAATATAGTTTCATTTATGGTTCGCATTTTGTGGAAAAGGTTTTCAATGGGTTTTTGACTCTCAGCTTTTTATTGTTATATGGTTTTCATGTAGTGGCAATGGCTATAAGTAACACTTTCCATTAAAATCCTCAGAAAACATAGTGAATGTTTGCACAATTTTCAACAAGGAATTGTTGGGTTTGGTTTTGTGGCTTTACCTTCTATTAGAGGTGCAAGTGAGGAGGGAAAGATTCTATGAACATCCAAGTGTAATTATCTATTGTGGAATTTTTGTGAAGATGGTTGGAGCCTATTTTGTGTTTTTTGCATGTTGTAATCATTGCAAAAGAAACGATTTTCTTTTGCAAATATCCACGCACATCTTGATTTACAAGAACATATGTAGGCATGGCATTCCCTCATTGCATTTGTAGGAATCTATTGCACAAATATATACAGACACAAAAAGTATATATGGGAATGTAATGATATACAATTTATGTTAATTTCCATAGGGTATTGTTGGTTTGCATGTGGTGTGAATGGTTGCAAGGGAAACACTAATGAACAATGCCATGTGCAGATTTGGATGTATGTCATAGTAGTTACAAACAACATTGATACATACTGAAACACTTTTGGAATAATAAACCATATTTTGTTGTATCAAACACTAATGCCACCATCTTTGTAGAATTTTTTCCATGAATAACTTCCAAGAGCTTTTCAACACATTGTATGTAGAAATTTTTTTCTTATTATTCTTACTATAAACCTAAGTATATACGAATTTTGTCTACATATAATATTACAAACATACATATGTGCACAAAAGAAAATAAAAATGAAACACTACATCAGATAGAAAAACCCACAGAGCACAAAAATTCACAGTAACAAACCCATGCAAAACTAGTGGTGGATTGTTTCTTTATTTTTAAATAAAAAGCATTTGGTGTGCCGATAGATAAGGCCAGTGAAATGACATCAAAATTAATTGTTATATGTTTTTCGTGTAGTGGTGATGATTGTAAGCAACACCTACCTTTAAAATCCTCAAAAAACATACCAAATGTCTATACAATTTTTGATAAGGCATTGTTGGGTGTCATTCTCTGGGCTCACCTTGTTGTTCAAGATAGATGTGAGTGAGGACAACAAACTTCTTTGAAGGTGCAAATTCAATCATTGGTTGTGGAATTTCTGTGAATGTGGTTGGAGGTTATTTTATGTTTTTTCATGTTGCAATGGTTGCAAAGTAGTTAAAAAGTGTCGGTTGTTATAATTGTTTTCACATTTTTCGCACACAGTGGAGAAAGAAGTGAGTGGAGAGAAAGAAAGTGGGAAGACATACATTTGGAGCAAGCAGGAAGAGGTGCTATTTATAAAACCATTACTCAAATATTTTGAAAATAGTTTATGTTATTTTCCAAAGGGAATTGTTGATTGTTGTTCTATAGCTTAGTATTTATTATTTCATTTATGGTTTCTATGTAGTCGAGATAGGTGTTTTAGGTATCAAAAATGTTGGTTGAGGAACCAAAAGAGGGTGCCAAGCTCTTGGTTTTTTCTTGGCTAATGTACAAAGCCAAATGATGAATTTGAACCTTCTTCTCTTTAGGCTCTGCTAGACCTAGGCGGTTGCACCTATGCAAATGGAGCAGACTTAAATTGTGTGTTTCCTACTTAAGAAATCTATCCACAATGGAAATTGGAAGTGGAGAGGTGTGGACCTATTTGGTATAAACTATATAAGCAATATCAAGGTGGAGTTTATGAATATGTTCAATTAATAGATGTAAAGTTTTCAAAATAAATTGGCTAAAACCAGCTGATGAAATGATAAGATCAATGCCTTGTTTGGTAGATGGAGTCTAATGGAGATTTAGAATATGTGACCTGTATTGGCAATAGCTCAAACTGTTTGGCACACTAATATTGGTTTATAATTTGTATAAATGTGTAGGTAAATGATTGACAAACTATACATATAAATCCAACAGACACAACTGGGTACTTATAATTTATCAAAAGGATTTAATCTTTACTTGAAAGAACCAATTGAGTAAATTATGCAAGAACAAAAATAACACCATATTGGAGACATATTGAAAACCCTCACTATGTGGCTCTTCTTATTGATCCAATTGACACTTCTCGATTACTATGACTGACTAGAAGGATGTTTAATTCCTCTGGGGAAACCAATTAATCATATCACACAAGTACAAAAAATGTGAATTGATAAACTCAATATATGCTTGATATATCAATTTAAATAATAAAGAAGCATTAAAGTGGAGACAACCAGTAATTAAATAATTCAAAAAAATAGTTGATACCAAGATTAGGTTGCAAAATCAGATATCTTCTAATGACTTCTTCAAAATTTAAACATGCATCATGATCTTTTGAAATGTAAGCATTATATCTATTCCTACTCACTTGTTACTTTCTCCTATATCTAATCTATTCTCTAATGATCATTTTGGACTTGGTCTCTCTTATTTATATGAGAGGAAACAAGCTTCAGACCAAAGGACATGTCTCTTGATAACAAAGCATAATTATGGAAAATAATTGAAAGAACATAACAATAAACACATGTGTTAATTTGTTAATCTTCGAGTAAAAGCCCGTGGTCATCTAAGACCTATTCAAAGCTTTTACTTTATGATAATTTATTTTGTGATGCACACAATCAATATTCATTCAAGCCAAAATATTTATCCTACCACTTATTGATTGTCAGATCATTTGACCATTTGAATTCTAGTGCAGATGCAAAATTTGTGACATGAATTTTCCATCTATTTTCCAAGAGATTCTTGACATCCACTACAAACTTTGTGTATCCACTGTCCACCATGATAATCCCATCAAGTAAAGTATGGAATCTGTTTTGATTGATCTTTTGATCATCATGTACATGTGTCAAGCCTTTTGGAACTATCTGATCAAATTCTTCTTTCCACTCATTCATTCCCTTCATCTGATTATCATCTTTGAATATTGATGGGTTGAAGAGGCATTTAATGGATTCAAATGCAATCCTTCTATTCTCCACTTTCTTCCCCATATCTACCAAATTCTTATATTCCTCAATTACACTCTTTACCATTTCTTGTGTTGGTTTGAGTTTTGGTGGGGCATCTGGATCCCTTTTTGTGGCTTTGCACAAAGTATTCACTGTGTGGTAGTTTGGTTGCCACCTCTTCTAGAGCTCTTTAAGGATAGGGGAGTTACCATTTATCTGTTCCAAAGATTTAATAAAATTGCTAAAGCTCTAATATAATCCACCTATCTTTTCCTCAAATATCCTAATTCTATGCTCCAATATCTTCCTTAGAATCTCCATGATATGCTACTTGACATCATCCATATTATGTTTCTTCAGTTTAGCTATTTCATCTTTCAATTTTTGTATTTGTGGATCTTCAACCTAAACAGGTGGGTGATAAACAACTATTTCAGCCCCTCTCACTATGGTAGCCTATTGTAACTATTGTTTTATCTTCACATTCTCAGTGACCAATTTATTCACTTCATCATTTGATAATTTTAACCTTTTCTCATATTCATTTATCTTCATTTCCACAATTTCCACCACAACTTTAGTGAACATTGCAGAATGCATAGTTATAGTTTCAATCTTTGTAGGAGATGTGTCTTTCATCATTCTCACCATGGCTGACCCCCTCATTTCCTACACCACATCCAAGAGCCTAGGATTCTTGGTGTTCTTCTATTTTGTCCACAAAGAAATAATTTGGGTAGTAGGGTTGTACCCTATTCCTGAAACACCTTCCTCTAAATAAAACTCTACTACTAACATTTGATCATCTTGTGGTCTAATCTGATCTAAAAGAAACACTTTGGATAGCTCCATCACTGGTATGATTAGCATATCATTTTTCAATACTATTTCTCTTGCCTCTTGGGGGGTAACATTGATATTATCAATATTTAATTCTAACAAGCTCTAATCCTAGATTTCAGCTCACTTTGATTCATTAACTCCTATAAGATTGATCTTCAATCTTTCATCAAACTACTTTATCTTCATCTTGATCCAAAATTCTTTAAATTAATTAGTATAAATAAAACCATCATCTTCCATAAACCTCAAAGAGGCCACTACTCTCTCATCATCCTAAATCCCAGCAACTCCCTATTTTGATAGCTTGAATTTAGGATCATGAGGCTCTTGACTTTTTTGTTGCTCTGCTACTTCCTTCATTTCAGTCAAAGCTAAAACTACCCCTTCTTCTTCATCATCACTTGATCCATAATCAACCAATGACTTAGTCTTCTATTTCCTGTTTTGGTGTTCATGTGTAGCAGATGGAGGGGATGGATGTGTAGGTGATGGGGGTGGTGTATGAGATCTAGATGCTTCATGTGATGGCTGGTGGGGTGTGGGAATTGGAACTAACCCCTCATCTTGGGCCCTTTTATAAAATTCATCAAATTTGGCAAGGATCATTTGCATCCTTTTGAGAATATTGAGTTTATCTAAAAAAAAACCCTTTAAAGTATTTATTCCTTTCCTTCTAATCTTCCCACCTAATCATCATTACCCATCTCCTTCTATTCTAAAGTATGTTAGCAAGATATACCAAATTCCTTATTACATCCTCCTTAGGGTCAAATACATGAGATATGGCTCCCTTTGATAACAAGGTCCTTCTGATCATATTAATATGAACCTATGGGTCACATACTCTCTCCTTTTCAGACTTGAGGGGATAATTGACCCTCATGAACATTTTTTAATTCCTCCAACATATCTGATCCAATAGATAATTCTTCAAACATTGTCAAATCAAGTAAAAATGTTCCTTTTCTCTAATTCCTCATCAAATCATGCTCCATCCAGAGCATTTGCTACATGAACTCTAGAAAGCATACCTTTATAGGTAAAAATTTAGGAAAGATGTGTGGTGCTTGGTCGCACCCATATATTTTGATAACAGTGTGTTGTGGTATAAAGAACAAATCAACATAATTATGGGTATAGCCTTGGTCTAGCTTATATTACATAGGCTTCATTATACTCATTAATGATTCTGGTAACCTTGGTGTTGGGTAACCAAGGACAGTTATCAATCTAACAATGAATTCATCTCTAAATACAATAAAATCACATTTTGTACACCTACTATCCTAGATATAACACCAATTCTATATAGGGAGTCTTACACCTTTCTCTTGTGTGCATAACTTCATTCTTTTAGTCCATTTCATTTCATTTTTATATAAAATTATGTGACACAACAAAGAATATTTTTTAAAGGAAATGGGAGCCTTAGCCTCTCTAACCTGTAACAAATCCTCATGTATTTGTTCTTCAATCATAGATGCAAAATAAAATTCTACAATTGACTTAGGATGTTGAACAATCATAGCCATCCTCATCAATCCTACTAACATATTTTCTTTTGCATCTACCCCCAATACTTGACACAATGCATGATAGGTGTTTTTGAAATAAACCTAAAAGTCTGAAACTAGGAAAGGCTCCATTTTTAAGGAAGGGATGGGGAGTATTATGTTATTATCTCCCCTCTTCATATGCAGGAGGAGCTCATCACTTCTATATGTTCTTCTTAGCCTCTTGTATTCTTGTTCTAGTTTCCCCAAATTTACCTCTATAAAAACTTGTTTATTTAGGTTAAAGCATTTAATAATGGCCTCCCATGAGACATTGACCAAACACCCACCATCTAGAAGTCTGACAATCTTGGTTGGGGCATGGTAACTATGGGCCATGGTTTTAATTAGCTCAACATCAATGAACAGATTAGGAACAATCATTTTAGCTAAGTCCAACACCACTGGTTTGATGTCAAAACCTTATCATTTCTATTTTGATAGAAGTACCAATAAAAATTCCAACCTAATTGAGGAAAAATAGGGTCTCTACATCCCTGAGCTAAATTTTTGAAAACCTTTTTGGGCCCTTTATCTATTGAACTAGGTAATAAAGAAAGAAATGGAGATTACAAAGAGGGTTTACTAGCTTTGACTTCATCCTTTTAAGCTCCTACTTCTGCTTTCTCTGGTTCCATTGTTATAAAATTCAAAGAGTTATGAGCAGATCTTACCCAAAGAGATGATTTGGCTTAGATAATTCCCCTTACTCCTGCACCTTGAGCTCATCCACACTTGTTTTTTGTTGTTATGAATGAGAAAGCTCAATCTACTGCATGTATCTTTACACCAAAACACATTAATTCTCAACTCATAAATTTGCACAATTCAAATCTTTGTATCAAGCTCAATTTCATATTTTGATGTTGACTAATGTGATTGGCATGCTTTAAATGTCTGAATGACTACTTTACCGCATTACCTCGCATCACTTTTCACTCCCCTGTGATACCACATTGTGCTTTCATTATCCCTCTTTAGTGTATTGCTTTATTGCACATCACGTTTGGCTCTCTTGTAGTACCACAGTATATCCTTAATACATATGTGAATATACTGCTCTGCCACAAGCTACCTTTTGTCTTCTTGTGGTAGCGTAGTATCATCCTAGTGCTCTTCCTTAGTATACCACTTCACCATGGGCTCTGTTTTGACCCTCTACAATATAGTGGTGTCTCCTTTTATCACTGATGTTTAGTATGCCACTCTACCACAGGTTGTGTCTTTGCCCCCTGAGGTACAGTGGCAAAGGGTAAATGTGACAAAGTATAGTGTTAGCTCCTTTTACCATGATACTGTGACCTACTTTACAAGGGGATACGATAAAGAGGTATGAGATGAGGGCTATGTGGGGTAGTTAATACGATAGTGGTATAGAGATAAAAGGAAAATTTGGCTTGGTGGATGGAAATAATGTGATTTTTTATGAAAATTATAGTATGAATTTTGGATTTTAGCTAATAAAATCTTTGAATTTTTTTATGAAAATTCTATTTCCAACAACGGGCTCCAATTAGGGATGAGTGATTTACCAATCACTGGAATAATCCATAATATCTCTAGGTGCAGATGAAGATTTCAGAGGATATGAAAAATGGAAGGTGGTGAGGATGGAATGAAAATGGATGTGGAGGTGGAAAATGATGGAGATGTAAATTATCCTACACTATTGTACTTGGAGAAAAACTTGTTTTAATGAGGGAATTCTAGGATTTTCCATGTACTAGAAAATCCTAGTCCCTCTCTAATTTTCTAAACTATTGTGCATGGAAAGAAGTTGTTTTAATAGGTCTGTTAAGAATTTTCCATGCACTAGAAATCCTTAAACCTTTGGTGCTCCTCAAGAAAAGAAATTCTTTAGAAATTTCCCATGTACTGGTAATTCTTGCTCCTCACCTAACATGTTTTGTAGATAATAAGAATCTTCTCCTCCTTTCCCAATGATAACAAAGGGACCTAACCATAATGCTTCAAACTTTCCATGCTTTCCCTTTTCTCGACATCTAGCATTCCACATTAACACCAAATCATTCACCTGAAATTTTCTATTCTAGGATTTCTTGTCAAAAATATATTTCATTTGAGATTGCAACTTCATGTTTTGCTTCTGAGCCATTCTCCTTATTTCATCAAGTTCTACAAGTTGCTCCATTCTCTCCTCCATTGGTTTTGGAACATCTAAATCTTCCTGAAGGATAAAATTATAAGCTGGTAAATGGTTTTTCAATGGCATCCTAGCTTGTGTCCCATACACTAATTCAAATAGAGATTTTCCAATCACCTTCTTCATAGTAATTTTGTCCGCCCACACAACCATTTTTAACTTTGAGTTTCCAAGCCTTCTTATTTCCATCTAACATCCTTCTTATGATTTTCAAAAGACTTTTATTACTAGATTCTTCCTAACCATTTTCTTGTGGGTGGTAGTGGGCAGCATAAGAAAAATTAATACCATGTGTTGTAAAAGTTTTTGAATTCATCAAACCTAAAACACATCCCATTGTCTATGATCAATCTTACTAGTGTGCCAAATCTGGTTATGATATTCTCCATTAGGAAGTTTATCACCACCTTGCTTGTTGCTTGTTTAGTTGGGATTGCCTCAACCCATTTAGTGAAATAATCAGTTTCTACTAATATCCACTTATGTCCTCTAGTTGAATTCTCCTATATTTCCCCAATAAAATCAATTCCCCATTGGTGGAAAGGGGCTTCTACTTGCAAAGGTCTAAGTGGTAGGGCTCCTTGATATTTCATCTTTCCTAAGAACTTCTAGCAAGATTCACACCTTACATATGAAAAAGAATCATTGAAAACCCTAGGCCAATAATAGCCTACCCTGAGAATCTTATGTGCACTCATTTTGGAAGAATAATGATGACAAACTCCTTCATGAATCTCCCTCAAGACATTTTCTACCTGTGATTCATCTAGACACAATAATAGCACTCCATCCCTATTTTTCCAAAATAGATCCCCTTCTATGAATACATATTTGGATGCCTATGGCTTTAGATTTCTCTTTTGATTATCATTCAATCCTTTAGGGCACTTCATGTGTCTAAGATAATACATTATCTTTGTGTACAAAGGAGTATGTTCAATGCTTGCAACTACACTCTCCTCATTTTTTACATTGCAGATTTGGTTAGCTTCAATGTTTTCTTCTATCATTGGTTTGGCTAGACCTTGTCCCCTTACTAACTTGATAATATAAATTTCCATATCAAGTTCTTTTATTTTATTAATACATCTACATCTCTTCCCTATCACCTCTTTTTGTACCAAAATATCTTTCACAGCTGCATGTGGTACATATGCAATTACCTTGGCTCCAACTAGATACGGTCTAAAATATTTTTTTGCTTTGACCAATGCAAAAGCTTGCTTCTCCATAATATCATACTTTAACTCTGACCCCTACAATGTTTTTCTAAAGAAGGATACATGTTGCTCATACCCTTCATCATTCTTTTGTAACATGACAGTTGCTATGGTATGAAATGAGGAAAATGAGAATATTTGGAAAGGTTTGGAAAAGTTGGGGGATTTTAGAATGGGGGCTTCTTTGATAGCATTCTTGATGGATATAAAAGCTTCTAGGACTTCTGTAGTCCAACCTATTTTTTCTCCTTTCTTTAGCATTTTGGATATGGGTTTAACAATCCCAGCAAAATTTGACACAAATCTCCTAACAAAGTTAATTTGTCCAAAAAATGATTGAATGGCTTTGACAGTTTTGGGAATGGGGTTTTTTTCTATGGCTTCTACTCTTTTAGGGTCTATTCTAATTCCTTCTTTTGACACAATATTCCCTAAAAGCTTACCGTTTGTGATAGAAAAGTGACATTTCTTAGGATCAAGACTGATACCATATTCCAAAGCTTTGATGAATATTTTCTACAAGTGTTCCACATGGTCTTCTGCCTTTTTGGAATAGGTAGAGGGGTCATCCTAGTACACCACCATTATGGCATTGATTAATTTTGCAAATTCCATATCCATGGCCCTTTGGAAAGTTTCCCCTACATTTGTGAGACTGAATGGCATTCTCACATAAACATATGCCCCCCATGGTGTAGTAAATGTTGTCTTATATTTCTTAGAATCTTTAACTTTAACCTGATTATACCCAAAAAACCCATCCATCATTGAAAAAAACTCGCATCCTATTACTTTTTGTATTATTGCTTCCTGTATACGCATAAAAATGGTCATGTCTATAATCCTGGCAATTAATTAAATATTTATTATTTAATTAATTTTCTAAAAGTCCTCTACATATGATTAAATTTAATTAATTTAATTATATTGTTCATTCATCTTATTCTTCTTTCGTAATTAAATAAATCTATTTTATTTAATTATTTTCATATGTCCACTTAATTAATTAAATAAATACATATTATTTAGTTAAATTAATTATCATTATTTGAATTTAAATTAAATCTTTTGATTTAATTAAGTTTAAATATTGCCCTTTCTTCTATTTTAAATTCTTCTTCTAAATTAATTAAATATTTCATTTAATTAATTTCATAAAAGTGATTTAATTAAATAAACCTTATTTAATTAAAGGATCTTATGCTTTCTTTCTAAATCACAACTAGATATTTTATTATCTTCTATTTTCTTCTCATAGCATAATTAAATATTTTATTTAATATGATATCTTCTGCTTTCTTCAAAAATCATGATTAAAGCTTTCTTCTTATCACAAACTTTCTTTTGCTTTAAAAGCTTAATTAAATATTTCATTTAATTAAGAAAAAGTTGCATGTCATCCACAAGTAAATAATTGAATTTTTAATTCATTATTTATCATCTTTAAATCTTTCTAATATCTTCTAAAAAAAGATTTTTTTCTATCTTATCTTATCTTTCTTTGAAAAAGAAAACAAAGCTTGTTTTCTGTTTTTCTTCTATCTTTTTCTTCAGTTTCATCCATCTTCAGTCATTCGATCTGCCAGGAATTATCACAGCCATTGATCATATCAGCCAATCATAAGCTTTTGAAAACTCTATAAATACAGCCTCTCACAATTCATTTAGGGGGTTGATTCTTAAGTATCCTCACTCTATCAAAATTATTCTTCAAATATTCTATCTTTCATCCATCATTCTCCTTCAAACCTTTATCACATTGTTATGCTGCAGAATTGAGCAACCAACATTCCTCCAACATTCAACCTTCGAAATCTTGCATCCTTGTGCAGGTGGAGAAGAGCCATGGAGATCAATCAACACTAGTTTGAAAATCGGTTTGCATGTTATTTGTTTATTATTCTTATTTTTCATTCTAGTTTGTACTTCATGGTACTTGATAGGATTTAATTTTTTTATTGTCTTCAATGCATTTAAACTCTTTTATTTATTTCCCTATCTACACTTCCATATTCGAGAAAGGGTAATTATGTTTAAGGGAGGCAACATTTAAATTTTTGAAATCTACACACAACCTAATATCCCCATTTTTCTTTCTTACTGGGACCAAATTTGAGACCCATGTTGAATCTCTAATAGGCTTGATAATGCCTCCATCTTTGAGTTTTTCCAACTCTTACATTTTAGGCTCCAAAGTTGGGTTGATGGGCCTTTTCTTTTGCCTAAATGGTTTTGTGTCTACTTTGATGGAATCTCATGTTGGAATAAATCCTCTCTATATTCCTTGAGATCCTTATAGGACCACACAAACACATCCTTGTACTTTATTAACAGTACAATTAGAATTCTTCTAATTGTTCGACTTATTTTCTTTCCAATATATACCTTTTTTAGTGCTAACTTAGTCCCCAAATTGATTTCTTCAATATCTTCTCTCTTGATTGGTGTCTGCTTCATGAGAGAATGATCATTTCCATCATATACCCTTTCTTATGCCACAAGTCCTTTGGGAAGTTTGTTGGTTTTAAGTTGCAAAACTTCTTTCCCAAATATGGTTTGTTTTCCATCCACTTCTTCAAAAAATGCATTAAAGTCAATCTCCTAAGCTTCATGCTGGTCTATACAATGAAGAAAATTTATGAGATCAGTGTCATCATTGAAAGCTTTCCAACTATAGATATTATTAGGGATATTGAGCCTTGTTTTGAATTCAACCTAAGACACTCCCACCAAGGTGATATCATCTCTTTTTAGGGCTATATTGGCCAAGAAATATTCCATCAAATTTTTGGATCTGTCTGTCCATTCAATTGAAAAAGTATCAAATAATTCAATTGTGTCCCACACCACATTTCTATATTGTTTCAGCCTTTTGCTTTTTGTACCATATTTTGACCTAACTTGCAAAATAATCAACTTAGAATCTCCTAGAATAGTTAACAATTTGACCTTGTGTTTGATTGCCATATTCAAACCAATCAACAGGGCTTTGTACATTGCTACATTGTTAGTACACTCAAAAGTTAGTAGAAATGAATATTTGAATGTGATACCTTCAGGTGAAATAAAAACTACTCCAGCTCCATTACCTTCCTGACTACATCCTCCATCAAAATACATCTTCCACACACTATGCTCATTATTGGAAACATGTTTATCAATTGAGTCAGTATTCACTAGTTTGAACTGAGAAGGCTTTACTCTAAAACTCCCCAAATCTACATCACAAAAGCAATTTAACTAATCTTGAGCCACATAGTCCACAATTTTATTCATCCTTGGCTCTCTATAAAATTTGAACTCTTCACCATTTATGGGTATGGTGGCATAGGACAAATCAAATTGTACATTTCCTCCAACTGTTGTAGTCCACTACCTTGAAAAGATCATTCCAAAATGAGGAGGTGTATCAATCATAGTTATATCAATGTTATATGCTACTTGTGGATAAGAAACCAGCTTCACCTCTACATCTTTCATTAGCCCTACCACTAGAATAGGTCTACTATCCATAGCATAACATTTTCCACCTATAGTGTCTACCCACATTACAAGCTGTTTCATGACCCCTACTAGCATGATATTGATGGCAGTGCCTAAATCTATCATACAATTTCTAACCAACTTATTGTTAATAAGAAATGTAGTGAGGAATGTATCAACTTGTGGAGGATTTATTAATGCATCACCTAAAATAAACCTTAGGAACTTTTACCTCTCCCTACTTATTGTTAGTAATGTCTTTGCTCTCAGTTTTTGTGCTCCTACTATTTCCATTAGATATTATTTGGATTGCACTATCCCTATATTCTTTTATTTTCATCATTTCAAGCAATGGCACAAACATCTTTACCTGGGATAAAGCTTGTGTAAAATCAAAAGAGGCACTTTCTATTTTGATCATCTTCTTCTGTTCAAGCGAATCTCCTTTTCTCTCCTCTTTTTCTCTTTTTTTTTGTCATCGGGATTTTGTTCATTTTTATGCAACTCTTTTCTTTCCTCCTTCTGAACATGCTTTTGCACATTCTTATCAAGCAACTTATCTTCTATCTTTTTTGGTGCTCCCTGTGGTGCTTTCTTATCTTTCATGAATATTCCTCTTGGAACACCCTCACCTTCATTTACTATTTTTTTTCTCAACCAATACTTTATTTTTGCATGCTCCATTACAGCAATGCTTGATTTATTAATCTCTTCCTCAATTTGTTTTCTTATATTACATTTTCTTGACTGAGATAGTCCACTAGGAAAACATTGTTCATCACTGCTTTCTTCATGATTAGAAAAAACTTGTTGTTCTGACATATGGATATTGTACCTTTGGTTATCAACATCATATTCATAATTGTATTCTTCTGAAGATGAATATCCTTGGTCAATGGGATGAAGAGTGTGGGAAGTTAAATAAATTGTGTAATCCTCTTCGTTATTTTCTACTGGAATTTCCTCTTCTTGTATTGATTGAGCTATGATAAAATGGTCAGGGGAATGTGGAAAGTCACAAACTTGACAACAAGGATTATTGTTCACCATACATGCTCCTCTCTTTCTTAAAGGACCAGGGGTCTCTTTACTTCTAGGCCTATCCATCATGGGCTTTCCATCCTTCCAGTTTGTATTATAAGGCATATCATGCAACCTAGGCCTTTCATTTCTATATGTATATTCCTACCTATGTTGAGGATTGTTGAAATTTTGGGGAACCCTAGGATTATCTCTCTTACTAACCATCCTAGCAACCTTTCTATTGTTTTCAATAGTCAATTATATTTTTTGAGCTTCGTCTAAATTTCTAGGGAACTTATTTCTAATCTCATATCCTATCTTTGGATAAAATTATTTTAGATAAATACTTAATGTTGTAGGGTCTACCAATTTGAATTTAGGAGGTATTTTACTATGCAATTTGGAGAAATTTTGGTTAAATTCATAAACTGACTCATTCTAATGTTTTTAGATACTTATTAATTCATGGAGGGAAAAATCTGGTGCACACTAGTTCCCCATACTATTCAAGAAATTGATCATAAAACTCTTGAATGGAATCAATAAAAGTCGTTGGTAAACTATTAAACCAATCTATAACTTCTTTCGTTAATGCCATCATAAATAATCTCATCTATACATCTTAATATTGGATATCCAGATCTTGAATAAAAGCATTAAAACTCCTTAGGTGTTCCTCAATAGTGATAGCACTACTTCCTATAAATTTTGGGACAAGACCTCACTAGTTGTTGTCCAAAGGGTAAGGATATATTTGGAATCTTGCTAAGATAAATTTTCTAATCATGGTTGTGTATTGCTAAGGAGGTGGGTTTTCAAGATGATGATATTGATATAATGGATTATTGTATTATGCATGGGGTGGTGGCACATATTGTTGGCTAGGAGGTGGCTAAACATTTGGGTGTTGTGATGGATTTTTAGGTGGATCGTTTGATGACTTGTATTGATTTATAGATGGATTTTGAGATGATTTTGGTGTTTTTGAAGGTCCTACATTATTATTCCCTTGCTTGTGAGGTGGTACATATTTAGGGAGGTTAGCTATCTGAGCATCAAATTAAGCTTTTTGTAGCTTTAAATCCTAGAGTTCTTTTATCACTTGGAGCCTCTATTTAGATTCTACTTTCTTTCTCTCCATTTCTTGTCTTTCATACTTCAACTATGCATTTAATTCTTCTTGAGCCATAAATTCATAATTTTCTTCTAAGGCTACATTATCAATAGGTTCAGTCTGATTCCCTTTGAGCAATGCCATTTTATGATCATATTCTTATTGTCTCCTGATTCTTTTAGCCTCAAGTTCAAACATGATTTTTTCCTCTTTCTTAAGATCTGGTTGATAGAAATGATTCATTTTTTCTTTAGGAGTGTGAGGTTCTCCAGATGATTTATTTTCACTTTTCAATGTGTCATAGCGATTATATGTCTCAAGGTGAGGTTTTGATGTTTTTCCTTATTTGTCATGCGCATTTCATTAGACACCTTCTTACCTTTATCATTCTTATTTGTCTATTTATTGTTATCACTAGGACCTCCTTTATATAAGGACCTTCTACCATGCATGTTGTAAAATAGTGTGATGGTTTGATATATACTTTATTTTATCAGAGTCGCCACTCACTTATGTGGAAGTGAGAAAATTTTATAACTTCTTATTCCTAGAGGAGGCTTGTGTAATATTTTTGACTCTATGACAAAGGCCTTAACTTTGAGTTGACTCCCCAATAGAGTCCCAAAACCGTTAGGTCTAAAAAATGCTAGTTGAGGAACCACAAGATATTTCCAAGCTCTTGGTAGATTTTTGGCTAATGTACAAGGCCAAATGATGAATTTGAACCTTCTTCTCTTTAGGCTCTGCCAGACCTAGGCGGGTGCACCTATGCAAATGGAGCATACTTAAATTATGTGTTTCCTACTTAAGTAATCTATCCACAATGGAAATTGGAAGTGGAGAGATGTGGACCTATTTCGTATAATCTATAGAAGAAATATCAAGGTGGAGTTTATGAATATGTTCAGTTAACAGATGTAAATTTTTCAAAATAAATTGGCTAAAACTAAGTGATGAAATGGATAAGATCAACACCTTTTTTGGTAGATGGATTCTAATGGAGATTTAGAATATGTGACTTGTATTGGAAATAACTCAAACTATTTGGAACACTAATATTGGTTTATAACTTGTATAAATGTGCAAGTAAATGATTGAAAAACTCTACTTATAAATCCAACTAACAAAACTAGGTACTTATAATTTATCAAAAGCATTTAATCTTTACTTGAAAGAACCAATTGAGTGAATTATGTAAGAACCTAGATAACACCATATTGGAGATAGATTGACATTCCTAACTATGTGGCTCTTCTTATTGATCCAATTAACACTTCCAGAAGATTATTGTGACTGACTAGAAGAATGTTTAATTCCTTTGGCAAAACTAAATAATCGTATCACACAAGTAAAACAAATGTGCATTGATAAAATGAATATATGCTTGATATATCAATTTAAATAATAAAGAAGAATTAAAGTGGAGAAAACCAATAATTAAATGATTCAAACAAATAGTTGATACCAAGATTAGGCCACAAAATCAGATATCTTCCATTGACTTCTTCAAAATTTATACTTGTATCATGGTCTTTTGAAATGTTAGCATTATATCTATCCCTACTCGCGTGTTAATTTCTCCTATATCTAATCTAATCTCTAATGATCCTTTTTTTCTTGGTCTCTCTTATTTATATGAGAGCCAACAAGATTCAAACCAAAGGACATGTCTCTTGATAACAAATCATAATTATGGAAAATAACTGAAAGAACATAACAATAAACACATGTGTTAATTTTTTAATCTTCGAGTAAAAGCCCATGGTCATCTCAGACCTATTCAAATATTTTACTTTATGATAATTTCTTTTGTGTGCACATGATCAATCATCATCAGAGCCCAAATATGTCTCTTGCCACTTACTAATTGTCAAATCATTTGGCCATTTGAATTCTCATGTAGATGTAAAATGTGTGAGATGAATTATCCATCTATTTTCCATGAGATTCCTAACATCCACTACGAACTTTGTGTATCCATTATCCACCGTGATAATCCCAACAAGTAATGAATGAAATCTATCAGGGTTGATCTCCCCATCATCCTGTACATGTGTCAATCCTTTTGGAATTATCTAATCAAATTCTTCTTTCCACTCATCCATTCTTTTCATTTAATTATCATCTTTGAATATTGATGGGTTGAAGAGGAATTTAGTGGAGTCAAAAGGAATCCTTCTATTCTAAACTTTCTTCCCCATATCTACCAAATACTTATATTTCTCAATTACACTCTTTACCATTTCTTATGTTGGTTTTAGTTTTGGTGGGGCATCTAGATCCCTTTGTGTGGCTTTGCAAAAAGTAGTAAGTGTGTGATTGGTTGGTTGCCACCTTTTCTAGAGCTCTTCAAGGATAGGGGAGTTAGCATTTATCTATTCCAAAGTTTTAATCAAATTGTTAAAGATTTCATATAATCCACCTATCTTTTCCTTCAATATCCCGATTCTATGTCCCAATAGGGTATGTGCAGGATCATCATGGAAAAGATAGGCCTTTAAGTGGCAAAAAATTCAGAAAAATTAGAGTTAGGAAACTAGACATAAAAAATTGAATAAATTATCTATATTATTTCAAAAATATGTAAGAATATAATCTATAGAAAATTGAATGTAATTTCTAAACTACTAGGATTATTAAGAAAATAAAAAATCTATTTGGTGAAAATTTAAAATTTCAATGCAGTAGTACTAAAATTTCAGGGAAAAAATAAGAAGTAGGTGTCTGTCTGACCACCCTAACCACAATAAAATGATAATATTTTTTATAAGATTTTATATATAAGTAGAGGAATCATGTCCCGATATGATGCATATTTTTTTGAATTTTTTTCAAAGTTAATAATTAATTATAATTTTTTTATTACAAATTTTAAAAAATATAAAAACTTGTATGTTTGACCACCTTAACTTGTTCAAAAATTCATGAAATTAATTTTTTTCTTTTTTAATCCTATAGTATGCAAAGCATAGTATTTGACACATGTTTCATGTTCAAAAAATGTCATATCGTTTGAAATTTATAGATGTTTTTCAATCAGCCTATCAATCAGTACTTTAGTCGTAATTCAAATAGAAAATGAATAATAATTATTTATTAAATTCAAAGTAAAGCATAATTTATATTGGTGGAAATTTGAGAATCTCCTCTAAAAACCCTTTTCATTTCATCAATTTTGGGTAAGAAAAAGTTGTCAGCCACATACCCTACACATACCCATCATATCGCCACTTTTTGGCTCATCATGATCCTGCACATACCCAATATCTTCCTTATAATCTCCATGATATGTTGCTTGACATCATTCATATTATGTTTCTTCAGTTTAGCTATTTCATCCTTCAATTCCTATATTTGTGGATTTTCAACCTAAACAGGTGGCTAATAAACAACTATTTCATCCCCTCTCACTATGGTAGTCTATTGCAACTACTATTTTAGCTTCACATTCTTAATGAACACTTTATTCACTTCATCATTTGATAATTTTAATCTTTTCTCATATTCATTTATCTTCTTTTCCATATTTTCCACCACATCTTTAGTGAACATTCTAGAATGCATAGTTATAGTTACAACCTTTATAGGAGTTGTGTCTTTCATGGTTCTTACCATGGATGTCCCCCAAATTTCTTGCACCACATCCCAGATCCTAGGCTTCTTGGTATTCTTCTATTTTGTCCATAAAGTAAGAGTTTAGGTAGTAGGGTTGTACCATGTTCCTAAAACACCTTCCTCTGAATCAAACTATATTACTAACATTGAATCATCTTGTGCTCTAATCTAATATAAAAGAAACACTTTGGATAACTCCATCCCTGGTATGATTAGCATATCACTTTTCAATACTAGTTATCTTGCCTCCTGGGGGGTAACATTGATATTATCAATATTTAATTATGCTAATGTTTGAGCCTAGATTTTAGCCTGCTTTGATTCATCAACTCCTATAAGATTGATCTTCAATATTTCATCAAACTGCTTCATCTTCATCTTCATCCAAAAGTCTTTAAATTCATTAGTATAAATAAAACCATCATCTTCCATAAACCTTAGATAGGCCACTACTCTCTCATCATCCTGAATCTCATCAGCTCCCTCTTCTGATAGTCTGATCTTAGGATCATGAGGCTCTTGACTATTTTTCTTCTTTTCTACTTCATTTTAGTCAAAGCTAAAACTACCTCTTCTTCTTCATCATCACTTGAGCCATAATCAACCAATGACTTAGTCTTCTATTTCTTGGCCTAGGGTTCATATGTAGGAGATGGAGGGGATGGATGTTCAGGTGATGAGGGTGGTGTATGCAATCAAGATGATTCATGTGATGGTTGGTGGCATGTGGGAAGTTGAACTAACCCCTCATCTAGGGCCTTTTTAAAAAATTCATCAAATTTTCAAAGGATCATTTGCATCCTTTTGAGAAGATTAGGTTTAGCTACAAAAAACCCTTTAAATCTTCTATTCTTCTCCTTCTTCTGATCTTCCCACCTCATCATCATTATTCATCACCTTCTAGTTTGAAGTACATCAATAAAATATACCAAATTCCTTATTGCATCCTCCTCAGGGTAATATATATGAGATATGGCCCTTTTTGTTAGAAAGATCCTTCTGATCATATTAATATTACCCTCTGGGTCACATACTCTCTCTTTTCCAGACTTGAGGGGATAATTGACTGTCACGAAACTTTGTAATTCCTCCAACATATATGATCTTATAGAAAATTCTTCAAACATTGTGAAATCAGGTAAAACTATTCCTTTTCTCTTATTCGTCATCAAACCATGCTCCATCCAAAATATCTACCGCATGAACTCTAGAAAGAATAACCTTATAGGTACAAATTTAGGCAAGATGTGTGGTGCTTGGTTGCACCCATTTACCTTAATAAGAGTGTGTTGTTGCATAAGGAACCAATCAGCATAATTATGTGTATAGCCCTGGTCTAGCTTATACTGTATAGGCCTCATTACACTCATTAATGATTCAGTGTTGGGTAACTAAGGGTAGCTATCAATCTAAGAATGATGTCAACTCTAAATACAAAAAAATCACATTTTGTAAACCTACTATCCTAGATATAACACCAATTATGTACAGGGAATCCTACTCTATTCTCTTGTGTGGATAACTTCATTCTTCTAGACTGTTTCATTTCATTCTGATATAAAATTAAGTGACATAGCAAAGAATATTTTCTAAAGGAAATGGGAGCCTTAGCCTCTCTAACCTGTAACAAACCCCCATGTATTTGTTCTTCAATCACATATGCAAAATCAAATTCTACATTTGATTCAAGATGTTGAACAATCATAGCCATACTCATTAATCCTACTGACATAATTTCTTCTGCATCTACCCCCAGTACTTGACACAATGCATGATAGGTGTTTTTGAAATAAGCCTAAAAGTCTAAAACTGGGAAAGGCTCAATTTTTGAGGAAGGGATGGTGAGTATTATGTTACTATTACCCTTCTTTATATGTAGGGGAGCTCATCACTTCTATAGGTTCTTCTTATCCTCTTGTATTCTTGTTCTAGTTTCCCCAAATTTACCTTTGTAATAGCTTGTTTGTTCAGGTTAAAGCATTTAATAATGGATTCCCTTGACACATCAACCAAACACCCACCATTTGGAAGCATAACAATCTTGGTTGGGGAATGGTAACTATGGGCCAGGGTTTTAATCAACTCAACATCAATGAACACATTACGAACAATCAATTTAGCTAAGTCCAAGGTCCATGGGTTTGATGTTGGAACCTTATCATTTATGTTTTGATAGAAGTACTAGTACAAATTCCACCCCGATTGAGGAACAATAGATTCTCTACATCCCTAAGCTAAAAATTTGAAAACCTTTTTGAGTGCTTTATCTACTGAACCAAGTAGTAAAGAAAGCAATGGAGGTTGTAAAGAGGGTTTACTAGCTTTGAATTCATCCTTTTTAGATCCTACTTCTACTTTCTTTGATGCCATTATTAAAAAATTTAAAGAGTGATGAGCAAAGCTTACTCAGAGAAATGATTCACCTTAGACAATTCCCTTTACTCCCACACCTTGAGCTCATCCACACTTGGTTTCTATTGTTATGAATGAGAAATATCAATCTACTTCATGTATATTTACACCAAAATGCATTAATTCTTGACTCATAAATTTACACAATTCAAATCCTTGTATCAAGCTCAATTTCATATTTCGATGTTGACTGATGTGATTGGCTTGCTTTAAAAGTCTCAACAACTACTTTACCATGTTATCTCATGTTTCTTTTCACTCCCCTACAATACCATGGTGTTGTTTCATTATCCCTCTTTAGTGTACCACTCTATGACACATCACATTTGGCTCTCTTGCGGTACCACAATATATCCTTAATACATATGTTAATATATTGCTCTACTGTGGGCTACCTTTTGTGTTCCTATGATACCACAGTATCATTCCAATGTCCTTCCTTAGTATATAGCTTTACTGCAGGCTATGTTTTGACCCTCTACGGTATCACGGTGTCTCTTCTTATCATTTCTCTTCAATATACCGCTCTACCACGGGCTATGTCTTGACCCCCCAAGGTACATCGGTAAAGGGTAAATGTGATAAAGTATAGTGTTAGCTCCTTTTACCGTGATATTGTGAGTTACTCTACAGGGGGCTATGGTAAAGAGGTATGAGATGAGGGCTATATGGGGTAGTTAATACAACAATAGTATAGCAATAAAAGGAAAATTTGGCTTTGTGGATGGTAATAATGTGATTTTTTATGAAAATGATTGTATGAATTTTCGATTTTAGCTCATAAAATCTTCCAAAATTTTTATGAAAATTCTAGTTCAAACAAGGTGGAAGGAAATATTGTTTGTTTTTGTGTTGGTTTGTTACTATGAATTCATGTGTGTTTTGTGGGTTTTTCTATGCGTTTTTCATGTCTATTTTGTAGAGTGCAATCAACAATGCATATATATGTGCATCTAACTTGATATATATATGTGTGTGTGTGTGTGTGTGTGTGTGTGTCAGTGTATCTTTGTTTTGTAGCTACATATATATGTATTGCATGTGTTAAATACACCTTTTTAGTTATTATTTATTTTAGCCTCAAAAAAGGAGTTGTTATAATGATAGTTTGTATAGTAAGTGTGATAATGAATATTGACTTCACCATTGATCTGAATGATGAACAATGTATGTTCTTGATCAGCAGTTTGGTGAGAGCCCATCAGGCTCAATGACCCAATATGATAGGGTCAAGAGTAGGTCTCATTTTGTTGTGTTTGATTTTATATTTTCTATCTGTAGGTCTGTGTGTTCCTAACATTAGACATAGAAAATATTCATTTGTTTGAAAAATACCTATGGATATATCTATATAACAACCACTTTTGTGTAGGTGGTTAAAGGTTATTTTGTATTTTTTGCACGAGGTGATGGTTGCAAAAGCAAAAGAAAAGTGTTGCCTGTGGTAATTTTTTTCCAATTTTTTGTAGGAAGGCTAGTAGGAAGATTGTATATTGTCTACATCTAATTCCATGTACATACATTTCTATATGTACTTTTTTAGTGTGTATATTTCCAAACAACAAATTTCTAGATATGCATCCAATGCATGATGCTAGATTGTATTTTTATGTATCTATGTGAAATTAGATGTAGACAACATTTATATGCACAACCTCTATATTAAGTATAATAAAAGGCATCGATGTCACCATTGATTATAGTGGTGGGAAATGTATTTTTGGTCTACCACTGTAATCAATAATGAGACAAATATTTCATCTCACACTTAATATACAGACTACCATTCTAACAAATCCTTATTAAGGCCTCAACAAATAAGAACCATCCTTAAACACACATAAAAACAACTAAGTATGCCTTATCAAGAAGAATATCAACTGATTTATTACTTTGCAACCATCGCCACCACACAAAAACCATAAATCAAACAATTTATTCAAGACCACAAAAGAACAATCAACAATGCCTTATAGAAAATAACATAAGCTATTTTATTACTTCAACAAGTATTAAATGCAAGGTCTAGAAAAGTAGACTGCAACATATCAACCAACAAGAGAAATGCGTATGCACCTTTGAGTCATTCTATTTTGCAATAATTAAATTGTGAACATATTATTATAAGTAAAACTACCAATATCATCTTCATTGAACCTTAAGGTCTTTATTATGAAATTCCATGACTAAATCTTTGACTCTCAGTACCTTGTTATTCTAATTAAGGATCATGTGAACTATGAATGTAATTCATTTCAATAAGAATTATATATTAAACAAAACATTATTTAGAAATGAAAAAAAAACATTCATATGGCTATGTTGCAACCATAACCACAAAATAGAAGCCACAAATGAATAAATTACAATTGTTATTACAACCATCACCAACACACACAAACCATACAACAATTAATGTTGATTCCATCCAATGTTCAAGAGAGAAAACATCCACACTACATTTTCCCTCAATTGAATAGTTGAGAAGGCTACAAATTCAAACCTTTTGTTGGATATAACAATACCCTGCTTCAAACTAGGCAATATATTATAGGCAACAAAAAATTTGAATTCATAGCCTTATTACTAAGTCAATTGAGGGAAAATTTTGTCTAGATGATTGCCATCTTCATAAATTTGAAGGGGAGCAGTTGCGTAGTGAGGGAAAAATATGGTATACACATCTATTTAGATATAGTAGTCTTTATATAAATAGATATATACATGTGTACATATAGATATATATATCTGGTTATGTGTGTATGTTCTTGATTGACCCTTAAGGTGTTTATTTTGAGATTCAATGCCTAAATCTTTGACTCTCAACACCTTGATATTCTAATTCAGTAGCATATGAACCATGACTAGAACTCATTTTAATAAGAATTACATATTAAACAAAACATTCATATTTATATATGTATTGCATGTGTTCGATGCATATGTAGGAATCTATTGCTTGGAAATATATAAACACAAAAATTATGTGTTAATTTATTGTGCTTCATTTCTCTTTCTCTATGTGCAGATGCATATGTATGTGAAAAGAGGAATTCTTATAACAATAGGATTTATATTAAGCATAATAAGAAACACTGGTTGCCACATACAATGTGCTCAAAATCTTTTTGAAGCTATTCAAGGGAGAATTCAAATACTTCTCCCAAGACTACACAATAAAAAATGAAACAATATAGCCAAATCTAGACAAGAATACTTGACAATTCCTTATGGAAAACAACATAAGCTTCACAACATTAACTACTTGGCTACATTGCAACCATGACCACTAAATGGAAGCCACAAATTAATAAACAATAGGTTCTATTACAACCATCTCCATTACACAAAAATCATACAAAAATTAATGTTGGTGAAAACCATCATTTAATTTCGGTGGCCTTCTCTATCCACACGATAGGAAATCTACCACCTTGTTCCCAATGCACACCAATTGCCTCTACTTCCTTTTCCACTTCCATCAAAAGGATTTAAAAATGGGAAGGCTAACACATAATTGGGAGATTGATGAAAATTCCAACCAAATCTAAAAAAACATCTACCACCCTTTTCATGACCACCAAAAAGCTCAAAAACTAGGAAGGCCAATGGGAATTCCAACCAAAGTACACACAAATAGCATATCGACTAATAATCTACAAAACAACAATCAACATAGACTGTATGACATTGACTATTTCATTGTGTTGCAACCATAATGACAAAACAAAAACCACAAATCAAACAATACTAGTTTCAATATTTTGTGGCAATGGTTGCAATGCAATGAAATAGTTAATGTTATATAGGTTGCATTGTTTTCTGTAAGGTAGTGTTGATTATTTTTCTTTGGCTTAGGGTATATTTTTTCCTTTTTGATAAGGTTCTTTTGAAAAATGACTATATAGTTTGTTGGAACCAATATTGTTTGATTTATGGTTTTTCTTTTGTGATGATGGTTTTGCATGGGTTTGTTACTATGATTTTTAGTGTTTTGTGGGTTTCCCCATTTGGGTGACTGTTGATACCAAGGCCTGATGGAAATTAACATAAATTGTATAAGGTTAATTATTTTATTATGTTACAACCATAGGGAAAAATGCAAGGCATAAATCAAACAATATTCATTTCAACTTCGGCCCACATGGAGGAGCCCACAAAGCAAGGAAAAATGCACAGTAACAAACCAATGCAAAAATATAGTCTTTTATCAATAGTACCTTTTAAAAAATAGAACAATATAGCCTTTTGACTAGAACCTTATTGAAAATGAAACAATATAGCACAAGCTAGAGAACAACAATCAACAATACACAAAACCCATACAAAAAACCATAGCCATAAAATGCATTGCAAAATTATAGCTACAAAACACCAACCATAAATGAAATAATATTTCTTCTAACAAACAATATAGTCTTTTCTCAATAGTGCCTTATCAAAACTTGAGACAATATAGCCTTTTCAATAGTGCCTTATAAAAAATGAGACAATATAACCCAAGCTAGCCAACAATAATTGACAAAAACTACATCACATTAATAGTTTCATTCCATTGCAAACATAGCCAGAAAAGAAAAGCCATAAAAAGAAACCCACAAAAAATCGTAGTAACAAACCCATGCAAAAAATATACTCTTTTCTAAATTGAACCTTATCAAAAATTGAAACAATATAGCCTTTTCAACATCACCTTATTGAAAATAAAACAATATAGCCTTTAAGGTAGAGAACAATAATCAATAATGCATAATAGAATCAACCATAAACTATATAACATTAACTATTTTATTTTGATGCAACCATAACCACCAAAGGGAAGCCATAAATCAAACAATATTGGTTTCAACAATGACCCAGATGGAGAAACCCACAAAAGCATAGCAACAAAACACATGCAAAATGATAGCCACAAAATGCCAACCATAAACAAAACAATATTGCTTTTAATAAACAATATAGTCTTTTCTCAACAATGCCTTAATGAAAATTGAAACAATATAGCCTTTTCAACAACACCTTATCGAAAATGAGACAATATAGCCCAACCTATACAACAACAATAAAAAAAAACTACATAATGTTAAAAAAATTATTTCATTCCAAACATAGCCACAAAACAGAAGCCATAAAGAGAAACCCACAAAAAATCATAGTAACAAACCCATGCAAAAATATATTCTTTTCTCAATAAAACCTTAAAAAATATTGAAACAATATAGCCTTCTTAACAACACCTTTTCAAAAATTCACAATGACAAAATCATCCAAAAATATACTCCTTTCTCAATAGAACCTTATTGAAAATTGAAACAATATAGCCTTTTCAACAATACCTTATTGAAAATAAAACAATATAGCCTAAGCTAGAGAACAATAATCAACAATACCTAATGTAATCAAACATAAACTATTTTATTTTGTTACAACCATTACCACAAAACAAAGCCATAAATTAAACAATATTGGTTTCAACAATGACTCAAATGGAGAAACCCACAAAACCATAGCCACTTAACACCAACCATAAATAAAACAATATTTATTTTAACAAACAATATAGTCTTCTCTCAACAATGCCTTACTTAAAATTGAAACAATATAGCATTTTCAACAAAATCTTATCGAAAATGACATAATATAGCCCGAGCTAGACAAGAACAATTGACAAAAACTGCATAACATCAACAATTTTATTCCATTGCAAACATAGCCACAAATGGAATCCATAAAGAGAA
Source organism: Sequoia sempervirens (assembly GCA_007258455.2). Taxonomy (NCBI): domain Eukaryota; kingdom Viridiplantae; phylum Streptophyta; class Pinopsida; order Cupressales; family Cupressaceae; genus Sequoia; species Sequoia sempervirens. The sequence continues at coordinate 310,148,068 of VDFB02373365.1, read as the reverse complement.
ACCCACAAAAAATTGACAATAGCAAACCCATACAAAAATATACTCTTTTCTCAATAGAACCTTATCAAAAATTGAAAGAATATAGCCTTTTCAACAACACCTTTTTGAAAATGAAACAATATAGCCTAAGCCAGAGACCAACAATAAACAACACCTAATGGAATCAAACATAAACTATATAGCATTAGCTATTTTATTCTGTTGCAACCATAACCACCAAACATAAGCCATAAATTAAACAATATAGCCTAAGCTAGAGACAACAACAATTGATGAAAACTACATAATGTCAACAATTTTATTCAGTTGCAAACATAGCCAAAAAATGGAAGCCATAAAGAGAAACCCACAAAAAATTGACGGGAACAAACCCATACAAAAATATACTCTTTTCTCAATAGAACCTTATCAAAAATTGAAACAATATGGCCTTTTCAACATCACCTTTTCAAAAATGAAATGATATAGCCTAAGCCAGAGAACAATAATCAACAATTCCCAATGGAATCAAACATAAACTATATAACATTAACTATTTTATTCTGTTGCAACCATAACCATAAAATGAAAGCCATAAATCAAACAATATTAGTTTGAACACTGACCCATTTGGAGAAACCCACAAAAAACAAAAATTCATAGATACAAACCCATGCCAAACCATAGCCAAAAAATGCAAACCTCAAACCAAACAATATTCATTTTCACAAACAATATAGTCTTTTCTCAACATCACCTTATCAAAATTTGAAACAATCAATAGTACCTTATTGCAAATCAAACAATATATCCTACCACAAACCGCGAACCACAAATGAAACAATATCGCAAAGGGTTTTTTCGATATGCACCTCTTCCTTCTTGCTTCAAACAAACCTCTTCCCACTAGCTTTCTCTATGCTGCCTTGTTTCTAGAAGCCTGCAAAAAACTGCATAACCTAAATAATTTTATTCCATTGCAAACATAGCTATAAAATGGAAGCCATAAAGAGAAACTGACGAAAAATCATAGTAACAAACCCATGCAAAACCACAGCCACAAAATGTGAACCTTAAACCAAACAATATTCATTTTCAAAAACAATATAGTCTTTTCTCAACAACACCTTATCAAAATTTGAAACAATCAACAATACCTTATAACAAATCAAACAATATATCCTACCACAAACCATGAACCAGAAATGAAACAATATCGCAAAGCATTTTTTTGTTATGCACCTCTTCCCACTTGCTTCAAACACACCTCTTCTCACTATCTTTTCTACACAAAATGGGAAAAAAATTATCATAGGAAACACTTTTCTTTTGCTTTTGCAACCATCACCCCATGCAAAAAACACAAAATAACCTCCAACCACCTTTGCAAAAGTTGTAAAAGGCTTGATCAAACTTACACCCTCACAGAAGCTTACCCTCCTTGCTCACTGCTTTGATAGTAGGTATAGCAACAAAACAACACCCAATAATTCCTTATAAAAAATTTCACAGACATTTTCTATGTTCCCTAAGGTGTTAAATGACATGTGTTATTACAACCATCACTAGTACATGGAAAACATACACAATTAATGTTGATGTGAACTAATGTTTAATTTCAGCAGCCTTCTGTATCCATGCGGTGGGAAATCCACCACCCTATTCCCAAGGCACACCAACAACCACTTCCACCACCTTTCTCATGGTTGCCAGAAGGCTAACAAAATGGGAAGGCTAACAAATAATCCTGAGGCTGAAAAAAATTATGACCAAAGTTAAATTAACTAAAAAAGCATCCACCACCTTTTTCACTATTGTCAGAAGGCTCAAAAATTGGGGAGGCTAACAAAAATTCCAACCAAAGTTCACACAAATAGCATATTAGCTAAAAAATAGCTGCCACCTTTTTCACAACTGCCAAAAGACTCAAAATATGGGGAGGCTGACAAAAATTCCAACCAAAGTTCACACAAATAGCCTATCGGCTAATGAAGAGTCAATATTTTGGAGTAATTTGACTTATTTTCTTACAAATGCTATGAAAGTTGTCATTTACATAAATACAAATATGTTAAGAAAAGAAGTATTTTTTCTTGATAGAATTTTATAAAAATAGAAAGAAATTTTACTTTGTATTAGATGTTGTAGTTGCATCTACCTATATACATGTTTAAAGAATGTAAGAAATAAATAAAGAACATGAGATTCTTGAAAAAATACTTCAACGGAACATGATTTCAAAAATGACAATGAGATTTATTGTACAATTTTTTTGATTCATTTATTTATTTTCCTATTTAATAGTATATTTATTTTATGCCTCCACATTACACACACACACATAGTGATGGAAAATATTTCCCTTTACATTTTCACACTTAATTTTGGAATAATTAATGTTAAAATGAACCTAATTTCACCTTGATCTAGTGTTCTAATTTTTTTTACAGATTCACATTAGGTTTAGGATCCTTTGAAGCTAAATAAACCTAATTTTTCCTTAATTCAATATTGTAAAGTGTATTTATTTACAACTTCATATTAAGTTTAGGGCTCTTGTAAACTAAATAAACTTAATGGTGACTTATTTAAGATGTTGTAAAGTGTATCATAACACTTTCACACTAATGTAGGGTTTTATTAATTAATTTGGCATATCTATGTCTTAATTGGCCCTATTTTTCATCCACAAGCCTTATTAAATGCATTTTTCTAGAGATAATCCTAACATTTATTATACAACCAATCATAATTCAATGTTTTGGGTTGTGTGTTCCAAATTTAGTGATCTGGGACTCATATGCCACCTTGGGCATATGAATCCCACCTAGGTCTTGGGACCTGATTTCAAGTTTCACATTAAACTAGACATGTATTGGAGTTTGTGCCCTAGTTTTGAGCCACTGGGACTCATATGACACCTTGGGAATATGAGTCCCACTCTAATTAGGACATAATTTAAATTCAATTTTTGATAGGATTTCATCTTCCTAGATCTAATGTCGGCTTGTAGTGTTGTAATTTGGAGGAATTTGGCATAAATAAGTATAAATACAAGGTTATTTCACTCATTTTCACCTAAGAATTTCAAGAGAGAATTCCTAATAACAAGTTTGTGATTACAAGATTTCATAAGAGTATTCAAGTACATTCAATAGCATTTCTAAAGCATTCAAGGGTAGATTTCTTCATCATTTTTTTCAGTAATTCAAGATCCATCATCATGTCAAAGGCATAATGCATCAAGCATGTTGTTGAGCTAGTGTTGTGATGTAGCATTCAAGGTCCAAGTTATGCATTGTTTCATATCCAATTCAAGATCAAGATCTACATTCTTCATAGACACTTCATGTTAGATTTCATATTTACATTGCAAGACATCATTCAAGGTGTCATTGTTCATGTTTCATGTTTCATGTCCATGTTTTATTGTTTCATCATATGGTCTAATTACCTAAATGAGATTTAACCAAGGGAAACACCTATTTCTGAACAAGCAATTTTTTCTCTCTCTCTACATGTGTGATTACAGATTTGGGTGTCTTAGAGCTTGAAGATTCTTTGAGGATTGAGTTGCAAGATTAAGGAAAGTTGTCAATTTATCACAAAGTTGCTATCTTCACAAAAAGTCGCCTATAGGCCATAATTCAGAGTTTCAGATCGAAAAAAAAAGTGTGGAAGGAAGAGTAGAGATATCATAATAGATTTAGATCTTGACCTTTCAAAAAATAAGAATAGGATTGATACAACACTTGTGGCGTATGAGTCCCAATACAGTGATTTTTCCATATTTCAGGAGATTCAGACTCACCATTGCCAAATTTATGTTTCCACCTAGAAACCCTAATCTTGGACTAATATACCTAGCCTAGTGTATGAGTCCTAGTGAGAATTAAAATCAGCATTTGTAGGATTTTATGCCTTCTTCTGAGCACTTTCATCTTCCCAAGTGCATCTTTATACTTTTACAGGTTACTGTTCTGATTTGAGTTCATTTCTAGATCATTTACTTAAGTCTTGCACATCATTAGGTTTTATCATTATGTTTTTCATGCTACTAATCTTTCCAAGACCTACCTTGTTGGTGAACCCCAATTTAGCCCTTAATCACACCCTAGGACAACCTTTAACAGATCTCTTTCCCTTACTCCATCCTTGGATTGAGATCTCTAAGGTTTCACTAAGTGAAACTAAGTGAAATAGGTCCTAAGCCTAACTTACATCTTCCCATGAGAATGTGGCACCCTATTTCCTTCATTTCATTTTGGTGAACCCAATGTGAACACCTCATTTATGATTTGGAGTGCATCTTGGCCCTAGATCTAGCTTACATTAACTTTGCACTAGTTTTTGCATTAGTTAATTTTCATCTAGGGTTTAAAAATCTTGCATTAGTGAAAAGTGCATATAGGTTGCATTTTTGTATCTTGCATCATTGAATTTCCTCTAAAATCTATAATTTCACTTAGTCCATACATCATACAAACCAAAAAACCTAGTATTCACTCAATTTAAAAAAAAAATTGTGCAACAACCCTAATCTAGGACTCATACACCCCTCTAGATGATTTAGTCCTAGTATAGGTTTTCTTTCCTACTTTCTGGGAATTTTGTGGTGTATTTTTCAGCATTTGAATCCCTAGAAAAACCCTCACTATGACTCATATGCCCCTATAGGTGATTTAGTCCTAGATCAAGCCTAAAACTACCATTTATAGCATTGAGAAACTTCATTTATCTACTTTGTAGGCTTGCTAGTAACCTATAGTATTAGTTTGGAAAGTTTCAAGAACATTTGTTTTATGTGTGTAGGTCAAATCATCCATGTAGTGAAGTCATTTTTAAAGAATTTCAAAAATCATTTCAGTAAATTAAAAATTTCAGACCTATAGGACATTTTTTTTACATTTCAGAAACATTGCATAATTGAGATAGCTTACTTTTTTATGTTAGCATGTTTTCATTTCAAAAATTTAGTGTCCCTAGAGTGTCAGATGTTTTGTATGATTTTATTTTCCCTACTCATGAGAATAATATAGGAAAACAAAATAAAACCTTTGATAAGCATGTTGGATACCCTCCTTGTATCTATTAGATTTGTAAGAATGACATAACACAAGAGGATGCAAGTGTAGACAAACATAAAAAATCATAATTTTCCTTCTTCTAATACCTCTCCTATAATTGAAAAAGGTATCTTGGTGAAAGAAGGTACAATCATTGAGAGTCTTGATTGTCCCTCTCCTACTCTAACCTCTTTGGAAGATATTAGGAAACAAGAAGATGAGATCATTGAAACATTTCTTAACACTTCCCCTACTTTTGAGAATATTTTAATGAAAGAGGATACAATCGTGGATGATCCTAAAAAACACATTTGTGAAGAGGATATGTTGGTATCAAGAGATACAATGATTGAGATTTATAGCATTATATCTCCCCTTCCTAATGTTCCTAACATTTGGAAGGGCCTATTTGAACAATAGGATCTAATCATTGGTACACATGAAATCATAGTTTTCCTTCCCTTGATTCCTCCCCTTTTTGTGATGAAGTAACTTTACAAAATATAATCATGGAATGTGATGAACCTCTTGAAATCTTTCCTACTAGGGTAGATAGAATGGAACAAGAGAATTAGACCTTAGAAAATAGGAATGAAATCATGGACATGTGGGAGTAAATGGTGACTCCCCAACACGCCCAAGAATAGTGTCTAGACCCAAAAAAATTCCACAAGAGAGAGAATGACAAGAAATATTGCTTCACAATGCAAGATTGATTAATTTTTTAATATTGATGCAAATGCACTTGAGATGCCTTGCTTATAAAGGCAAGGTAGAGAGATAGGATTAGACAAGATCATGAAAAGTGTCTTAATCCTATCACATGAGACAAATAACTACCTAGTAATCATGCAATATAGCTAGATAAGATAAGTTCTAGAAAATCCAACTAAGATTTCTAGAAAGGATCTTATATCCGAAGTAAACTTAACATGTGAATATGTCCCCTAACTACCTAGTGAGTGAATTAGCTAGGTACAAGACATTTATTCACACCAACATCCCCCCTTAAGTGCAACTTAGGGAGAAGAATATTATGAAAACTATGCAAAGACTATGACTATGGGTCCCGACTACAAGGCCATGTTAGATACCCATTTGCAAATGCAAATACAAACAATCTCTCACAAGCGGAGAAAAGAAGAAAAACCAATGGGAAAAAACTCCTCTCCAAAAGAGAAAACAAAACAAAGCAAACATGATGTATGGAGGATTCAATGATACCCCCCAAGGACTACATCCATCATGTATATATAATCAATGACCCCCCATAAGAGGGTAGTAGAGAGATGAGATATCCCCCCCACAATGTGTGATCACGTACAAGTATGGCTAATGTCTAAAGATAAGACATAATACAATGCCTACAAACAATGTTTCTCCTCTTGGGAAGAAGATACACCATGTACAACTGCATGAATGCTTCTCATTCTAGATAGGAAGAGGTAGGAAGAGGAATCCATATGTATGTAGATTGTGTCTCTGAAATCTGCTCATTTGTCACCAAGTTCTTGGATGAAGATGATGCCACAATCCAATTAGGTACATTCCCAATCACAACAAACTGTGTCAAACTAGGAATAAGTGGAAACTGATCTTGAATAAACTCCATAGAGAAACATGAAGTGACCATGGGTGATCCATGAATATCATCAAATAACAGAGTTAAACCCTCAAATTGGTCCTCCAAATCTAAAATGTGAGACTCCACAAATAAAGAAGCAATGTATGTCCAATAAGAATCCCAATCAGGAAGACTCTTAGATACTTGTTGTAATGAATCACTGGTAGTACTCAATGACTCATCAATAGTAGATGAAGAATCAAGAACCTTTGAAGCACCTGTAATCTCCTCCAAAGGATCACAAGAATGGGTTATCAACTTTGAAGAATGAAGAAGTACATTGAGTTGGAAAGAGGATCTTCAAGGGATGGAGAAGAATCATGGTCTCCATACACCTCTCTAATGTGATTCCAAAGAGGATGAGTACATTCAAAGCGAATAAGTGTCTCCAAAATGTCATCATTTACATTTTCAAAACTAGCTCTAAAGACTCTAGCCTAAAGCCTTTCCAAATGCAATACTCATCATTTGTGCTAGGAAAAGGAACTTCATTAAACAAATATGACAATAGATTTCACTCACTAAGATGAGTGAGAGTTAAATTAGTCCACTTCCTATAGTTCTCTTTCTCTAAAGTAATTAAGAAACCCATTTTGTACAAGAAATGAGTTCATAATCCAAAAATAGAGATTTTTCTTCAACTTGGAAAATATGGCACAAAACTACAAAATTCCTACAAAATGTTTGCACCAATGAAAATTTGACACTTCTAGCTTTTCGAGGATATCTTGTTTCTGAAAAATGGCCTCTATTTGCAAAAGTTATGAAAAAATGAAGAAAAAGGGCCTATATAGAAAGGAACTTAAGGGAAAAATACAAGAGTAAAATAGAGCAAAAAAGTGGCACCGGGCACTAAAAAACAGTCCTCCATATGACCACAATGGCAATAATTGCAAAACAAAAAATCCACCCTCTATACAAATACTCGACGGCTAATAAATATTAACATTCAATTGTAAAAAAATCTAATCGGTATTATAAAGCCAAAAAATCTATAAGATCTATGGCTAAATGAATGTAGTCATATCGAACTTTGTATTAGGATGGCCAATGTAGTACTCAGAGATTGAGATTTGAAAACCATTGCAAAAGGTGATGTATGACGTTGAATATGAAGATGGGACCACTCGACCAATAGAGATCTGACAGTGTACAAATGATCGAGGAGGACAAATGAATCGACGACAAAGGATTAGGAAAAATAGCCATCGGTTCCCGCCAACATTCACATCAACGACCAATACACAAGCCGATGGCCAATAAAAAATGGATTTGACTCTGACAGTGGTATAGTCCATAGAAAATCACAATAAATGCCCGATTATATGAAATATTTTATCCCAATTTACAAATAAATTTTTCCCCAAAATTTATGAGAATACTACAGAAATATTTTTTTGCAAAAATAGGAAAAATACATCGCTTGAGAGCTATCCCAGCAAAAAAAAATTTCCTCAAAAACAACTTTACCCAAAATAGGCAAAATTACAATTAAAATTCATTTGTACAGCCACCTAATCTCAACTGTGAGGTCCTTGAAACCCCAATCTGCACCCAACAAAAAACTTTAAGCCAACACAATAACCCTTAGATTTGGTAAGGAATCTACAACACTTGAGGAGCTCTGATAACATGTGGGAGTAAATGGTGACTCCCCAACACCCCCAGGAATAGTTACTAGACCAAAACAATTTCCACAAGAGAGAGAATGGCAAGAAATATTTCTTTTCAATGTAAGATTGATTAATGGTTGAATATTGATGCAAATGTACACGAGATGCCTTGCTTATAAAGGAAAGGTAGAGAGATAGGATTAGACAAGATCATGACAAGTATCTTGATCCTATGACATGAGACAACTAACTACCTAGGAATCATGCAATATAGCTAGATAAGATAAGTTCTAGAAAATCCAACCAAGACTTCTAGAAAGAATCTTATATCCTAAGTAAACTTAGCATGTGAATATGTTCCCTAATTACCTAGTGAGTGAATTAGCTAGGTACAAGATATTTATTCACACCAACATGACAATCATGACAATCACATTTCGCCTTCTCCTAGTATCTCTCCTAGTTGCAAATAATATTTTTAGTGTTTGAAGATCAAACCAGTGAAAGTAATGAGAATCCTATTTGCCTCTCTCCCCCTAGGGAAAACATTATTGAACAAGAGGATGACATCATTGATAACTCCCTTATTTGCAATGAAGTCATTTTAGAAGAACCAACCTTTGAATGTCATGAACATCTAGTTTGTAGTTATCCTAAAAACTCTCCTCCTAGGGAGGATATCATGGTGGAATAAAATGACATAGAAACAATTCCTTCAAATAATAGTGATATGACTTCCTTAGATGATGGTGAAAAGATGACACTAGACTTCCCTTCATTACAAAAACATAAAAAATGAAACCATTGAGGTTATGAATGCACAAGTGTCCATTAGATACCCCTTGATTAATGAACCTCCTGCATACCCTATGTGACATCCTAAGAATCCTCAAATTCTTTACCCACCCTCACAATGACTGCAAACTCAAAACAAACCCGAACTTATGCTTTACCCACCTAAGAATAATGTTTCGTAGAAGTTGAGCTATAAAATCATTTCTCATACATATAATACTAGAAATAATTTGAAACCAAGAAAAAAAACTTCAACATCCCTCCCACTACCTAACCCTATCTTTTTTAGTGCCCCTCATTTTCCTTTGCAAAGTGGAAAAGAGTATGATCTTTATGAACAACTAAAGAATACTCCACTAACATCTCATTATGGGAGGTCTTATTCAAGCATCCCCTCATATCACAACATGATTCAAAGTTCTTTGCAACAAGTTCCTACCCACCTACTGTGCAAACAAATGATGTGGCAGCCCAAGTTCAAGCTATAACACCAAACAACATAGACATTACTTTTCATCAACATGAGCTACCCCCTTTGGAAATGAGAAAGAAAAATGATTCCTTCATGATAATAGATATCTATAATAGGATGGGAATAAAGTAAACCATTGTTGATAATGGATCTACTCTTAATGTGTGTATTGTGAAACTTTTGGATAGACTTGGCATGGATAAGTCGAGAATTGAACCTAATTCCTTATCTATTCAAGGATTTGACAATGTAGGAAAGAAACCACTTGGTGTGATTACTTTTCCTATTACAGATGGAAATGCTACATTAAAAAATCCTATTCATTTCATGCCTCATGATCTTTCATAAAATATTATTTTAGGAAGACCTTGGATCCATGAGATGCATGTGGTGCCTTCAACTCTTCATCGTATCATGTAATACCCCTCATACTGTTTAGACTTATTATTTTCTATGCTTTAACTTGATACATTGATACTATGATGATACTATTATGGTTTGATTTGGTTGGTTTGAAGTTTGATGATGTTGTTATTCCTTTAGTGGACATGATCATTTGATATGACATTATTAGTATGATTTATGATACTCGGTGTGTTGATTTGGATTATTGTTTATTCAAATAGATTTTCATTAATGTTTTATATGTCGATGTGATGATTCTTTGGTGATCATGTTACTTGGATTCGGTATTAGTTTATAATGCAATGGTTTAATAATTCTAGTTATGATGCAATAGTTAAATATCATGTTATCTTATGATCAATTTGGTTAGAAATGTTAGCTCGTCATTGATATTATAATTGTTAAAATAGAGTAGGTGAGAGGACAGTGTAGCATCACTCGTTCACGAGTGCCCTGCTACACTGCAATTCCTTCTCACGATAGGATGTTTGACTATATATATATATACATGTGCTACTTGACGTTTATTTGGATGCAGGATTGCAGGAATAAGTCTCGATTCCACCTGCTTCGGCAGGAAAGGGCGAGCAATAAATTAACCCAATGGGTAAAAATGTTGAAAAAGGGAGTAGGTTTCGAAGTGTCCCCGTCCCAAGTCCGTCGTCTGTTGTGAGTCATTGTGTTATGACTGAAGTTTTGTCTTTGTCTTGTATGTAGTTTCACTGTTGAGTATTTATTTAATTCTTGGTTAGTGTTTAATTAATTAATCGTAATTCATAAAATAATTAATTAATGTTGCATTGTTATTTGATTTAATTGCGAGTTAGAAAAATATTAAATTTAAATATATTGTAAATTAAAAGGTATTTAATTAATTAAAATGCAAGAAATTAAATTAAATTAATATTGTTGAGAATAATTAGATATTATCTTTTTATTGATATTAAATTAGAAAATCATGTGAAGATAATATTTGAAGTAAATAAATTATTTTTAATTAAAATTGTAGATAAGTTATGCTTTTAAAAGCTGAGAAAAGGACCAATAAGAAAAGAGGATTTTTGAGAAAAGAAAGCAGAAGAGCTTTATTGAATATTTATTTTGATTTATTATTTTTATGAGAGATTCATTCACACACACAAGTTTTGCTGGGTTGTTCTGGATCTGGAAAAGGAAGATAGTTTTGGATTTTGGTGTCTTCTGGTAAAATTATTGTGGTTCTGAAGAAAAGTTGGATTGGAGAAGAGAGGGGCAGGAGGAGATCGAGAGGAGGCTACAGAAGGGATTCAGGTTTTCTCCTTTTAAATTATTAATACTTTGTAGATCTGTAAACAAATCTGGTTGCTATGTTTTCAAAAATTGTTTGAATGAAGTTTTATGATTTGAAAACTCGTTTGTATTAAAACCCTCAAAATCTTCTGTAGAAAACTTGATTGTGTTGAACCCTCGAACCCTCTGTAGGAAATTATAGTTGAACCTTCAAAAATTTCTTCAAAGAAACTTAGTTTGGAAAATAACCATTGGAAAAGAAAATTTTATTTTATTATCATTTGAATTGGGATACCCAGATCTATGTAAGAAAACAATTTATTTATTTTATTTATTTCTGAATATTCTGATAGATATATTATATAAATTTATATACTCTGTTCTTTTTAAAATAAAATAAATAAATATATAGAAATATATATATATATCAATGTATTGGTCAAATTCACGAAACGATTTTATTATAAAATAAATTTGTTTAAACAAAATTCGTACTTTGAATCCCATTTTTATTGAAAACGAAAATAAAATAAAATAAAATAATATATATGTATATACAGGTTTATATGCAAATAATTGTTTACCTTCTTATTGAAATTCTTGTTCTTTTTTAATATAAACTAAATTAAATAGAAGAGTAAATGCTCTGTACGTTTCTCGTTTTCCGTGATTGGAAAACCTTCAATATATATATATATAAATATTTATATTTATTTTCATATTTGAAGTTCGAAATCTGCATTTGAAATTCTTTTAATTAAATTTATGAAAGGAAATAAATAGTAGAAAAATGAAATTATTATTATTATTAATTTTAAAATACGTTTAAATTTCCGTGCCTGTGTGTTTGGACAGAAGTAGGTATTTAAAAATAAATATAAAGAAATACAACACAAATATAAATAAATATTATATTTTAATTGTTTTATTGGGGAAGGTGGGAGGTCGGCCCAGGCCGTACCCCCACGGACCCCGGGGCTCGCTGTACGCAACCATCACCGGCTGCGCACAACAGTTGAGACTGTTGGGCGCAGTCCGGTGGGACTTCGTACAGCAGTTCCCCCACTGCCATATGAGGGTGCGTAAAGCACGAGGATTTGATTGTTTCTATTTTTATATATATATAATTCAAAATTTTGTTTGGTACGATTTGTTATATTTGTTAAAGTTTACATTAAAATATATATTTATTAATGTTTATATTAATTTAAATTCATTTTTTTTGTTTTATGTGTTTTTTTAAAATATGCTTTTTTAAATTTGAGTTATAGTATATATATATATATATATTATTAATATATATATATATATATATATATATGGATAATTTTTATGTTGTGATTTAATTTGATGGTTGTAATGTATGTTTAATATATATATATTTATTTATTTATTTATTTAATATATGTATATATGTATATACACAAAAAAAAAAGTGTATATATATATAGGTGTGAATATATATAAAAAGATATGTTGAAGGTTATAAATGTTGTGAGTTTGTAATAATAAATAAATTTCATAAATTGCAATTTTATAGTTTAATTGGAAATTGGGAGTAAGTTTTGTAATTATAATTAAATTGATTGGTTAACTTTAAAGTTTATAGCGTCATAGTTTAGTTGAGAAGATCGAAATAAATTAATTGTGTTGTTTTGAAACGAGATTTCTTGTGAAATTGATTGACTCATTAGGTGAAACTTATTATTCATTGTAACTTGTTTTATGATTTTGATTGAACATAATAGTTATTCTTGAGATTATTCGTTTGTTCTATTGTAGTATTTTCTTCATAGTTCTTTTGTGTCGTATGGGAAAACCCTAGGTTTACCTGACCTTTCGTAAGAGTTTAAGTTTTTTTTCTATCATGTTTCTTTTATTCTCCATGTCGGGCAAATGGGATTATGTGTCTATGTAAGTCTTCCAGAGAAGTTCTCTAGAGTGGGATGTTTTGTGTAGAGGTTTAGTTTGTGAATCACCTTGGGAATGGTGTAGAGTTGTACTATTATGTTGTACCCGGTTTCCACGAATGGGGATTTGTGCCTCCTGAGAAATAGGAGAGGGTAATGAGATTTGTACCTCCTTTGGAAGGAGTGTGTTTTCATATTTGGTTTCCTCCAGTGTTTCGGAGTGAGTTTCCTTGTTTTGTTTCCTCCTTGGAGTGGAGAGATTATGTTGTCTAGTTACTTATTGTGGGATTGTACCTTGTGTGTTGTCGATAGGAGAGTGGCTCTTTGTGGGGGTCCGGCACATAAAGGGGCACCAGGGTAACTCACCTAGAGTTTAACTAAGTGATAATCTAAAAGAATTAATGGGGATCTTTCACACTAATAAAGATAAATAATGTCTCTCTCGTGAAGCAAGTGAATGATAAGGCTCGAGATGAGATGGGATGCATAGTTTTGCGTGAGGGTCCGGCGGCCGGTAGAGGCAAGCCAGGGTAACCCAGGATGGGGGTCCGGTAGCCTAGGAAGGTTGAGCCAGGGTAACTCATGGAAATTTATGCATGACACTCTTCCTATGTCGACAGTTAATCAGTTATTGTGTGATGTTCATGATCTTTGTTCTCTGGAAGCATTGTAACCTCATGTTAAGTGATATTGTGTTTGTAGTTGTTAAGTGACTCTATGTCTGTAGTGGTTAAGTGGTTATTGATTTCTCCTTGGTATTTGTTGGAAATAGTCTTTGATATTATGTATTGAGTTTCATCGATGTTGTGATCATGACTTGTTGTTATGTTCTGAAGTAGTTGTTGTTGTGCCTTTGGATTTATCTCGTTTAGTTTTCTAAGTGGTCTTTGATGTTATGTTGTCTATTTGGAGTTAGTATTGTGTCACTGTTAGGTGTGCTTGGTTGGGGACCCTTCCTTGTCTACTCTCAGCACGGGGGTGGTTGGGTGGAACATGCTTCGCACCCCGTTGGGTTTCCCTTTCTGTTGCAGATGTATCTTTTATTGTAGGGTTTTGGAAGATGTTGGTGATCTAGTAATTCTTTGTACCAGATGTATGTTATACTCTTGATGTAATATATTCATTGATGTATTGTCTCCCACGTGTGTTGGGATGACCTTGTTGTAAATTGTAGATGTGGTTACTAAGTTGTATTTTCAATCAATTGTATTCTACTTTCATTTGGATGTAATGTTTATTCAGGCCTTGTATTTATTCAAGACCTGTCACTTGTAATAGTTGGTTATGTTATATTGTATCTATCGAAATATGTAACACTTTATATCTGTATAATTACATGTTTTGTCATATGTGCATATGGTATCAATATGGTTATTGTTTAATGGATATTTAAATGATGAAATGGGAATGAATAGATTTACATAATAGATTAATTATTGTTATCTTATTATCGTTGTTATGGGTTAGTGTAGTCATGTCACTTCGTGTACCCCATTGGAACTAGTTGTGCCTCATAATACATTGTTATGTTATAATACTTAAGTATGTTATTATATTCTTTAAAAAAAAAAAAAAAAATTGTTCCGTTGTTATTAGTTCCTTTGGGGTTCGCACGGCGGGGCATGACATATCATGCAATATGTCTATAACAAGAATAAAGTGTACCAAGTTGAAATAGATCCTAAGCCTAAAAGTTTCTTACAAGTTGAAAAAGGAAAGAAAAATCCTCTAAACACATTAATTCCAACTTCAAACATAGAACCTATAAACAAAGAGAAACAAGAGATGGGAAAAGTGTCAAAACTATTAGAAGATTATTAGGGTTCCTTAGATTTCACACCAACATTCATTGAAGAATACAAGATCATAAGCAAAGAATCTGAAAAGGGAAAAGAAAAAGAAATATTATAAACAAAAAACTCAAATAAACCTTTGAAAGCATCCACCTGAACTACTTTAGAAGATCAAGCAAATTCCACAACAAACTTTGACAAAACTGATTATGCACAACCACCGAATGCTAAAGAAATGAAACAGGTTTATGGAAAAGGTTATGAACTTATGAAGCAACTCAGACATAAGGGAAAAGGATGTGGTGCTAGATAACAAGTTATCCATTTCCCTCTAGAGCCTAACACATAAATAATGACTAGTGTTTTTGGTTATTATCCCTCAAAAGAAATAAACAAGCCTTCATTCAATGCCAACACTATTACAGAAGACTCCTCTAAGCCAACTTTAACATTAGTGCATCCTGAACTAATAGAAAATAGTGGTCTTCGTTATTGTCCTTTGAAAGAAACAAAGAAATATTTTCTTAATATCAATGTCATCACACAAAACACTAAAGATTGGAATATGTTAGATTTTACACCTTCCTATAAAGAAGAAAAAAAAATCTCACAATCTAAAGAGTCTTCTATAAGTGTGACACCTTTTACTAAGCAAGAGACATCTTTGTTGCAAAATAAAGGAACATCTTCTACTTTTGATCAAGAGAGTATCTTGTCAAGACTCCTCCAAGATCATTTGATATCCCTCCCTCAAAGGAAATGAAAGAAATTTTACTACAAGAATTCACTTTCTACATATCATAGAGTTCACGGTCATTCTACTAATGAATGCAAAGTTTTGGGTAACAAAATTCAACATCTTAAGGAGTGTGGTGCTCTTCCTTGTGTTGAAGCACCTTGTTTATCTAATTGATACTTATTTCCATATCATTTTGGCTCATCCTTGTCCTATACTATGTGGGGGAAAGGGCTTAAGTAGCCTTGTCCTCGTATGTTACTTGTCGTTGTCTCTTTTGGCTATTTGACTACCTTCCATGTATATATAAGAGCAAGCTTGGGATGTGGAAGACATGCATTAAGTTTCCTCACATGTGACATACTTATTCATGATGTAGTTTCATTTGGGAACATATAACTTGGCATAGGGATTTCTGAATAACTTCTCATTTCTTCTTCTACTTCAAAGAAATTTCCCACACACAACATTTTTCATATACAACATATTTGATTATTTCAAAGACTACATATATTGTTTCTCAAGGACTTAATATATTGTTTCATAGAATGTATTCTAATGGAATTAATGTATTGTTCCAAATATGAATGGAAACCATACAGAAGATACCATGATACAAATAATTAGAGAAATACAAGTATCAAAACTAGCTCCAAGACAGATACAACTCTGGAGTCGCTGCAATAGCACCAATCCACACCTCTCGATCCTCGACTGGGGACCCAATGGGGTGCTTAGCACGTTCCACCCGACCATGTGAGTCCGAAGACCCACCCCCCGTGCTAGGAGCTAACAAGAAAGAGACCACAACCAAGAACATCCAAGCAGAGAACCACAAGACTCAACATCATACAAAAGTATCATAACACTCAGGAATTTACAATGACATAATCAACCACATCCAAGAGTCATAAATCTCATCACATAAATCAAAGCAATAACCAACAAACAAATAACCAAAGGATGATCATTAACCGACACAATAACATCATATCACAGTACCATAAGAGTACAAGGTCGAGACCCAATTTATCAACAAGATTTATACAAGACCAAAGAAGACACCAAAGATTAAATAGGGTAAAACCATAAATCAATTCAAAACAACTATGATCCATCAATTCAAGACAAGACCCACTTCCAGAGGATTTCCAAAGAAGCAACATAAGAAGGAGTGTTAGAGGAGAGTGTCATCGCATGGCTTAACATGGATTCTCCAGACTACTACTAACGCAAGGTGCCGCCTCCGTCTACTGACGAATTATCCAGACAATCCGAGCGCTAGGAGCCGCCTCCATCTATGGTTATCCAGACTACCTATCTCAAGGAGCCGCTCCATAGGGTTGCTCATGCGGAATCGTTAACCTTTCATGAAGACAAGGTAACGATCTTGCCAACCACGGCCTTCTCAATCCCCTTTAGCCTGTGATAGCACTAAACGGCAGACGAGGCATCAATTATCTTTTTAGTGTGTTACTACCCACCCCCTAGTTAATTAATTAAATTATCACTTATTAAATTCACTCTAACGAGGGCTATCCTGGCGCCCCTTTGTGCGCCGACCACCCACTTAGAGCCACTCTCTCTCTCTAGACACTCAAAACATAAAAACCAAAATCCAAGGGTTGTACAACACAACAAGAACATTAGATCACAATAGAGAAGCAAGCGAGGCATTACCCATCTCGCGAAAAACACATAATCAAAATCTTACAATTCTCGTACAACCCTTTCAAAATCCAAATACCAAAACACTTGCCACATCAAGGGCACATAAAAGGAGGAACATTAACCAACAATAAACATAAACCTCTGGAAGATTCTCATAAAGTTACTCTAGGGTTTCCCCATGAAAATCTGACAACAATAAAAGCAAAACCTTGAAGAACTATTTTCAATTCAAATATGGTGAGAGAATACATCAAAATAAGATCAACAACTCCCTTAAACAACATCAACAACTTCGATACGAACTAAATCGAGAATCCAAGGGAAACCTCTATTTTCTCCTCTCGGAATACCCATAACTCAAGAACTTTTCAATTTGACTCATTAACAACTCAAGCAGAACAGTCAATCATGACAAAGATAACCTTAACCAAATTACCACTTAGGTAGAGAGCAAAAGAAAACATATAGAAATGTAAGTTAAATGAGAGAAAGTCCCTAACTCAAAATCAGCTCACGAAAAGTCACATTGAAAGGACCTATCGAGACAATACATAAAACCACTAATTCAAATATAATATATCCATTCATTCAATAAGAAGTGACTTGAAACCATCTAAAAAGAACATTATTCTAATGATCAAACATTTTCATCATTTAAGGATATCACAATATTGCAAAGTGAAGATATAATCTGATGTTATAAGCCACAAGACACCAATTCTCAAGCATACTCTTCCAAACACAAATTAAAACAATCACGAACAATAATACGGGTTCCCATTTTACACACATAATTACATACAAGGACCATTAGACACATCAACCTTGAAGAACACTATCTTAAAACACTTACCATGAACAGGCCATCGAGACATCTCCATAAATATCCCACACATCACAGCCATCAATTACATAACACTTAAACCAATAATCAAAATACTTTGTTTAAAACAACAATCACTCACACCTTATAACCATAAAGACATTCTTTTAATTTAGGCATTATTTCAACGTTCTTATCACTTACTTTAAGGTATCCACTTAATTTAATTAAAAGAGTATTTACTACAAATAATTATATTTAACATAACTATATCGTTTATAAGATAACCAACTCCATCGACTGTTTAATATGAATCCTAATTATAACTTTAAAATGTAATACTAAGATGACAATTCTATAAATTACAACTTTATTATAATCCTAAGGTGATGATACTAATAAATTATTTCACATAGTAGTTTGATAAATAATTATTATTCACAGACTCATTAGATAACAAAAAAGGTAAAAAACATTTAACATTTAATCAGTATCATTTAAATTAATTAACCTATGAACCTGGGACTTATCCTCACTTAAAAATAACTTTATCATTTAACCTTCAAGTAAAAGAAACTATGTAAATGTAGAATCACTTATCTCCTTTAGTGAACCCTAAAACTTAATTAACCATATAAACCGATTTACTTTAACTAAATACACAGTTCATTTATCTACAACAAAATTAAATACCTATTTCAATAATGTTTATTCGGTTAAAATCCTTTGTTAAATAATATTTTACTAAACAACCTAGCGAAATAACCATTTTCACTTTAATTATTTACCCAATTCTTTTATTTTCTAAAGCGAAGTCTATACTTCATTTACAAATCAACTATCTAATTAAAATTCTTTATCACCTTTTATTACTTCACTTACCATGAAATTACACTTTTACTTAACTCACTATCTTACCGAACATTCTAACACTGGATTCATATTTTACTTACGAAGAGCAAGCACATACAAAACTCTACTTTTCACTATTTCTAATTTAACTATTCCACTTGGAACTAACCAAAGTAAGAATAAACTAATCTACCAATGTTACACAATAAGTTCACATAGGCAAAATGTATTCTTTCATTAAAACCCTATATATTTGCATTAATATATTTTCTTTTAAACTTAATTTACTTCAATTCACTTATTTAACTAAATCTCTATAAAAATAAGTAATTATTTATTTCAAATTAAAGAGGAAGATATTTATTATTCCAAACTTACCCAAATAAATACTAACTATTAACAATACAAGAATCTATGTGTCCCTCACATAATTAATACCCAATCTATATATAATATTTATATACTTATACTTGAAAGAGAAATTATAAATCAGTCTAAAACAATGCAATTACTCTTCCCTTTCATTTATCTTTAATTATCTCTAATTTCCTTTATAAGCATAAAGTCAACTATAACATAATTCTGTAGCACAACCGAATATTTTCTCAGCCAAAAGTTATCCAACAGAAAGTAAAATAAACCAGCTGAAACAAACTAGGGAAGTGGAGTTTATATATCAAATACAAAAACATATATGAATCTAAAATTCTATAAAAATAACGAAAAATGTATTTCTATATATCCACACGAAGTATTATAATTCATATTTAACAAATATAATAAGAAATAAAAATAGATCTATAGATAATAAAAATATTCAAATTCAGTGTTATTATTTTCTGTCAATCATCTTAAAAAAAAACAAAACGAGACCTAATTCATGCACCAACAGCTTAGAAAGATAACAGCAGAAAATAGAAAACAGCAGCAAATTATTACAGCTTCGAAAAGTTATAGCTGGGACGGGTTGCCAATGGTTCAGGGAGACTATTTAATCTTGTACAACGCCTCAACTCTAAATGCTGATACTGTGACAGGCTGCCAAGTATATTAGAAAGTGAATATTGAAATTTGGAAATACTGCCATCTACTTGCATTATTAATAATTCACAAATGTTATCCGCAAGACTAAGGGCGAAAGAAAGGTGAGGTGCAAATACGTGACTTATGAGAATTAATATTAGATTTATTAAAACAATAAATCTTTATAGGTTAAAATTAGATTAATCTTGTTAAATTAATTTTATTTTCTTTATATCACAACTTAACTATGACTCTCAATGGATGGTAATTATTATCATTATTATTCAAATTTTATTTAAATTTATTTTATTTTATTTTCTTCTGTTTTGACATCAATTTCGGTAAACATAAATTTACATTGATTTTATTAACTGTTCTACTCGGTGAAAGAAAAGGCCATGACATCCCTAAACAAGGGTTTCTTCAACAATTACATGCCCTAAGATAAATCGATTACACTAAATAAAACATAAACATACAACAATCCAAATAATTGCATAACATATACCTAATATATTTACAAGCCATATACTTCTAAGAAACCGAAACGTGACTGCATATTACCAAATGACTATAATTTCTTCCAAGAATCTGAAAAAGTGCATCAAAATTGTGGCTGAAAGAACATGGTTATAAAAGGACATACAATTTATTGGGGTTGAAGGATGGATCAGCCATAACAGAAGCAATTACGCCTAAAACTTTTGCTGCATCCTCAAACCCTTGGTCAATGCAGAAGCGAACAAAGAGTATAATGACATTCGAATAAGAAAGTGCTCTCCAATTGGTTCACAGAGAGAACTCCCCCTAAATTTTTTCTTGCCTCTTCTTAAAGAAAATACCAAATTCTCCGTTCAACCGCCCTAACTCCTCTTTCTCCCCCGTAAAAGATTTTCAAAAATAACTAATTTTTATTTACCCACTTTAATTAATCATTACTTTATAAATTTATTTATTTAATTTCAACCAATAACTTCTTTTGTTTTAAATTACTTCCACTTAACTCTAAATTTTAACTAAAACAAATTTTCATAAATAATTAACTTTTAATTAAAATAAATATTTTTACCGTAATTTATTTAAACTTAAGTACAATTTTAAATTTTAATCCTCTTTAATATTTTATCACTTTTAAATTTATTAATTGAATTTAATCATTAAATGATAATTACCTTTCCTCATTTAATCTGATTATTTTAAACAACTAACTCCCAACGATAATTAAATTGACCTTTATCATTGAATCTAATTCTTTATTTAATTCCAAATGAAACAGGTAACCTTATAATTAAATTAATTTTATTAATCAAATCCAAACATATTATTAGTGTTACTTCATAACCTTAAAATTAAATTAAATAATAAAATCACCACATCATCATGACATTACCAACAACAACTTACTTAACATCAACGACGACCGAAACGGAGGGCACTACAATTAATATATTGGTTTCATGGACTTAATATATTATAAATAATGGACTTTATTATTGTTTAATTTTAATTTACACATGTGCATTTATGTATTTTATGTGAAATTTTAATATGTAATTGATAGGATATATTTGTACTTTACAATTTAGATTCATAGTCAAAACATTAATAGGACATTAATGTGAAATTAAATACAAATATGGAATTAAATTTAAAATTAATAGGACATTTCAATATTTTCACTTTACAAATTTAGTGATTCATAGTCAAGGAATTAACTTATCAGAGAAGTATAAATGATATAATTAATTATAATTAAGTATAATTAAGGAGATGAAATATTTCAAAGTACATGTCTCATATTTATTCACAATTGATATAATTTAGTAACTTAGAAATTAGGATGACTCATCATAACAACCACATTTTATACAATTTTAAATAGTGTCAATGTGTCACGCCCCACCGTGCGAACCCCAAAAGAACTAAAAACAATGGAACAATTTTTTTTTTAAAAGAATATAATAACATACTTAAGTATTATAACATAACAATGTATTAAGAGGCACAACTAGTTCCAATGGGGTACACGAAGTGACATGACTACACTAACCCATAACAACGATAATAAGATAACAATAATTAATCCATTACGTAAATCTATACATTCCCATATCATCATTTAAATATCCATTAAACAATAACCATATTAATAACATACGCACATATGGCAATACCTAGAATTATAAAGATATAAAGTGTTACATAACTTTGATAGATATAATTCAACATAACCAACTATAACACAAGATCCTGAATAAATACATGGCCTGAATAGTTATTACATCCCAAAGATAAAAGAATACAATTGACTGAAAATACAACCTCAATAATCACATATACAATTTACAACAAGGTCATCCCAATACACGTGGGAGACAATACATCAATGAATACATTACATATGAAGTATATACATCTATCTGGTACATAAGAACACTGGATCATCAACATCCACCAAAACCTGCAAGCAAAAGATACAAAAAGATACATCTGCAACAGAAGAGGGAACCCAATGGGGTGCGAAGCACGTTCCACCCAACCACCCCCATGCTGAGAGTAGACAAGGAAGGGTCCCCGACCAAGTACGCCTAACAATAACAAAGACTAACTCCCAACAGACACATAACATCAAGACCACCTAGAAAACTCACAACAACCATTTCAAGAGGCACAACAACAAATCACTTCAGAACATAACAATAAAACACCTTCCCAAATAACAACTAGTCACACACACAACTTCAATGAACTCAAGGCATAATAACAAAGACCTCATCCAACAATGACCAAAGAGAAAACAACAAGGCACTTAACCACTACAATCACAATATTACTTCACAACTACAATCACAATATTACTTAACACGAGGTTACAATGCTTCCAGAGAACAAAGATCAAGAACATCGCACAATAACTGATTAACTGTCGACATAGGAAGAGTGTCATGCATAAATTGCTATGAGTTACCCTGGCTCAACCTTCCTAGGCTACCGGACCCCCATCCTGGGTTACCCTGGCTTGCCTCTATCGGCCGCCGAACCCTCACGCAAAACTATGCGTCCCATCTCATCTCGAGCCTTATCATTCACTTGCTTCACGAGAGAGGCATCCTTTTATCTTTATTAGTGTGAAAGCCCCCCCATTAATTCTTTTAGATTATCACTTAATTAAACTCTAGGTAGGTTACCCTGGCGCCCCTTTGTGTGCCGGACCCCCACAAAGAGCCACTCTCCTATCGACAACACACAAGACACGATACCACAATAGGTAACTAAACAATATAAACTCTCCAATCCAAGGAGAAAACAACACAAGGAACCCACTCCAACCACTGGAGGATACCAATCCAAATACACACTCCTTCCAAAGGAGGTACAATTCTCATTACCCACTCCTATATCCTAGGAGGCACAAATCCCCGTTCATGGAAACTGGGTACAACATCATAATACAATTCCTCAAGGAGATTCACAAAATGAACCTCAACACATACCATCCACTCAAGAAAACTTCTCTGGAAGACTTACAATACCCTTAACCCTAATTGCCCGACATGGGGAATAAAAAAAACATGACAGAAAAGCATTCCATCTCTGGAAGCCCTTAACAATAACATAAACTCTTATGGAAGGTAAGGTAAACCTAGGGTTCTTCCAAATGACACAAGAAAACAAAGAAGAAAATCTCACAGTAGATTAACGAATAATTCTCAAGAAAACAATTACTAAAAACAAAACATCTCCATAAAATGTAATCCCAAAACTAGATAATTTCATCAAACAATTAAATCAACAATTCGAGATTATTCAATTCAAAACAAAACACACTGTTAAATTCAGACTCGCACAATTACATTATAACATCATACCTTTAAATTTTAACTATTCGATTTAATTATATTCACATAGCTTATTTCCAATTTCCTCAATTAAACTATATCACTATACCTAGCAAAAATTATCATATTACATTTTGTTCAAAACACCACAAAATTAATATATAAATATATTAAGAATGAAACATTTTTTTATTTTTATTAAAAAAAACCATCACTTTATCAAAACATATTATAGAAATTTAACAATTAATTTATATATATATATTAAATAATATATATAATATATGTATATATATTAAATAATATATAATAAATATAAATATTAAATAATATATATATATATATATTATATATATATATAAAATAAAACGAATATGAATTAAATAAAAAATTGAATTATAAAAAATATTTTTATAAACCAATCCGCATTTAAGATCCTGAATAAAACAAACATAAAAAAAAATAAACATTAAATAACTAAACTTCAAATCAAAATTAAAAAAAATAGACATTAAAACCCGTGCTTGCACGGCACCCACAAAGCAGTGAGGGGACTGCTGTACGCAGTCCCCACCGGACTGCACCCAGCAGTCTCGACTGCTGTGCGCAGCCGGTGATGGCTGCGTACAGCGAGCCCCGGGGTCCGTGGGGGTACGGCCTGGGCCGACCTCCCACTTTCCCCAATAAATCAATAAAAATATAATATTTAAAAATATAATATTTATTTAAACTTGTGTTGCATTTCTTTATATTTATTTTTAAATACCTACTTTCGTCCCAACACACAGGCACGAAAATTTAAACATGTTTTTTTTTTTTTTTTTAAATTAATAATAATAATAATTTCATTTTTCTACTATTCGTTTCCTTTCGTTAATTTAATTAAAATAATTTTAAATGTAGCTTCGAACTTCAAATATGAAAATAAATATAAACATTTATATATATATATATATATTGAAGGTTTTCCAATCACGAAAAATGAGAAACGTACAGAGCATTTACTCTTCTATTTAATTTAGTTTATATATAAAAAAAAGAACAAGAATTTCAATAAGAAGGTAAACAATTATTTGCATATAAACCTGTATATATATATATATATATAATTTTATTTTGTTTAATTTTTCGTTTTTAATAAAAAAAAATGGGATTCAAAGTACGAATTTTGTTTAAACAAATTTATTTTATAATAAAATCTTTTCGTGAATTCGACCAATACATTGATATATATATAATTTCTATATATATATTTATTTTATTTTAAAAAGAACAGAGTATATAAATTTATATAATATATCTATCAGAATATTCAGAAATAAATAAAATAAATAAATTGTTTTCTTACATAGATTTGGGTATCCCAATTCAAATGATAATAAAATAAAATTTTCTTTTCCAATGGTTATTTTCCAAACTAAGTTTCTTTGAAGAAATTTTTGAAGGTTCAACTATAATTTCCTACAGAGGGTTCGAGGGTTCAATACAATCAATTTTTCTACAGAAGATTTCGAGGGTTTTAATACATACGAGTTTTCAAATCATAAAATTTCATTCAAACAATTTTTGAAAACATAGCAACCAGATTTTTTTACAGATCTACAAAGTATTAATAATTTAAAAGGAGAAAACCTGGAATCCTGTGTTTGAAGGAGAATCCCGCCTGTAACCTCCTCTCGAATTCCTCTTGTAACTCCTTCCTCGACCTTCTGCCTTCAATGTTCTTCTGAACAATCTGTTCTTTTCAAACTCACACTCGTTTTACCCAAAAAAAAACCTCCAAAACTAAAAACTATCTCTCTTATTTTTATTTTTATTTTTCTAGATCCAAAACTACAGAGCAAAAAACTCCAACAAGAAAACTTGTGTCTGAATAATTTCCTCCTCCCAAAAAAAATAAATCACCAAATAAAATCCATAAATCTTTTTCCGCTTTCTTTTCCAAAAAGCCTCTTTCCTTATTGGCCCTTTTTCAGCTTTTTAAAAGCTCACACATATCTAAAATTTTAATTAAAATAATTTATTTAAATTTAGATATTATCTTCACATAATTTCCTAATTTAATATTAATAAAAAAATAATATTTAATTACTCTCAACAATATTAATTTAATTATAATTATTTGCACTTTTAATTAATTAAATCACTTTTAATTTATTATTCATTTAATTTTAACATTTTTCTAACTCTCAATTAAATCAAATAACAATGCAACCTTAATTAATTATTTTATGCAATATGATTAATTAATTAAACACTACCCAAGAATAAAATAAATACTCAACAATAAAACTACATACAAGACAAGACAAACTTCAATCATAACACAACGACTCACAACAGACGACGGACTTGGGACGGGGACACTTCCAAACCTACTCCCTTTTTCAACATTTTACCCATTGGGTTGATTTATTGCTCGCCCTGTCCTGCCGAAGCAGGTGGAATCGAGACTTATTCCTGCTATCCTGCATCCAAATAAACGTCAAGTAGCACATGTATATGTATATAATCGAACATCCTATCACGAGAAGGAATTGCAGTGTAGCAGGGCACTCGTGAACGAGTGATGCTACACTGTCCTCTCGCCTAATCTATTCTAACAATTACAATATCAATATCGAGCTAACATTTCTAACCAAATTTCTCATAAGATAGCATAATATTTAACTACTGCATCATAACTAGAATTATTAAACTATTGCATCATAAAATAATACTGAATTAATTAACATCACCGTGGAATCATCACACTGGCATAAAAACATTAACGACAAATCATTTAAATAAACAAATAATCCAACAACACAGAGTATCATAAAACATACTAATAATGTCACATCAAACGATCATGTCCACTAAAGGAATAACATCATCAAACTACAAACCAACCAAATCAAACCATAATAGTATCATCATAGTATCAGCGTATCAAGTTAACACATAGAAGTTAATAAGTCTAAACAGTATGAGGGGTATTACACAATGTTTATTTAATTCATGTCATAATAGGATGTCTTAAGGGGTCCTACTACGACGTCTTAAGGGGATCAATTTTTTTTTTCAAAATTTGGTGAAGTTGTCCAAGGCAACAAAATTTAACAATAATATACATGATATTTAGTGATTGTACAATCAAATTTAAAGTTTCAATGTAGGGTGACTCATCATATAAAATTATATAATTAAGTATAATTAAGTATAACTATTAGTGATATAAAAAAGTAATAGACTTTAGGGCAACTCATCATAACAAATGATATGATTAAGTATAAATATTTAAGATATATCCTAATAATATGTCTTAAGGGGATGGAATACCTCAAAGTACACATCTCATATTTAATCACAATTGATATAATTAACTTATAATTTAGGATGACTCATAATAACAATCACATTCTATAGATGTAATTTAAATAATGTCAATGTTTATTTAATTCATGTCATAATAGGATGTCTTAAGGGGATCAAATAAGTTCTCAAAATTTGGTGAAGTTACCCAAGGAAACCAAATTTAACAACAATATACATGATATTTAGTGATTATGCAATCAAATTTAAAGTTTCAAAGTAGGAAAATATGCACATTTAACAAACAAAATATATAGAATATTTTTTTTGTTACATAAAAGTGTAGAGTATAATTGTCTATGTACATGTATATAAATTTGTACAAAATGTGTAATTGTGTAATTATCTATGTACATATATGCCAACTCAAAACAATGTTTATAAAATTTGGCTATGCCATCTCAATAAAATCTAAAACTTGTGCCTAGAATGTAGCAAGTCTTCGCGCCACCTAGTATTAAAATGATATAAGCAATATCAATGAAATGATCAAAACATGTATTTTAATTTATATAAAACTATATATATGTACACAACTTGTACCTATATTTAAAATTATTTCACACATGTGTGTAGGTTGAATTTGTATCCTCTCCTCTTTGTTTCAAAGTATGAGATCAATGTGATGATAGCTTAAGGATAGAAAAAAAAGATAATAAATCAATTTTAACTATTAATGTACAAGAAATATCAATATATAATCAAAACATATATTTAAATATAATTTAACTAATAATTACCTATTTTTACCAAGTATTCCATGTTGTCTAGGTTGAATCTGCATGAACTCAACTTTTTATCTCAAAGTATGTGATGAATTTGTGATAATGAATTAAGGATATAAACAAAAAATTTAAATAAATTTCAACTAATAACACACAAGAAATATCAAAACATTCATTTAATCTATTTAAAAGGACATTATAAAACTAAAATTGTATTTACTTGTATTTACTTATTTTATTGTACCATCTATTTCCTCTCTTTTTTGCAACACATCTATGATTGTCTCATTCTCTTCCATAGAAATTGTCCATAGCTCTTTATTTGTAGGTCTTCCATGATACCTCACTACTTTTCTATTTATTACCACCACAAAATGTGAGAAGTGCATAATATTCTTATGTGGTTCATAACCTTCAAATGTAGGAAAACCATTCTTCCTTATTAGGTATTTTCATAGCCAAGTGCCAACAACAACCATCAAACCTATTGGATAAAATGATGTACATCATCAATTAAGTTCACAAATTTTTCTTAAAGGGATCAAAGAAGTTCTCAAAATTTACTTAAGGGGATCAAAGACTTGTTATCAAAATTCTCTTAAGGGGATCACCAGACCTGTTGGATAATGATAGCCATCATCATCTTCTGAAGGTTCTAATACCTTACTTTTAGTCTCCACACAATGAGCCAACCAATATTTTATTTCTTCTTCATTCCCCTCAGGTGCGACAACAACATACACATGTCATGCAAACAAAATTTGATTTAGTATCTTTCAAATGACCATATAATTTGACCAATCTACATGTAAATCTATTCATATGTATATAAATAAATGAAATTATTACAAAATAGTAATAAAGTGAAATTAAATGAAATAAATTGAATTAAATTACATTCTTCAAGGTCCAAAACATGGTCGTAGTCATCTAATGAAAACACTTGATCATTGTCTTCAATTGTTGTTTCATATTAATTGTGTGCTTGTGTAGGTGTCAATAATCTTTGCTTCCACTCTCCAACCCATTCTGTATTTTCACATGCTTCCCAATCTCTTGAAATACAAAACTAAAAAAACATGCAAGCTCCCTTGTCTAGATAGTCAATATGCTTGCATTTGAACTCTTAAATGAATGCCATTTAGTAGATCCACCAATTGTGTCAGAATCAAGTCTAGGTAGAATGTTCTCTTCTTCAACCAACCAAAAGAATTAGTGAACTATAGAGTACTTGCTTTAACTAGGTGTAGATAATCTTGTATTACACCAATCTAAAATCTCATGTGTATCTTTAAATTTTATTGCATCCTCAAATTTTAATTGTTCTCTAGCAAGAATTCTTTTAACACATGCACCAACTCCATCATGTTCTCCTTTACCATGTCCAGCTTCAAAAAAACTCCACATATGTTAAAAATTATGTTCATTGTGAACCCTACTTAACCAATAGAAAATTTGAGCATTCTTGAACCGTCTCATACAATTATCTGACCATATGAGATGTTTTGTCATCTAGATTTCTCTTTCTCTTAAAATTGTATAAAATATATTGAAGCAATATTGAACAAACTCTGACGAGTGTAACCGATTGTTACTCAAATAGAAATGATACTCCCTCAAAAAAATTCTATCATCCTCTATGTTATCATCTTGATGTCTATAAACAATGTGAAGAAAAGTAGCCACTTGCACTAAATTGTAATATTGTGATTGGATTTCCTCTTGTAGAGCTAGAGTATAGTTTTCCACAAAATCAACCACTAGCAATATAGTACCAATTGGAAATGCATCCCACATGCATGAAATTGACCATCAATCCATCGAGCATGTTGAGAGTGTTGGTGTAATTAATTATTTAATTAAACTTTAGCATAAGTTTACTTAGGCACATTTTATTTCCTAGGTTAATTCTTATCCTTATCTTATTGAGTTGTCTTTTTGCTCAAGATAAGATTAGGGTCTTCCTTTATTGCATCATTTCCTTTTTAAAGGATTTTGTATTATTTGTAAAACAATTACTTTCAATAATTGAGAATGCTGATTTTTGTTTGCACAAATTTGCTCTGAGAGTTTACAGAACATCCCTTTCTTTCTGTTTTGAACATCTATTGCATGTGATAGGTGATTGCTTGCAGGTGATTCTTGGGGACTGTGAAGTTGGATTTTCCTCTTCTACATGGTATCAGAGCTCCAGACCTATTGCTGCTTGTTCGTGTTTTGACAATATTCTCTCACAATGTCTTTTTCTGTATAAGGGTTTGAAGCTATTTTTCATTTTTTCTTCAGGAATCTAGTTTCCACTAAGTTGTAGGAAAAATGATTTCTGTGTTTTGTAGCCAGTGTCGAGATCTGAATTGGGTATCTTTTATATTTTTGATATTTTGTACGGATTTGGAGAAAATTGTAGTACAAAAATTGGCGCGTGTCAGTTTTCTCTTGGTTGAAGGTTTAAAATTTTTATTTTTTCATCTTCTACTTGCTGGATCAAAAAACAATTTATGGGTTTTGTTCTTAGGTTCAAAATATTGTTGGGTTTCTATTTTTGTCCACTCATTGTCAATAGATTTTGCAGAAATTAAATCAGAAGTAAATGTTTTTGCTAGAAAACCCATTTCATGTAGGCTAAATTTAGGTTTTTAAAAAATCATAACTTTTGGCCATGGTGTCTAATTTTCACAAATGAGATATCATCAAAAAGTTGGTTTCAACCTCTACATATATTTGAGGTCCTTTTTAATCATAGAGGCAGATGTGAGCACTAGTTTTTGCATGCACTCATTTTTGTTTTCATGCACTAGGTTTGCATTTTCCCTATAGTTTATGCATGTTTTGCATTCTCTCTTTTTGCAATCATTGGGAATTGTAATAAATGAACTACTATAAAGTTCCATCAAGGGGGGGTTTTTTGCATCTCATTTTCATATTGGTGACAACTCGTGTGAGTTTATTTGGATTATGTTGTTTCTTTTGGCCTCATCTTGCTTAGCTGGAAACATTTTTGGTTCGCATTGGTTCACACTTAAAATTGAGAGTCTATGGTTATTGATCCGCATTGGTTCAAATCCTTCTCAGTTTGAGGGCCATGTTTTTATGGTTAATGTTCCAAAATCTTGATGGTATCGTTCTCATGGAGCAGTTTTAGTTACAGTTTGGCATCGACATCGATAGACACACAACTTCCAGATTTTTTCATCCTATCATTCCCTCTTATGGTGGGGCATCTTTTTCATCTACTGTTGCTTCACAGATTCCAAGGTTGTTCTAATTTGTGAGTTTTCCAGTTTCCTGTGGCATTAGGTTTGTTGTCACATTATGATTCTATTTTTAGTTTCTTGTAGATAGAAGTATCTTTGCTTGTCGGATTGCAGTTCCAATGTTACTCCACAGTGTTCTTCTAGTGCTTCTTTGCAACAGTCATCTCATTGTAGGGGGGGGTTTTGTCCCAATGGGTTTTTCCTTCTCTACCTCATCATTGCATTTGTAAATGAGTACCTAATTAGGCCTTGTTGCCAGGACTCATCTCTTGCATAATAATTTGTTTCTCCTTAAGTTGCACTTATGGTGGGGTGTTGGTGTAATTAATTATTTAATTACACTTAAGCATAAGTTTACTTAGGCATATTTTATTTCCTAGGTTAATTCTTATCTTTATCTTATTGAGTTTTCTTTTTGCTCAAGATAAGATTAGGGTCTTTTTTTATTGCATCATTGTCTTTTTTAAGGCTTTTGTATTATTTATAAAACAATTGCTTTCAATAATTGAGAATGCTGATTTTTGCTTGCACAATTTTTCTCTGAGAGTTTATAGAACATCTCTTTCTTTTTGTTTTGAATATATATTACATGTGATAGGTGATTGCTTGCAGGTGATTCTTGGGGACTATGAAGTTTGTTTTTCCACTTCTACAGAGAGTGTTTGACACATTTTGGTACAATCTAACTCTTAAATTCTGATATGAATGCATGTACACTAACTTTTTTTATAATTAAATCACAATGCTTTCTAATTTTTCTATCTTTTAAAGAATAGACAACATTCTTAAATATTTTAACATCCACTAATTATTGTCCAAAATTATTATCAACACTTTCACGCATACAAACTCTTAAGAATGAAATATTGCCACAACTGGTGCATTGTCTAGAAATACATGAACTTAAATAAAATAATTTCCCATTATATCTTTCACAAAATAAACTTGATATAAACTCCCTTAATTTTTTAGGTGGCATATTAATACCACATTCTACATAATCATGTGAGTATGTAAATTACACCATATATATCAAAAAACATCATAAAAATTATAATGAAATTGAACATGTGTTTTGCAACAACAAGATATTTTTTGTTTATTAACTTTTACATACCAAGGTTTATAGTTTTCAAAATACCTTTGACTTATTTTAATATTACCAGGTAACACTAAATCACAACAAAATTTTCTATTAAATTGAGTTTGTGTTGTATCTAGTAGGTATTCTATATGAGGATCATGAACTTTGGACCCCACTCCTAATTTTAAAACATCTAACATTAGGTGATACCCTAGTATTATCATGCCAATATTTTTCAATCTAATATTTGATTTCAACATTCATTTTCATGTTAAACCTCAAGAGTCAACCACTAAAACTCCAACATTGGTTGATTGGATCATTTTGTATACTATCTTCTTTTTGTTGCTCTTACAAATGTTTTAGGATGTATTTTTAGAATTTCAATAATATTGCTTACTATTTTTTTATTCGAAGTTACTATATTAACTATAGAAACATTTATAGCTCTTCTTGTTGCATTCTTATATTTAGATTGACTATTTTTCCCAATAGACTCAATGGCACTAGCAACAATATACATAGCATATTTTAGTGATTGATATTTTCTTCTTGGTTTAACTAAAATGCCTAACTTTTTCATTACTTTTCTCATTTTCTAGATTCTCATCAATTGCATCATTAGTTGAAATTGAAATGATTTTTTTTTTTGATAAAATAATTCTTTGTATAATCGATTGACATGCATTATTATTTGTCTCTAAGAAATCTTACTAGGAATATTATCCAAAACATCACTTTCAATTTAAAATATATATATATATATATATATATATATATATATATATTCATTTTCAACATAACATCTTGGATTTTCATTTTCAATTTTATTTTCAAAAATTTGTATAAAATCTTCTTCTCTAAGAATATTATTAATGGAAACATCCTTAAATCCAACATCTTGTAAAACTTCTACAAAAAAAGTTTCCATTTCACTAAAATATGTATTTGAAGACATACCTAGATTTGTGCTTATTGAAACATTCTCCATATCATTGAAAGGGGGATTTGAAGACATACTAGGACTATTTTGTATAATTGTATTATTTTCCAAATTCACCTCTTACAAATTAGCATTGTCTATGGCCATGGTCTCTTCAATGTTTTTATCTTCGATAGTTGTGGAATTGGATGCTTCATTCATTGATCAAATCCTCATTCTTCTATCTCTTTTCCTTTTTTCCTCTTTCTCTCTCATTGCTTCAATTTCTTCAACGGTAAATACCTTCATATATTTCCTCTTATTACAAGCTTGTGAACCCATGATTATAAAATTCTCAAGCACAAATGAATGTCAATAGTGAAAGTATTTCTCTTTTGTTGAACCTCAAAAAAAGTATAAAATGAACACAATTCCACTAAAAAAATTGTTCCAATGATTCCTCCTTTCAAAAATTCAATTCAAATTGCAAGTTGAATACCTGTAAAGACAAAAATTGATAGAAGCTAGGTGAAATTGTCATAGTTGGCCATACATTTCAAGTTGTAGAATTGACAATAACATTTTTCCAGTATAAATAAAAAATGGTCAAAAAAGAAACATGATCATGTTTATAAAATGGGATTCCATTTCATTTTCAACAGTTTGGATAATAAATAAAAAGAAACAGGATCCTGATTTACAAAACAAGATCCTGTTTCTTAAAATTTAAATTTTTGGTCAAGTTTTTGGATTGTTTTTTGGTTTAGGAAAAGGATTGGGGACCTCAACCTAGGCTTTGCATGAAAATGTACTTCAAAAAATTCATTTCAATTTTAAAAATAATAATAAGTTTGGGTCATCTTATGTGTGACATACATGATTTTTCAAAACAATAAATATGGCCAATAAAAATTTAACAAAAAAATATTCAATAAAAAACTACAAAGAAATATTGAAAAGGTGCTTCAATGAGTTACTAATCTTTTCACAAAAGGATTTGTAAAAATACAATTATTCAGGTCAAAAGATGGATGGTGTACACATGCATGGTATGGTAGAAAAAATTGACTTTTAAACTGTGGTTTTAAGAAATTCCTATTGAAAATAAATTTATATATCTAGGTATTGAAATAAATTACATATTTTGAAACTAGACTCTGAGTACTACATTTTATGATTAGTGACTTTTTCCAAGATTCCATCTCTAAGTGCTTCAAATTTTAAGGTGAAATGTGTCAAATTCTAAAAAATCAGGGAGAACACTTCCACTTTTTGGCCAAAAACTGGACTCAACTTCTTGCCAGCACCGTAATGGAAAGGTTTTATTATGAGTGTATTACAATGGACTAGATCCATTAACCTCAATTTTCATAAGAAGAAAACATCTAATAGTGGCTAATTTTTTAGAAGCATATGTTGAAGTTGAAAAATTAAACAAAAAAATATGACACTAGGTCATGAACCCATAAAAAACGTAGGAAATCCAAGAACCTAACCAAATACATAAATAGATTATATTTTTTCATGAAATACATCATTACTTAATCATATACATAGTCTGAATCATCAAGGGTTGAATCAATCCATTGTACTTCATCTTAGACTAGTCATATCTAAAATACATTTTGATAGAAATCAATCTTTGTTCTTTGCACCTAGTTTAAAAAATAATTATTAAATTTTAAGAATGAGATGAAGAATCTATGAGATAGTAGCTCAATTAAGAAAAATAACTATATAAGTCACTTATTTAAATAAATAGAAATTATACTTTCAAAATAAAAGTTATAATGCTATAACACTGAATAAGGCATTGAATGCCAAATCAAATAATGGAGTGTCTTCTCCAATAGAAAATTCCAAATAGAATGAGACAAGGCCTTGAAAATGGTAAATTATAATGGATGTCACTATTAATAATTGGTGCAATATTCATAGTACGATCTTCGATGCCAAACTTGATTGCCTGCAATTTATGATAGAATCTAATATTTTTAGAAGAGATAATTTAAATATAGAAGAAAATGATTTTTCTACATCTTCTAAGATGGAAAACATTCCTAGAGGTTATGCATTTTCTATGGTTCTTTATAGTTATGAATGTTCCTATGACATGAAAAGTGAGCCAGGCTAATAAGTAGATGAAGGCCAAGATTTTCAGTAGTACTAGTAGACTACAAATTATGCTCTCCAAAATAGAAAACCAAAGGATCCATTGTCATCTTCTATAACACCAAATAATTTCACATTCCCCTTGACCCAGATATAAGTAATAATCCTAAAATGCTAAGATTTATCATTCCATCATCTAATAACTTGTAAAATTTGATTTATCCTTGTAAGATTGGTAACCATCTAGATCAAAATGATGTCAATAAGATAAGATACTATATATTTGAATAGATCAAGAAAATAGAAATCAATCTACCTCTTATTGAACTATTTTGAATGTTATGTTCGAAATGGTGATCCCAAGTCTACTCACTAAAATCAATGCCTTTTTGAAAGATGGAGCATAACATATGGGGAATCAAATATCCCAAGTGTTTTTAATGATTTAATAAAAATTTAAAATATGAGCCAATCTACCCTTGGATCTAAATTTAGATGGTTGGGAGTTGGAAATTTATTTTTGATGTGATGCAATGATGTAACTAGGTAGACTATGAAAATGAAGTGTTATGTTACAATTTATTACTAGCTGAATGTATATAAACAAATTTAAGTTCCAAAAATGAGGAGAGCTAACACAAAGATACTTACCTTGTGAATTTGAGCTAATTTTTGTTGGTCTATGGTTCCTTGCATCCATGATTGAAACACTAATTCTGAAAAATGTTTTTGTAGTCCCAAAGTGCCTAGTTTGTAGCTCTCTTCTTCCATATTTCATTATCAAATCTTCCTCTGTTACTAGGAAAATATAAATTCCCTATCTTATCAACTTTTAGGTTTAGTGAATGAATGACCTTCAATATCTCTCCAATTCACCTTTAGATCTACAACCTACACACATGAAGGGAGGGGAAGGGTTGTGCCATATAGGGGTTTTCCTTAGTTAAACCATGTGTTGGTATTTCTACCTCCACAATGGAAAAGTTGATGATTAAAGAGAGTGTATCATTTAGAGGGATAAAGGATAAATAATAACAAGTAATGAATTGAAAATTCTCTACGACTCATCATTAAAAAATGATCTCCTTGATGGACTAAAGTCATGCTCATCACCTTCAAGGATCAATTGAAACTTGAAATTATTTGATTTGAAGGCCTACAAGTGTTAGTAATCAAAAATAAAATGCATGAAAATACATGAAAAAACTCACATAAAACTTGACATAATTCTTGAATGATGAAATGATGAAATAATTCTAAAAATTATGCTCTTGACTTCTCTTGAATTGATAATAATTTCTCTTCAATTTTTCTTGTTCCTTCTCATTTTTTAACATTTTTTATAATGGTAAAAATATTACGTATTTATATGCAACTCTTCTAATTTCCAAAAAAATAAATCTTGATACCTGAAAATTAGGTTTTGAATTTCAAATAATAAATTATTGAAGCTGATATATTTAAATTTGGGGCCAACTTAAGAGGTCTAGGGCATAGTGCACCCGAGATTAGATCCCTCCTTTTTCAAGATCCAAAGCATTGGGGGAAAATATTAAATGTATACTTTGATCTTTCACATTTGATTTTCGTATAAATGTTTAAAATGGGCCATGGAATGCATAATTAGGAAATTAGCTACACAATTAGGTCCAAGCACATAGGGGTGAGAAAAAAACTAGTATGAAGTTGTCAAGGGTAACAATTTATGATGGTACATTGAATATCTCAAATTAAGCATGATTTTTTGTTACCAATTTTTCACCTACAACTCAAATTGGCATAGTTGAAACAACTTATGTTCATTTTTAGGTGAAAGATTTTAATTTATTTTTCCTTTGCTTAACCATTACATATATTGGAGTTTAAAAGAAAAAGAGTTCAGCTTTATTGTGCAATGTTTTTCAATAAAGGAAAGCATTCAATTTTCCATTTAGTGTTTTATAACATAAAAGAGATTACATGAGATAAAATAATATTGCTTTCATTCGATTTTGTAATGATTTTTTCATTTCACAATGTTGCATACATTTTTAAAAAGAGATATATAAAATTGCACAAGATTACAAAAATGTTGATTTTCATATTCATTGGAAAGAAAATAGAGATCAAGTGTCCCACACAAGCCATGGGAATAGCTAAACTAACACATCATAAGGAATGAACTATACAACTGAAGATTAATAAAGGAAAAGAAGCATATAATGAAAAACATATCCATCATTTCTTGTTCGTATTCAATGTTGATCTTCCTTGTAGCTAATCCATCCTTGCTCCCAATCTTGAATGAACCTACATCATGATGAGGAAATTTTTTAGAGATTTGGATATGAATCTTACTATGTGCTCTATCAACAAAAATATAGTACATTACCTATGATGTATTGAATCAGTTTAATAAACATTATAAGTATGCGAGAGAGCTTGAAAAAATAAAATATCATAGGAGCATTGAGCTTCACTATTTTTTCATCTAACATGTTTGTTCATTGTACAAGTATAGGAGAAATCATGTTGTTGATCCATTTTTGAAGTTATTATAGCATGTGGTGCAAAAATGGGCTCCCACAAGGGTTGATCCTAGCATGTTTCCCCTTAACTTAGAAAGGGGTTTGAGAAAGGAAACATTCAATTGAAGGAGATAGTTCATAAAGAAAATGCAAGAGAATTTAACCCATTTCCCATTCATGACAATCAAATTCAAAAGTGCAATGAAAGTGAAAATCATAGATGAGCAAAGAATCCTCTTGAATTCTCAAAAATATGTAAAACAAAAATGAATTGCACTATATTTCATTAGAGATTTATGTTTGCATACAAGTAGTGTCATGCTATCATCAATTGATTACATAGTGTTGTTATAACATCTTATTGCTGCCATGTTTCATGCATATGCTACTAACAATTGATAGGGAAGCAAAGTAAGTATTTTTTTTATGCTTTTTATAATGTTTGATATCCTACAAGGAGGTGTCCTCATATACATGATATCTTACAAATAGTGTCTATACATAAGTGGATAGGAGGATTATATGTTTCAAAAAGAATAGTAGGGTGGAATGGTCATCAAGATTTCATTACACAACCATAATGGTGAGGAAACAATCATTTACTTCATCAAAATTGAAAGGAGTTTAAGGTATTGAAAGTGAAAAAGACAAGAAACAATAGAGATGAATTGTTGGAGTCATAACATGAAGAGGAAGAGAGCCAGTATTGACTATCTGTGTAGTGTGTAGTGATCATCAAAGATCTGTGTATACAAAGTTTTAAAGAGGCGATGTTTTCCATATAAACAACATTATAGAAGGCATGTATTCATGATGCATTGTTTCACTATATTGATATGGTTCAAATTTGAAAGAGAGAATTCAAAAAGAGGGTTTACAAATGAGTGTTTGATGCTTCTATATGGTGAAGGGAACTAGTGTCCCATGCTTGTTTGAAAATGTAGAAAAGTTACAACAAATAGTAGTGAGGTTGTCATTTCCTATAGAAGCATCATGTTGTCCAAGTGCAAGCATTTTGAGGTAATGTACAGATAGAGAATGAATCATTAACATTAAACCCACCATGACTCAAGCAATGCATCTATGTGTAAGAAAAAAAAAAAATTCATCTTTTGTTGCTTAATAAAAACAAGGAAATGCAAGCATAGTGGTAGCCATGTAGGGCTCTAAA
The DNA here is from genome assembly GCA_007258455.2 of Sequoia sempervirens. Classification (NCBI taxonomy): domain Eukaryota; kingdom Viridiplantae; phylum Streptophyta; class Pinopsida; order Cupressales; family Cupressaceae; genus Sequoia; species Sequoia sempervirens. The sequence continues at coordinate 310,109,069 of VDFB02373365.1, read as the reverse complement.
GAAGAAATGCATGTGGGTAGGAGAACACTGTAATGCCCCGCCACGCAACCCTAGAGGAAGTTGCAATTCACTACTTAAACGTACCAATTTTTTTTGTTTAAGTACAAAGACATGTAAGGTGAATACATATTGCCAACAACCTCTAAGGCCACGAGACAAAGATTACTTAAAAACAAACCCAACATCAAATAACATTAACATAAACTGAAACATTAAGCACTTAAGGAAATGAGACAACATACATTCCATGCAAGATAAATTACAACAAGGATATTAAATACCTCAAGATTCCAATTTAACATTTAAACAATAAGGTTACATCACTCATTCCCCGAATGAGGTAAATCCAACTACATGATTACAAAGTACAAATTCCACCTCGATAATAACTGAGGGGCAATAAAATACAATAAGAACTAAGAGAAAAAGGCATGAGAAGAACTGATTCCCACGAGCTCTCCAATTGGAAATCACGAACGCACGAACAAGAAGAAGAACCAACAAAAAGATGCACGCCACCCGACCACGTGGAACCCAAAGGCCCCACTCCCTCCGTGCTAGGAGATAGTAACAAGGATTTCCTAGACAAGACCATCTACCACTAGACGCATGCTAACACATGAACTGAACTGAGACCAGAACATAAACCACATCACTTAACACAATGGTTACAATGCTTCCAGAGTACAAAATCGAGTACCATCACTGAACAAAATAAACCAACGGTACAACACCATACCGACTGCTGTCATAGGAGGAGTGTCATCGCAAAGGCTGCATGGGATCTCCTGGCTAGTCTTCCTAGGTCCCGGCTCCCCTCTAGGGATATCCTGGAAACCTCAACTGACTCCCGGCCCCACATGCATACCAGAGCGGAATCGATTATCTCTCATAAAGACGAGATAATGATCTTGCCATTCCAGGCCTTCCTGACTCATCTCAAGTCTCGTACAAGCCCTTGAGCCAATGAGCGAGGCTAAATTATCTTATTAATGTTCAAAGCTACTCTCTCCCTAGTAAGTTATTTTAATTTTCACTTAATTAACTAACTCTCAAATGAGTTATCCTGGAACCACTTTGGGCTCGGCGCTCGTTTGAAAGCCACTCCCCTATCGACAACACAAAACTCAACCACATGCCAAGGGTAGACAATGCACTAACACTTATCACAAATAATCAAACACCTCAACAGGTAACACATCACTACGGATGTACAAAACTTGTAACCAACACGTGCACTACCCAAGGCTAACACCAGGTTGACTACATAATGAAACCCACATAACAACTGAAACTCGACTCAACCAAGAATCACAAGGTCACACAACCCGTTCAAAGAACCAGGTAACCACTTGAGCTTAACTCACACATAATCCAAGATAGCCAAAGCAAAACATAAGAGATATAGCATCATCTCAAGAAAACATTGCTGGAAGACTTACATGATCAACAAGAAACGACTTAAAGCCAACAATCATATAAACTCGCGTAAACCACCCATAACAATAAATGAACCCATATCTGGAAGATTCACAATCATTCACTTTCATTTCACAACATCGAAGGCGTATAATTAAGCACTGAAACATTTCAGACCAATAGGTAAACTAATGGTTCCGATTTCCTAAATCCATTCAATCATAGATTTCATGACTTGCAACTATCCAATCAATTGATCCCATTTCTTTCCATGATATTGAGATATTTAAAGAACAGATAATTTACTCTAAATCTCGTAACCATCATCATAATTCAAAACATGTTAATAATGTAGCTATCTGGTTAAAATTTAAGTCAACCATTCTCTCTAAATTTCACGATCACATATAAAAGATAAATCACTTGATTAATAAATCATTTAAGTTAACTAATAAGCTCATCCTTTAACCTCAGTTCCGCAATCATAAAAAAAAACACATGGTCGTTAGAAGTTCTAGTTTGACATTTAACATTATTTAAATATACCCAATAAATAATATTTTATTTGCAATGAAATAATTCATAACACTTTAAATTTAAACTCCCATTGAATAAAGTATATCAAATAAAATAATATTTTATTTTCTAATTATTTCATACTTTTAAATCCTCATGATTAATCATAAAATATATTTTGATCTTCTACTAAAATTCCTTAAATTTCATATATATTAAAATATATTAAATTTTATATAATATATACAATATAAATTATTATATATATAATATACAAAATATAATATAAATTATATATATACACAAGTTAGGTTAAATAAAAATAACCAACATTTAACAAAACGAAATTGTATTTAATTTTTATTTAATTTTTGTTTTAATTTAAAAACACAAAGGGTTGAAGCCCTGGCACGCAGGCCCCCCACCGCCTTGGCGGCGGAGCCTGTGTGCTCCACACACAGAGCCCCGCCCACTGGCCGGGCGGCGGAGCCTGTGCGCTAAGCGCACAGTGCCCGCCTCCCTGCCGGGCGGCGGAGACTGTGTGCGGAGAGCACATAGTGCCCGCCTCCCTGCCGGGCGGCGGCCGCGGTGGCGGCGGCGATGGGGTGGGGTTTGACCTCCCACCTTCCCACAAAAATAAATAAAAACAATAATTAATAATTTTCCTGCATTTTCCCAAATAATTTTTAAAAAAACAGAGATATCTGGGTTTTACACAAATTAAAATTTCTTAAAATAACAAATATATATTTGAATATATATTTGTGGGTATCACCCCAATTTGAAATAAAAGGTTGAATTCACAAATCTACATACTCAAATCATGATTTCATACACAAATTACAACAATAATCCAAACCCAATTCAAGAAAATAAAACTTATTTCAAAACAAGAAAAATGGGTTTTCACAAATCTAGTTTAATCATTGAGCTTTCTTGGATTTTCTTTCTATTTTCAAATCCATTACAATTGTGCAAATTGAAAAGCTTTTCCAAGAGTTTTATTGAATCTAAAACTATATCTTCAATCATTCAAATGAGCAAGAAGATGAAGGGAGAAAAGATAGAACCTTATGTTTTCTCCAAAACTTGGCAAGCTTCCTCCATGGAGATTTCCAAGCACTCCTTCCACTCCACCATCTTAGCCTCTTCCAAGCCTCTCCACCCAAATTTCCAAAACCAAGAATCCATGGAGAGCTTGAAAGAAAACCCTAACTAAAAATATATCATTTTTCCAAACTTTCCAAATTCAAATTCAAATTCAACTTCTAATTCAAATTCTAATTCTAATTAAATTCCAATCCAAAATGAAAACTCACTTTCAAAATTCAAACTAAATTCAATTTCAAATTCATATTCAACTCTTCAAAATATCTTTCCCCAAAATAGTCAACTATTTCAGGAAATATCCTTTTTACCCCAAAGTCTTGCATAAGAAAACATTTGAATTTTTTTAATAACTTTAAACCATTTCTAATTCCAATTTGAATTCAAAATATTTTAGCATTTTATTTTCAACAAAAGAATTAAATCTTTCACACTTTTAATTCATAGGGATCATTTAATTAATTCACACAATTAATTCAAATTATCAATAAAATAAATCTAATTCAAAATTAGATTATTTTATTAATTCGATTAAATTAATTAATTAATCACTAATTTTCCAACATCTCAATAAGACAAAACATTCATCATTTATAATTTCCAAAAGCTATTTAATCACTTTTAGCTTGCAACTAAACACATTTAATCATTAATCAAACTACGCAAGTCATTTAATAAACTTTAAACTTGAGGTTAAATAAACACCCAAGGGGAACTGACCAAGTTAAAACAACTGATCCTGACGACAACCCAACAACACGCTATGACTAGGGTGATGACTTGGTTCGAAAAACCTAGCTACTATCTCCCAATTAATTTCCGTTGGTCAATGGACACGCTCAGACCTGGAAACCAGGTGGAGTCGATGTCATGTATCTGCCAACCTGCAACAAAGAGCATGTCGAACGTGCATATATACATAATATGATCAGACACACCGTGAAGAGGAAATCTCAGAATCGTAGGGCACTCGCAAGCGAGTGATACAACCCCGTCCCCTTCACCAATACAATATCACTAACTAACAAAGCTTACATTATTAACATAATCAAAGCATAAAGCATCATTAATTCACATGTTAACATGATCGAAGCATAACATAGGAAAACATTGCCTGATTAACAGAGCACAACAAAGGAGGGGTGTTACATCCTCCCCCCCTAGGGTTAGGCTTACTCCTGGAAGCCTGCAAGTTCCCCTATTACAAACTCCATAAGATCACACATAAATCAATATCATTACAAGTTTACTCCAGACAAGGTATGCAACATTATCACTTCAACATTCGTTTAACACTTGCATTTTAAATCTAGGTACAAGAATTTAACATCTACATGATTTCTTAAAACCTAACAATAAATTTGGGGACTATAGGCCTCACCAACAAGATGTACCTATGATGCAATTATCATTTTCATACTATGGTTTCACTAATCCTTTATTTTCTCTACACTTTTACATACTAAAAAATGGTTTTCTATTCATATTATACGTTTCCATGATTATGAATGCCACTTGGGGACTTAGGTCCTTTACCCAAGGCTTGATCTTAATAAAACAACTGCCATGAACACCTAAACATTTCCTCATAAAATTGGGTTTCAATACATCACACACTCAAGTACAAGCATATTTGTTACACCGATGAGGAGAGAGGGAAGGAGAGAGGAGAATTTACAATTCTAACATAAGCACTATTGTAAACATGGTCTCATCGTCACACAACCACTTTCACACAAGTGCATCGATCATAAGAGAGCATGCACAAACTCTATGAACTAACAACATGATTAATCATTTTCATTACCATATTTATAATCTCAATAAAATGTACATGCAAAAGAAACTTCAAAACCACATAGGGGTCACTCCCGCAATCACTTGCATAATGAGGTAAAGCACAAGAAAACATGCATCAGATACTCGCATGGAGAAGGAAACAACAAAACTCCAAAAGAGAATCCACACCCAAGGAACACACTACAACCACACTCAAGAACCACTCAAGGGTTTCAATCCTTTACACAACGAAAGAGCCAAGCAACAAGAAGGAAGCCAAACAAAACACACCTCTTGGTAGGCTTGCGAGCCTAACCCTCACAATAGCACTCAACAAAAGACATGCAAGGGTGGAAATACCAAAAAAACTGATCGTCGTCCACCACACACAACACATCCAAATCACACACTACACAATCGTCCATAATGCGTTCTTCCAATAGAAAGGATATCGGTGCATTGCGCACTACACCGAGGATCCTATCCTTTCCACTAGTTTCCTGCACCATTGGACCTATACCACTTAATGACAACTTCCGGCAAACAAGAGAAATCAACCCAAAAGGAAACCCACATGAAAGAGAAAAACAACTAGGTCAATACAATGGGCTCATAGTGCCCAGAGTATAAACCTACACAACTTACAACATAATGGGTCCAACATAATCCCAGAGTTCCCAGTGTTTAAACCTAGGCTCTGATACCATGTGTAATGCCCCGCCACGCAACCCTAGAGGAAGTTACAATTCACTACTTAAACGTACCAATTTTTTTTGTTTAAGTACAAAAACATGTAAGGTGAATACATATTGCCAACAACCTCTAAGGCCACGAGACAAAGATTACTTAAAAACAAACCCAACATCAAATAACATTAACATAAACTGAAACATTAAGCACTTAAGGAAATGAGACAACATACATTCCATGCAAGATAAATTACAACAAGGATATTAAATACCTCAAGATTCCAATTTAACATTTAAACAATAAGGTTACATCACTCATTCCCCGAATGAGGTAAATCCAACTACATGATTACAAAGTACAAATTCCACCTCGATAATAACTGAGGGGCAATAAAATACAATAAGAACTAAGAGAAAAAGGCATGAGAAGAACTGATTCCCACGAGCTCTCCAACTAGAAATCACGAACGCACGAACAAGAAGAAGAACCAACAGAAAGATGCACGCCACCCGACCACGTGGAACCCAAAGGCCCCACTCCCTCTGTGCTAGGAGATAGTAACAAGGATTTCCTAGACAAGACCATCTACCACTAGACGCATGCTAACACATGAACTGAACTGAGACCAAAACATAAACCACATCACTTAACACAATGGTTACAATGCTTCCAGAGTACAAAATTGAGTACCATCACTGAACAAAATAAACCAACGGTACAACACCATACGACTGCTGTCATAGGAGGAGTGTCATCGCAAGGGCTACATGGGATCTCCTGGCTAGTCTTCCTAGGTCCCGGCTCCCCTCTAGGGATATCCTGGAAACCTCAACTGACTCCCGGCCCCACATGCATACCAGAGCGGAATCGATTATCTCTCATAAAGACGAGATAATGATCTTGCCATTCCAGGCCTTCCCGACTCATCTCAAGTCTCGTACAAGCCCTTGAGCCAATGAGCGAGGCTAAATTATCTTATTAATGTTCAAAGCTACTCTCTCCCTAGTAAGTTATTTTAATTTTCACTTAATTAACTAACTCTCAAATGAGTTATCCTGGAACCACTTTGGGCTCGGCGCTCGTTTGAAAGCCACTCCCCTATCGACAACACAAAACTCAACCACATGCCAAGGGTAGACAATGCACTAACACTTATCACAAATAATCAAACACCTCAACAGGTAACACATCACTACGGATGTACAAAACTTGTAACCAACACGTGCACTACCCAAGGCTAACACCAGGTTGACTACATAATGAAACCCACATAACAACTGAAACTCGACTCAACCAAGAATCACAAGGTCACACAACCCGTTCAAAGAACCAGGTAACCACTTGAGCTTAACTCACACATAATCCAAGATAGCCAAAGCAAAACATAAGAGACATAGCATCATCTCAAGAAAACATTGCTGGAAGACTTACATGATCAACAAGAAACGACTTAAAGCCAACAATCATATAAACTCACGTAAACCACCCATAACAATAAATGAACCCATATCTGGAAGATTCACAATCATTCACTTTCATTTCACAACATCGAAGGCGTATAATTAAGCACTGAAACATTTCAGACCAATAGGTAAACTAATGGTTCGGATTTCCTAAATCCATTCAATCACAGATTTCATGACTTGCATCTATCCAATCAATTGATCCCATTTCTTTTCATGATATTGAGATATTTAAAGAACAGATAATTTACTCTAAATCTCGTAACCATCATCATAATTCAAAACACGTTAATAATGCAGCTATCTGGTTAAAATTTAAGTCAACCGTTCTCTCTAAATTTCACGATCACATATAAAAGATAAATCACTTGATTAATAAATCATTTAAGTTAACTAATAAGCTCATCCTTTAACCTCAGTTCCGCAATCATAAAAAAATCACATGGTCGTTAGAAGTTCTATTTGACATTTAACATTATTTAAATATACCCAATAAATAATATTTTATTTGCAATGAAATAATTTATAACACTTTAAATTTAAATTCCCATTGAATAAAGTATATCAAATAAAATAATATTTTATTTTCTAATTATTTCATACTTTTAAATCCTCATGATTAATCATAAAATATATTTTGATCTTCTACTAAAATTCCTTAAATTTCATATATATTAAAATATATTAAATTTTATATAATATATACAATATAAATTATTATATATATAATATACAAAATATAATATAAATTATATATATACACAAGTTAGGTTAAATAAAAATAACCAACATTTAACAAAACGAAATTGTATTTAATTTTTATTTTATTTTTGTTTTAATTTAAAAACACAAAGGGCCGAAGCCCTGGCACGCAGGCCCCCCACCGCCTTGGCGGCGGAGCCTGTGTGCTCCACACACAGAGCCCCGCCCACTGGCCGGGCGGCGGAGCCTGTGCGCTAAGCGCACAGTGCCCGCCTCCCTGCCGGGTGCGGGACTGTGTGCAGAGAGCACATAGTGGCCGGCGGGCGTGGGCGGCGGTGGGGTGGGGTTTGACCTCCCACCTCCCACAAAAATAAATAAAAACAATAATTAATAATTTTCCTGCGTTTTCCCAAATAATTTAAAAAAACAGAGATATCTGGGTTTTACACAAATTAAAATTTCTTAAAATAACAAATATATATTTGAATATATATTTGTGGGTATCACCCCAATTTGAAATAAAAGGTTGAATTCACAAATCTACATACTCAAATCATGATTTCATACACAAATTACAACAATAATCCAAACCCAATTCAAGAAAATAAAACTTATTTCAAAACAAGAAAAATGGGTTTTCACAAATCTAGTTTAATCATTGAGCTTTCTTGGATTTTCTTTCTATTTTCAAATCCATTACAATTGTGCAAATTGAAAAGCTTTTCCAAGAGTTTTATTGAATCTAAAACTATATCTTCAATCATTCAAATGAGCAAGAAGATGAAGGGAGAAAAGATAGAACCTTATGTTTTCTCCAAAACTTGGCAAGCTTCCTCCATGGAGATTTCCAAGCACTCCTTCCACTCCACCATCTTAGCCTCTTCCAAGCCTCTCCACCCAAATTTCCAAAACCAAGAATCCATGGAGAGCTTGAAAGAAAACCCTAACTAAAAATATATCATTTTTCCAAACTTTCCAAATTCAAATTCAAATTCAACTTCTAATTCAAATTCTAATTCTAATTAAATTCCAATCCAAAATGAAAACTCACTTTCAAAATTCAAACTAAATTCAATTTCAAATTCATATTCAACTCTTCAAAATATCTTTCCCCAAAATAGTCAACTATTTCAGGAAATATCCTTTTTACCCCAAAGTCTTGCATAAGAAAACATTTGAATTTTTTTAATAACTTTAAACCATTTCTAATTCCAATTTGAATTCAAAATATTTTAGCATTTTATTTTCAACAAAAGAATTAAATCTTTCACACTTTTAATTCATAGGGATCATTTAATTAATTCACACAATTAATTCAAATTATCAATAAAATAAATCTAATTCAAAATTAGATTATTTTATTAATTCGATTAAATTAATTAATTAATCACTAATTTTCCAACATCTCAATAAGACAAAACATTCATCATTTATAATTTCCAAAAGCTATTTAATCACTTTTAGCTTGCAACTAAACACATTTAATCATTAATCAAACTACGCAAGTCATTTAATAAACTTTAAACTTGAGGTTAAATAAACACCCAAGGGGAACTGACCAAGTTAAAACAACTGATCCTGACGACAACCCAACAAAATGCTATGACTAGGGTGATGACTTGGTTCGGAAAACCTAGCTACTATCTCCCAATTAATTTCCGTTGGTCAATGGACACGCTCAGACCTGGAAACCAAGTGGAGTCGATGTCATGTACCTGCCAACCTGCAACAAAGAGCATGTCGAACGTGCATATATACATAATATGATCAGACACACCGTGAAGAGGAAATCTCAGAATCGTAGGGCACTCGCAAGCGAGTGATACAACCCCGTCCCCTTCACCAATACAATATCACTAACTAACAAAGCTAACATTATTAACATAATCAAAGCATAAAGCATCATTAATTCACATGTTAACATGATCGAAGCATAACATAGGAAAACATTTCCTGATTAACAGAGCACAACAAAGGAGGGGTGTTACAAACACAAAATGAAATAGATTTTTTTTCCTTTGTTAAAAAGGTAAACAAAGTTAATTTTTTCTACCACATTCTGAAGTCAACAATGCATTTTCAAAAGCATGAAACTAAGCTAGGGTATCAAGCATAATGAGCCTATAGCTTTATGGAAAGGTCAAGCCTAAGTTTGTGCATTCTCTATGAAATAGAAGGTCATGACTGAGGGTTTTTAAACCCATCTTTTTGAAATTGAAAATGGAGATGCAAGACAAAGGAAAAGAATGCAAGCCTTCACCCAGAAATGTAGAGTGGCCATGGCCATGAAGGGTTTCTAGACCCAGAGAATGGTAAAGTAAAGTGTTGAAGCTCTCCTTTTCACAATCTTTTCATTGTTACTTGTTCTAGGTCAAGCTCAAATAGAGCTCTTCTTACACAAAACAAAGAAAAAATACATATAATGAAATACATTGTGCATTCTCATGGACGTGGCTTGAGAATGCATTTTTCTACACAAATAGTCAAAGTCACATGGATTTACATAGAAAAATCACAAATACAGAAGAAAATATAATGTATTCAAACTTAGCATGCTTAGAAAGACTCAAAAATGAGGAAACTTACAATATATGGCTAAGGCCTTCAATATGGAAAGCATTCAAAAATCTCCATAGTTTTTTCATAGTATACAAAAGAGGAGAATACATTCATCATTACACCTTTCACTAAACCTATTTTGAGCTTCTTTCAATAAGAAATAAGTAAAAAATGCAAGATTCAAAGAATGGAAACTTACCCTTGTCCGTTGTTGTGAGAAAATACATGAAGGGTTGCAAGCTTTCCGTTAGATTTTCCTCTTAAAATTCCAAGCCAAGTTCTCTGATGGCATCCAAAAGAAATGAAAGTATCAATAGAAATAAACAAGAAAATAATACATTAGAGAAGTAGAGGTGGTTGCAGCCATGGAGGTCGAAATATTTCAAAAATAGAGGCCAACATTCTAGATTGAGACAAGGAGACTTTTCCTCTACAATATTTCCTTCAAAATCTTCGTGAAAATCTCTCAGAATAGAAAAAATGGTGAATTCTTGAGCCTTTAAACCCTAATTCCCATGGCAACTAAGTGTAAAGCCCTTTTTTCCAAACTGAATTTTTGAAAACTAAGGACAGCTCGAGTTTTGTTGCTAGGGTTTCATGTCACCCTAATTCACTTTGTGATTTTAATCACATTGTTTTAAAATATTTTTCCTATGCTAATACCTTATGGTATTCTATTTTTCCTTTGCATATATGTCAAACTTAAGCCTTTTTTACTTTGATTTATGACCTTGGAGAAAATCAAGTCAATGACTTTGAGCTTTGAGATTTTGCTTAAGTCTTGAATTCCCTAGATTTCCCTTTTGAGTTTTGAGTGAATGTAATATGATATTTTTCTAAGATCATTCTTATGATTTTTTATAGAAAAAACAAACATCATGAGAGCCTTAGTATGTTACATTGGTTTTTGCAAAGTATCAAAACATTATTTTATTGCAAAAATTGGGATGATGAATGCAAAGTTGTAAAAAATCAAGACTAAGGTTGAGCTTATATAATATAATTCTATGTGTCACCAAAAATTGTATACTTTTGAATAAAAAGGCAATTTTTTCCTTAATTTGGTCATGTTTTAGACACCCTTGCATTAATCACCCTTTAAAATAACATTTATAGGCCCCTAAGACTCATTATTTTGGACTTTAAGGCCTATTCCACTCACAAATCATATAAATAGCGACAAACAACATTCAAATAATTCAAATTCTACAAATATCACCTCAAAAACCCCTGGTGAGACTAAGTCACCCAGGGCGGCGACTTAGTACCTTTTGGGGAATTTTTCAATTTCAAATAGGAAAATCACTAAATTAATTCAAATTTCCAATGGATGTTAGTGTGTGAAGTCAAAATAATGAACAATTAGGTATTGATTCTTGTAAATATATGTTTTTAGGTCATTTTTCACAACATTAAGTCATTTTCAACAAACAAATTTAAGAGAAAAGTATTTCATTTCTTCCACAAGAAGATTTATGATTCTATTGACAACAAAGTTGAAGCTTTAGGGCAACAAGGTAGGGCTTCTGTAGGTCTTCAAGCTCACTTTTTGGTCAAGATCTCACATTGCAAAGAGTTGATTATTGATGCCTATGGAGAATCATGGAGAAATTTAGGTTGAAGAGATGAAACTAGCCATCAAATAAATCCTAAGAACTTGTTTTCAAAGTGATTCCATCTTCCATTTTCTCTCTATTTTCAACCTAAGGAAGGTTTTCATGTTATTAAGATTCATTTCTAATGTGATTTATGGTTTCTTGGAATTAGTTCGGCATCATTCTAGTTTCATTTGTGCATCTTATTCTTGCATGTTAGAATAGAGTTGCATCTTATTTTTAGGCTTCCTAGTCTTAGAAACACTTAGGGCTAGGGTTTTATGTAGTTTTTATTATACATTTCAAGGTTTAAATACCAACTATGGGTTTTACCAAGGAAAATCTCCCATTAGAAACCAAATTATACTTTGTTATGCAATTGTTTTTGCAAATTTGGATCTAGGTTTCTGTCAGAAAATAGAGTGTAGAATGAGGGCTTCTATTTCCATTTTCAAATTTTCAAAAAATCCAAAGTGGACTAAGTCACCAACAATGGTGACTTAGCCCCACTGCACATGTTTTTTTATAATTTTCTATAGATCTAGATACCCATTTGGTAGAAACAGGTTTTAGAGCATATTACCATATTTAGGACTAAGTCACCCAGCTTGGTGTAAGTGTCCCAATTGACCAGAAAATTATATTTTCTAGAATTTTAGAGATATTTGAACTCTTCATTCCAGCCTCTGTTAGTTTCTAGGTGCATAATTTCTATTTAGCATCTTTATCTTATTCTTTATTGCATTTAATTTATCATTATGTATATCACAATGTGTTTTCAAACAACTTGCATTTCTTAGGTTTTACATTAAGAACCAACATATTTTATCAATATATTGCATTTAGGAATATTTAATTCATACTTGCATTAGTTTTGAGTGGGTAAATTTCGTATTTTGGCCTACCTCTCTCCTTTTAGGTGAAAAACCCTAGAAGTGTCGAAGAACCATGAGTACCAAAATCGATGTCCACATTTTGGTGAACCTACCTTTAGAACAATTTACTTCTTATTTCAAGTGCATTCACAACCTCGGAATAGCTTGCATCAACATTGCATTAGGTTTTGCATTGCATCCTAGGGATTTCAAAATTGCATTAGTGAAAAGGTCATTTAAGCTTGTATTATTGCACCTTATTTACTCAACCAATAGTACAATTTTGCATTTACACTTTATATTTGCATTGTATAGTACAAAACACATAAGCATCCATAAAAAAATTTAGAAAAAAATCAAAAATACCCCTACTAGGACTAATTTTCCAACCTAGGTGACTTAGTCCCAATACACATTTTGCATAAGTTTTTTCATAATTCAATTTCTAGTTTCTTAAGTTACTATTTGTTTCAATTACTTTTCTCTTTTTGTTTAGTTATTTTTTGTTACATTCAAATCATTAGCATTAACATCATTTACTTTCATAGCATTTATGGATAGCATTATAGTTTTACAATTTTCATTTTTCAGTATTTGTTCCTAGTTCATTTAGATCAAATTCATCAAAAAATTCAAACAAAAACATTAAACAATCAAATGAAACAATAACAACAATGTGTCACTTTAGAAAAACTATATAATCCAAACCTTTTAGTATTGATGACTTGGATAAGTTAGATGAAGCTCTACAAGGCTTCCTCTCACTAATTTCATCCACTAAGGTTTGTGATGACAAACCTGCACCAACTAGCAATAACTTACCTCCCAAAATTTTTAGTCATGATGACTTAGACATGTTAGATGAAGCTCTTTAGGACTTTATCTCACCAAAGCCATCCAGTAAGGTTTTTTGTGAGAAACCTAAAACAAAATATGTAAATCTAATTCAACCTCAACTTTCCCTATACACACCTTCACATAAACCTCAATCTCCACCTAAACCCAAGTTTACCCTTTAACCACCTAAGCATGATGTTGGTGCTCACACATTACACTAGAAATAATCCAAAACCACAACAATCCCACCCAACACCCTTACCTTTACCAAATCCCATCTTTCCTACTGCTTCTCGCTTCAATTCACACCTTAGGGAGTATGATCTCATTGAAAAACTTAAGAATACTCTTGCAAAAATATCCTTGTGGGACCTTCTTCAAAATTCACCAAACTATCACTCTATGGTCCAAACATCATTGCAACAAATAGCGGTTCCTCTTGGTACAAATGTAAATGATGTGGCATCTCTCATACAAGGAATGAATGCAATTAATGTAGACATTACCTTCCATCAACATGAGCTCCCTCCATTAGAATTAAGGAAACAAAATGAGGCTTTTATGATATAATTGCTCAATTCAATAGAATAGGCATCAAATGGACCCTTGTTGATAATGGATCTACCCTTAATGTGTGTAGTGTAAAGCTCTTATATAGATTATGTGTGGATAAATCACAAATAAAACTTTATTCATTATCTATTAGAGGATTTTACAATATCACAAAGCAACCATTTGGTGTAATTACTTTACCTATTATAGTTAGACTGGCTACTCTACAAACTCCTATTCATGTCATGCCCTATGATATTTCCAATAATATTCTTTTGGGTAGACCATGGATTCATGAGATGCATGCAGTGCCTTTGACCCTTCATCGAATAATGAAATATGTCTATAACAAAAAAAATTATCAAGTTGAAATAGACCCCGAGCCTGAAAGTTGCTTACAACTTGAAAAAGGAGCAACAAGTCCTCTGAACACATTAATTCCAACATCTCACATAGAACCCCTTGAGACCAAAAAACAAGAAGAATAACCTATGTCTAAATTTCTAGGTGATGATTGAGGTACATTAGAGTTCACACCTTCATTTATGGGTGAATACATAATCACACAAAAAGAGGATGAAAAACAAGAACAATCAATGGTTATGTTAGCTCAGAATCTGAAGGAATATTCCCAAGCATCTACCTCATCTACTTTGGAAGAAAATACAACATACACAAAAAATTTCAATGAGATATATTATCAACATTTGTCTAACCCAAAGGAAATGTAAAAACTTTATGGGAAAGGCTATGAGCTTGTGAAACAATTGGGATACAATGGTAGAGGATGTGGAAAGCATGAACAAGGCATTCGATTTCCTATAGAACCTAATACACAAGAGACAAAGAATGGTTTGGGATATTCTTTTTGTAAGACAACAAAAGAAACTCAACAACCATCACTCAACATCAATACTATCACATGTAAACTACGAATCAATCTCACATTAAAGCATCCTAAATTCCTTGATATGGATTTACCTCCATCATGGGAATAATTTGATAATGATGAAGCTTTGAAACAAATGTTGGGTGCTTCTAATAAGACATTTTCTTCCAAGAGAAAATTTACTTGTGCAATGATAAGTACCAAGAAAAAATATATTGATACAAATGAGACAAACACAAGCATGGAACCATATGATCTTGAATTTCCTAAGTTAAATGCACTCCCCTTAGGAGATACAATTGATATATCAATGGACATAGATAACGAAAAAATGTCATTGAGATTGGGAAGTTCCTTGATGATGAAGAACAAGAGGATAGTACAACCTTACTTCATGATTTTCCTAAAAAAAATTCTTGGAAATATTCTGATATGCTAGGAATTGATTTGAAGATAATAACACAAAACATTGTCCTTGCTAAAAATGCTAAGAAAATTCGACAAAAGATACAAAAAATGAATCCTAAGATAGCCTGGCTTGTTAAAGGAGAGCTTGAAAAACTCCTTGATGTCGGTTTCATTTGACCTATTGATTATTTTCCTTGTATCTCAAACATTGTCATAGTTGCTAAACCCGATAATCGTATTAGGATGTGTATGGGATTTTTTTTTTTGAATAAAGCCTCCTTAAAGGAAATTTTTTTGCTTCATAATATTGACATGATAGTTGATTCAACTATTGGGCATTCTTTGTTGTCTTTCATGGATGGATTTTTTGGTTATAATCAAATATTTATTAACCCACAAGATCAATATAAGACAACATTCACAATTGTTTGGGGAATGTTTTGTTGGGTTATGATGCCTTTTAGATTAAAGAATGCTAGTGCAAATTATCAATGATAAATGACATTGATATTTCATGATTACATACACAAAATCTTGGACGATTATGTTGAAGAAATACTCACTAAATCATTAACAAGACAAGACAATGTGATTGTCCTTCAAAAAATCTTAGAACAGATGCATAAATACAACATGTGCCTAAATTTGAAAAAGTGTGTCTTTGGAGTAGATAGAGGAAAACTCTTAGGGTTTATCATATCTCACAAAGGCATTGAGGTTGACACAAAGAAAATTGATGCTATAATCAACATATCACCTCCTAGAAATATTTCACAATTACTCACGTTATAAGGAAGAATTCAAGCCATTCATCATTTTGCCACCTCCTTAGCTGATCAAACATTACCTTTCACACATCTTCTCAAAAAGGAGGTGTATTTTGATTCGAATGAGGATTGTAAATAGGCCTTTGAGAGTTTGAAGGAATACCTTTCCACTCTTCCTATTTTACAACCTGCTATTCCAAACAAACTATTCATCCTTTACATCACAACATCTAACCATGCTCTTGCAGCATTGATGGCTCAACAAGATGATAATGGAAAAAAACATCATTTTTATTACATTAGTATAAGTCTAATAGATTATGAATGATGATACACACTAATTGAAAAACAATTTTTGGTTGTTGTATTAGCTACTAGTAAGTTGCAACATTATTTACTAAATGTTCAAATACAAGTCATGACAAAATTTGATCCTCTCAAACATCTTTTTAATAAAATAGACTTATCAGGACATCTAGCTAAATGGGTAATGTTGTTGATTGAGTTCATAATTAAATTCATTTCACAAAAAGAAATAAAATGGCAAGCCTTGACTGACCATTTAGTTGATGCTCCTTCTCCTTTAGCACTACCCAACAATTACTCTTTTCTCGATGATAGTGTGTTGAAAATAGAGGTTCCTACATGGGAATTATACTTTGATGGATCCAACTGTAGAACAAGCTCTAGTGTTGGAGTGATATTAGTTCTGCTATAATGCCCCGTCTAAATAACCTAAGAATGTTGCAATTGTGTTATAAAGGTGTAATAATTTATTTTTTAAAGTTTAATACTAATTTAATTAATTGCATACATTCTTAGGTTAAGCGACGTTACACTACTTTGAGTATTCCATAAGCGACTTAAGTATTTCGTATTGCACATATTAAATCATATCATAAAGTAAACATTGCATAATAATAAATTTTCCATTCAAGATGTAATAAAGTACAAACATGTTTCCATACATTGCATTGATATGATATTACAATACTCATTCATCTGATGAGGTAGTTCAAATAATAGTTACAAATACAATTACATTGTTCACCTCTTATACATTTGAGGGATGTTTTCAAATACAAGTTTACAATAAACAATATTGAAATGAACATAGATCCAAATGCGAGCTCTCCATCCATGAAGCTCTCAATGCCATGATCAAACTGGGGATCCAACGGAGTAAGGTGCACGTTCCACCCAACCATGTGGTACCCGTAGGTCCACCCCCCGTGCTAGGAGATAGTAATAAGGTTACCTAGACCTAATCTACTAACCCTAGACACTAGTACAAACAATTCTATTGGTACATTGCTTCCAGATTTTAACAATTGATTGAAATACAAATGCAAGGTTGACTGTTATTCTAGGTGGAGTGTCATCACAATGATGCAAAGGTTACCCTGGTGTTTCTTCCTAGGTTCCGGCCCCCAATCCTTGGGTTACCCTGGTAACCTCTTACGAAACCCAGCCCCTATTGCATACTGTTGCGGAATCGAATGTCCCTTAAGGAAATGAGACACTGATTTGCCATTCCAGGCCTTCTCAACTTATACTCATGACTGTAGTAGCTCACGAGTCATAAGTGAAGCAAAATATCTTGTTAATTGTTTTAACTCTAACTATTGTGTCATTTAATTATCACTAACTTAATTAACTATTTGTAAGTTACCCTGACACCACTTTGTGTGTCGGCCCTTACAAACAACCACTCCCCTAAACATAACAAGGTTTCTAAGTTTTCATGACTAGGGTTTACCAAGTGCACAAATTACAACTCTCAATAACAAATAAACCATAACAGTATCAAACACCATGTTTAACTCTTGCACAACCCAAGTCTACTTAAAAGAAAATACTTTTGAAACAATAATACACCCTTTTACACAGTTTATTCTGGAAGACTTGAACAATTATAACTTTCCCATTTTGCCCAAAAGAAATTAACAATAAAGCAAATAGAAAATATTCGTCTATTATTCAGATTTATTAAATCCAGTCAATCAAAAACTTAAAATACAAATTAAATCAATTGATACCAAATTTTATCTTCCATTTAATATGAAGATAAAATCTATATTTTTCTCAATTCCAATAACATACATATTATACTAAAATTTTCATTTCCTTCCCTTATAATATTTCATTATAAAATATTCATTTCTATTTACAATATTAAACAACATTTTGTTAATCATTTAATTTAAACAAATAAAATCTATTTATATATATATATACATATTAATTTCCTTCTAATAAAAACTGTATTCATTAAATTTTAACACAAAATACAAATTTATTAATAATAACATATATATATATATTTATATATATGCAATACATATATTAAAAGTTATAAATTCGATTTAAGTCAAAATTTTAAAATAAAACAATTTAAAGTTCAAACATTGTTAAAAGTAAAGAGGCAGGGCTCGGCTGCCTTCCCACAGCCGAACCCTCCATGGAGGGCGTGGCTGTGTGGGCAGCGCCGGCACTGCCCTCACCGCCGGCTCCCCAATGGGGGTCGGCCGTGGGGGTAGCCCCCTGCGGCCCACTCAATAAAATTTTTAAATAAACGAAATTTGTTAAAACAAAATTTCGCACAGTATAACATGTCCGAATGAAAAATCTCCGTTAAATTTAATACGATATTCCACATACGGATTTCAAATAACAGTAAAAAGAAAATTCACCATTATTCATATATATATATGTAGATATATATATATATATATATATATATATATATATATATATATATACATATATATATACATATATACATATATAAATGTACAAATTTTTCAACAGTAAGAAATAAAATACAGTTATTATGTAAATACATTCTACAGAATTTTCTACAGTGAATATGGAAAATTACTGTGATTAACAAATATTTTTCCTCAGAGTTTTCTTATAGTAAAACTGGGAATTTAAACCATTTAACTGTTTATTTCCCAAAGAAACTTTCAATCAATACATAGCAAAATTCTTCACTAAAAATATCATTCAATTTTTTTTTTAAAAAACAGGAAATTTCTTTCACAATTTCACAGAGATTTTCTTCCACTGTTTTCCCTAATCTTGTTTTCTTTAAATTCATATAGTTAACAGAAAGTTTTTACAAAAGAATTCAAAGAAAAACAAGAATAATAACCAGAGAAATACCTAATTTCCTGTGTTTGAAGATTTGGCTGTTGGAGTGTAACCTCTGCCTGTAGAATGCAAATCCCCAAAAGCTTCTCCAATACAAACCCAAAATCCACAAAATATCCAACTAGACAAATCTACGAGGCAAGAAATCTTCCACAAATATACAACCTCAGAGGAAGTACAAATCCTCTCCGAAAATAAATTTTTACACAGCAAGAATTTTTTTGCCAAAAGTTTTGATAATTTCCCCGTGAGGAAATTGAACATCCTCTGTCAATTTTCCCGAGATCCACAATAACCTCTGTGAAATTTTTCAACAACCTCAATGTAATTATGGCACTCACACACATGTCGAGAAGTTGTTGAGAAAATATCTTCTCCACTTCTCGGCAATTTTGCCATTCAAAAATTTGCATGATATTTCAATTTTATTAAATTTAAAATTTGTAAATCAATTTTCCAATTGCATGCAAATAATTTATTCATTTTATTTTAAATACTAAAAAAATCAATTTCCAATCACAATTTAAATTCACATGCATTTTATTTTATTTTCTAATTCACATGCATATTCTATTTTATTCTATTTATTTTTAATTCTTTTAAATACAATATAATTTACACACTTAATATTTTAACTTAATTAATTTATTTATTTAATTAAAATAGTTAAATCTTTTTAAGACTAACTATTTAACTAAATAAGCTAACTAATGTATTAAATTATCAAGTAAGTAAATTTCAATCATATTTAAATTTTAATTAAATAACAATAATAAAAACACAATAACTAACATTAAAATTAACCAATATTTACTTTTTTCAAAACGTTTTAACCAAACAGAAAATACAAGACAAACCTATGACTCAAAACTAAAAACTGACAATGTACTAAAACCAAGGTTAAAGATTGGACCAGGATAAACCTAACTACTATCTCCCGTTCAACATTTCCGTTGAGTCTTGACACGCTCAGACCTGATTACACAGGTGGAGTCGGTGTCATGTACCTGCAAATCCTGCAACCAAACAAATAACGTACATACATGTATATATATATAAAGCATTAAACAGACACACCGTGCGGAGAAAATCACAGATATCGCAGGGCACTCGCAAGCGAGTGATGAGATTTCGTTCTCCACACCAATACACTTCATAGCAAACTGACGAAAATGAATAAATGTTAGTCTATCATAAACATGTACATAGCAATAATAACTGAAACCAACATCTACGCTAAATAATATCATGTCTGAAAACAATAATCACCAATCAAGAAACATCATGTCACAGAATAATCCACTATCGCTCAAAACCAGCAATCAAAGTATCCAACAAAACATCATAGGTGTAACAGTATGAGAAAGTATCAACAGAAAGCATAAGCATAAACGGAGGGGTACTACATCTGCAAGTAGGAAAACCCATTCCCTTGTTGTACTGATTAAATTTCTTGTGTATGAATAACACAACTAAATATGAGACATTAATTGCTATATTACATGTTGCTTTAATCATGGGAATAAAAAATATTAAGATCTTTGGCAATTCTCAATTAGTGATCAAAAAAATAAATGACATCTATCAAGCTAAACATGACAAATTATCAAAATATAAGGATCTCAGAATGACTTTATTGGCACAATTTAAATCATTCACCATTGATAACATCCCATGGAAAGATAATCAACATGTGGATGCAATGGCGAGTGCTACTTCTCTTATATCACCCAAAGATCCTTCACAAGATGCCACATTCATTGTTCATCCAATCATGAAACCCTCAATCGATGATAACAATGTAGAAACATTAACAAAAATTAATGATGATTTGAGTGAATGGTATGATACCATATATAATTATTTAAAAGATGGTACTATTCCCAAGCCTACAACAAACAACACTCGAGCTCATTTAAAATAGTTAGTAACTAAGTAAATAATCCTTTCCGATGTGTTATATAGGAAATCCTTTGATGGAATTTTAATTAGATGTCTTAAGGATTTTGAAATCAATATGGTACTCAAACAAGCTCATGTCAGTAGCTATGGAGGTAATTTTGGAGCAAAGACCTTAGTACAAAAGCTCACTCATACATGCTAATACTGGAAAAATATGGAAATAGATTGTTATGCATATGTTAAACAATGTCACAAATGTCAAGAATATAGCCACTTGCTTCATGCTATTTCTCTTGAGCTTCTTTCCCAAATCCCTATTTGGTCATTCTCCATCAGGGGTCTGGATATAATTGGAAAAATCTCACCACCATCTTCTATTGGACATACATTTATCATCACTGCAACTGATTATTTCACAAAATAGGTAGAGGCCATTTCTCTTCAATCTAAAATGGCTGAGGTAATGTGTTGTTTCATCCTAGAGCACATTATTGCTCGCTTTGGAATCCCTTCTACATTAGTCTCTGATAATGGTACACCATTTAAGAATAATGATGTGAAGAAATTCTTGGAGACCTTTAATATCCAAAATCATTTTTTGACACCTTATAACCCACAATCTAATGGTCAAGCTAAATCAACTAATAAAGTCATTGAACAAATTTTGAAGAAAACTATTAATAAACCTCATAGGGATTGGCACACACAATTACACTATTCGCTTTGGCTTATAGCACAAGTGTTCGGTCATCCACCAGAACCACACCTTATAACCTTGTTTATGGTACCAAGGTAATAATGCCATTGGAGTTAGAAATCCCAACACTATGGATTTCTCTTCAGGGTCTTGTTGATAATGACACTTATAAGGCACAAAGATTACACCAACTTGAAATGCTCGATGAATAGTGTATTAATTCTCTTGAACATTGTCAAGCTTATTGCAAAAGGAAACTAAGATATTACAATCTCAATGTTATCCCTTGCACATTCCACAAGGGTGACTTAGTTCTATCTAAAAATTAGTGCAATGTAAATACCAACCCCAATGAAAGAGGAAAATTTAGTCCTAATTGGTTAGGACCATACATAGTCGACAAAAAATTTGGGTCTAGTGAATATGTCTCAATAGAACTCGATGGAACACCTCTTAAGGAACCTATTAATGTCACACATCTATGCTGGTATTATGTATAATCCCTTTGAATAGTATTAATGATAAATTAGTGTTGTTAAAGCTATTGGGTCATATCCTATATGCTTTCACATTGCTTCATTCTTAACAAACAATTAAACGTATATCTTGAGCACTAAAGTGATTATTTAATTTATTTTTATAATTACTTTAGGTTTCATACAATTCACATTCATCTTGTGTGTTATGATAAGTTAAATCATTAATAAATTTGATCTAGCATAACATACTTATGTCATATCTAAAAGAAACTATAATAAGTTTTAATTAGATCACATCGGCTTTGTTAAATCATGAAGACATTAATTAATTAATTTCACAAAGGTTATTTAATTAATCACATTGCCATTTAACGTTAAATACATTAAGAAAAGTAATAAAACATCAAATTCTTATATATATATCTAAATTTTTATGTACATATCATCAAAATATACAATATCACTGAGGTCTATGGGAACTTGACCCCTCAGGATCTGGTACTCATGATCCAATAGTAGGACACTAGGAGATGATCGTATGTGATCATGACCATGATCCACCCAATCTAAGTGCAAACTATAGGCCCTATATTTTTCCAAGGACCACTTGTTTCTCCCCTACTATCTAATCCCTCTCCACCTATATTCATGCCACCTCTGCCTCTAGTGGCATTCGAGATGACTATCATGTAGTCTTAGCTCAAAGAAGTCATCCCATCAGAATCTCATATGCTACCTATAATCTCGCGAATGGCCTGAGTGAATTTGGATCCTGCTCCACAACAGGTGGGGTCACATAATCTAATTCTATCTCCTTGAAAATGGATGTTGGCACTATCTCTACAGTTGCTTGATGGTAGAGATCTCACCAATCTCTCATAGCTCCTTCAAGGTAGAAACAATACAAAATCAGTACACATCATCAAGATATATATAAAGAGAATAAGAAATAAAGTACATCCATAAAATCAAATATCATCACCAATATCTCTGGTAGGCTGAGGAAAATCAACATCATCCTATGCAAGGGGAATGGAATATGTGTTAACCTCTCCACGACTATCGGTATTGATGCATGTTCTAGTCATTGCTCGTGCTCTAATCATATGAATGGGAGAGGGATCTCCCCACTCATGTTGATCCTCAGCTAGTGCCTCATTAATCTCACTCAGGGGTGGCTCCTCCTCCTCATCATCTTCCTCATCATCCTCCTCTCCCTCCTAGCCACCATAATTAGGATTTTCATCCTCATTGTACTCATCATCAATGACATTAGTAAATATATTTTTAGTTTTGTATCATGTATTCTCAACCCTATCCTCTCTATCATCTCCCTCATCTAGAAATGGTCCTATATCTCCTACAAGCTCATTAACTTGATATACAAGATCTGGTTGTGATACTATCCACCACTCCTCATAATCCCATGTGGCACTGACATCATCTACATTAGAGACAACTAGCTAATCATGATCTAAAAAATTAGAGTTGCTCTTGACAACATAGTGTAGAGTAAGCCACACTATATCACCTAGTCTCTTGGCACTCTACACTGACCTCCTGAAAACAGGTTGTTCCCTAGGTGGTCTTTGAGTCTATCTAAACTGTCGCATGACTCAATCATAGTAGAAGGGATGTACTACATCATCATGTGGGACAACCAAAAATATATCTCACTATAGTCTCCTCAACTATCTTGTGTGAGATAGCCACTACAACGTCAGCTGATAAGGTCTCCACAAGATCTCATCTTCCTCTAATCAGTCAAATATCACTCTCCAAAAATTTAAATCATCATACTACCATAACCACCATAGGGGATAGCTGAAGGACTAAGGATACCCCACTATTGTAGCACACAGGAAGCTGATAGGTCTGGTACATGTAATATTCTCTAGGAACCAAACTTGTAGAGGTGTGTAGTGCATGATGTTGTCTACCTACAAGAAAAAAAAATGACCAAGATCATAATATAAATGCGCTAGGATACAATGACCCCAGGTGTATACTGTCTGGTGCTCTACCATACTGCATATCAAGTGAACTAGTTCTCCCTCAAGGTGCACTGCTCGCTCATCTAGGATGAGTACTAGTGCCATTGTATGCATCATGATCTATCTCATAACTGGGGCTCGTGAATAAAATAACATCACTAGGTCAATCCACTCTCTCACTCACTCATCATGCACCAGCCCATCTATACAATACTCCATATCATCCTTTTGCTTGTAGAAAGTGCAATCTCTCTAGAAGTGTACCCGCTCTCCCCAAATAGGAACTCAAAGAATGCAGTGTACATCCTCTAGGGTAATCATCATCTCACCTATCAGAAGGTGGAATGTGCATGTGTTTGCATCCTAACACTCACAGAGTTCCATCAGCATATCATCATGGTACCCATGGGGGGCATGAGGCATGCCCAATATATACCCATAGCCTGTAGGGGCTCTGTGTCCTCTGCTATAAGTGTAGGGGCTAAATCTCAGAAAACTCAGTTGCCTACCCCCTAGATGTTGCCATGAACCAGTGGGAACCTATCAAAAATACAAAAATATGTAATAAAAATCATCTAACATCTTTCACTTTTATGTTATTCATGAAGCAAGTGTGCTAAATTTCATCTAGTGTGCTTTCCTAAAGGCCCTAGACCCTTTAGAACCCTTTTGGGACACTTCATGAAGAAACAAGACACTTTGCAAACAAAAGAGACACTTTGCAAATAAATGGGACACTTCACGAAAAAGGGGACACTTTGGAAAAAAAAAATCCAAGATCCTAAATTAACCTATAAATGCATAAAAATATTAAATAATTGCATAATCACAAAGCACAAGTAGCATAATTGACTCACCTTGTGATGATGCTCATTATGTGTCACCTGGTCCCATAGCACATCCAGTCTCGCAAGTCTATAGTCTTGTCTACTCAACATCTTTCCATATTCTCTCATCACAATCATACTAAAAGCAAGTAAAATGAAATAGTAAGTGGAAATTTATTTCAAGGTATGTGTAGGATCATCATGGAAAAAGCATGCCCTTCAGTGGAAAAAAAATTAGAAAAATCAGACTTAGGAAACTTGACATAAAAATTTGAATAGGTTATCTATATTATTTCAAAAATATGTAAGAATAGAATTTGTAGCAAATTGAATGTAGTTTCTAAACTACTAGGTTTATTTTAAAAAAATAAAAAATATATTTGGTTAAAATTTGAAATTTCAATGCAGTAGTGTACTTAAATTTTAGGGAAAAATAAGTAGGTGTCTGTCTAACCACTTTAACCACAATAAAATGATAATATTTTTTTATAATATTTTAGATACAAGTAAAAGAATCATGTCCTGATGTGATGCATATTTTTTTGTAATTTTTTTCCAAGTAAATAACTAATTATGATTTTTTTATTACAACTTTTAAAAAATAAAAAAACTTGTATCTCTAGCCACCTTAACTTGGTCAAAACTTCATGAAATTCATTTTTTTTTTTTAATCTTATAGTATGTGAAGCATAGAATGTGACACATGTTTTAGATTCAGAAAATGTGATACCATTTGAAATGTATAAAAAAATTTCAGTTATCCTATCAATTAGGAATTTAGTTGTTATTTAAATAGAGAATAAATAATAATTATTTATTAAATTCAAAGTAAAGCATAATTTATATTGGTGGAAAGTTGAGAATCTCCTCTAAAAACCCTTTTCATTTCATCAATTTTGGGTAAAAAAAAGTTGTCAGCCACATGCCCTACAAAAACCCATCATATTGCCACTTTTTGGCCCATCATGATCCTACACATACCCTTCACTTTTACCTCTTTTAACTCTTTTTAACTCTTTTAACTCTTGTCACTCTTATGCATGAAATTAGGGTTTTTACTATCTTGGAGTTAATAAAGTGATTCTTATTCAACAAAACATAACAGGTGTTAGGGAACTCCATTTTCAATGGCATTTGATGTGTTGGAATCATGATTCTGGACCCAACATCCTCAATTGTCTATTGTTATGTGGCATAGTACTTGGATATTTCCTATGATATGATGTTCCTTATTCAATGTGGCTAGTTTTCTACCTTGATTCCACCTCCATAACACAAGTAGAGTGAAGGGGGGGTATACATCTACCCTCAAAATTGATTTATAGAAGTTAGATAATAGGATTTTTGGATAACTAATGAATTCATGTTGCATAATGTAGTTCCTAATGTTGTGGTTTTGCAGATAACTATGTTGGGGGCTTCATTCTCCCATATTTTGAATGAGTATCCTTCTATGAAGTAAAGTGTACTATTTAGAGTTGTTTAGCTTGCATATGCACATAAAGTCATATGGGCGCTAAAGTGGGGGTTAAATGTGTCACCAAAAGTTGTAGTCTTGAAGAAAGAGGTAATTTTGTGCTTAATTTGGTCCTATTTTAGACACTCTTGCATTAATCACCCTTTAAAACAACATTTATAGGCCCCTAAGACTCATTATTTTGGACTTTAAGGCCTATTCCACTCACAAATTGTACAAATTTTGATAAACAACATTCAAATCATTCAAATTCTACAGAACCCACCTCAAAAACCTCTAGTGGGACTAAGTCACCCAAGTTGGCAACTTAGTCCCTTTTGGGGGATTTTTTAATTTCGAGCAGGAAAATAACTAACTTAATTCAAATTTTTGATGGATGTTAGCCTCTGAAGTCAAAATAATGAATAATTAGGTATTGATTCCTATAAATATATGCTTTTATGTCATTTTTTACAACATTAAGTCATTTTTAACAAAAAAAATTAAGAGACAAGTATTGAGTATCTTCCACAAGAAGATTTATTATTCTATCTACAAAAAAGTTGAAGCTTTAGGGCAACAAGTTAGGGATTTTTCATGTCCTCAATCTCACTTCTTGTTCAATATCTCACATTACAAAGAGTTGAATATGGATGCTTCTGGAGAATCATGGAGAAGTCTAGGTTGAAGAGATGCAACTAGCCATCAAATCAATCCTAAGGATGTATTTTCAAAGTGATTCCATCTTCTATTTTCTCTATTTTCATCCTAAGGAAGGTTTGCATGTTATTAAGATTCATTTATAATGTGATTTAGGGTCTCTTGGAACGAGTCATGCATCATTCTAGTTTCATTTATGCATCTTATTATTGAATGATAGAATAGGGTTGCATCTTACTTTTAGACTTCCTAGTCTTAGACACACTTAGGGCTAGGGTATTATGCATATTTGGTTATCCCTTTCAAGGTTTAAATACCAAGTAGGGGTCTGACCAAGGAAAACCCCCCATTAGAAACCAAATTATTCTTTATTTTGTAGGTGTTTCCATAGATTTGGATATGGGGTTTTATTAGAAAATAGAGTGTAGACTGAGGGCTTCCATTTCCACTTTCAGATTTTCTAGAAAATCCAAAGTGGACTAAGTCACCAATAGTGGTGATTTAGTCCCACTGCACATGTTTGTTAGAAGTTTCTATGGATCTAGATACCCATTTGGCTGAAATGGGTTTCAGAGTAGTTTACCAAATATGGGACTAAGTTGCCCAGCTTCGCGTAAGTGTCCCAATTGACCAGAAAATTAGATTTTCTATAATTTGAGACATTTGCACTCTTCATTCTACCCCCTATTAATTTATAGTGTGAAATTTTTGTTTGGCATCTTTATCTTGTTCTTTATTGCATTTAATTTATCATTATGCATATAATAATGTGTTTTCAAACAACTTGCATTTCTCAGGTTTTACATTAACAAACAACATCTTTTATCAATCTACTACATTTAGACATTGCATTTAGGCATATTTCATTCATACTTGCATTAGTTTTGAGAGGGTAAATTGCATATTTTGGCCTAACTCTCTCCTTTTAGGTGAAAAACCATAGAAGTGTTAGAGAATCGTGGGTACCAAAATTAGTGTCCACATTCTAAAACTACAAATGATGTAAAACATCATTAATGAAATATACCTATAAGTTTCCTTAATGTTTTTTATTTCTTAAAAATGTAGTTAGTCTCCTTGGAATCTTTCTATTTCTTTAAGTTCTTAGGCGAAATTGGAAAAGAATGGGAAAACTGATCCATCTATTTTCAATTTAGAGTAAGTTTGGGCCTAATTTTGTGGCATTTTTGGATTGACCCATTGGAGATAGAAAGTTGACATTTTTCTCATGTAGTTTGGATCAGTTTTGGCACTATTTTGGAGGCTTTTCTCTTAAGATCAAAAATGGATCAAAATTGCTATTCTAAGATGTAGCTTTAGCCATATTTTTCTATTCTCACTATTGGAGATGTTTGGGAGATATAGGTTGGAGAAAAACTTAATTTTTCTTAGTTTAGAATATTGTTTCCTCCTCTCTTGCTCATTTCAGAGAGTTTTGTAAACACTTTTGCACTTATATTTCGATGTTGATAATCCTTCAATTTCAATAAACAAAAAAGCTTTCCTTCTCATATTTTTTCTCAAGTTTGCAATACCAATTTGATGTCATTTTGATTCCAAATACTGAATCCTTTTATGTCTTGTTATTGTGAGTTTGTGTGCAAATTTTCATATAGTGTAGGTTGTGTGATTGTGTTTCAGTTCAAGCCTTCATGCAAATTATTGTTGAATTATATGCTTTAAGTGATATTGTGAGGGTTAAATTTTTGAGAATTTTTTTGTGGGTAGAAACTTAAAATTCAAAATCAAAACTTTGGTGAATCATCCTTAGGTTTTAGGATTTCATTTCTAGTGTTCCTCCTAACCATTTCCTCAAAAAGTATTTTAGATTAGGTTATTTTCTAGGGGAACCAACTTGCTCTGGATATTCACTCTCATCATAGATCACCCACAATATAAGAGTGTTTTCATGTTTCAATAGGATAGTTAAGTTTATCTTGGATAAGGGTGCAATCCTGATTGACAACATTTTCTTTTACCCATTAAATGATTCTTCTCTTAATATATCATAATTCCCAAATTTATTGTAGTTAAAGATAATCCTATTTTGACCAAGGAGAAAGTAACTATTTAGAATGTTGATAATAGCATTACTATGTAAAAGGAAAACTCCTTTTCTTTTAACATTGATAATTTTTGGAAAGAATTTACATAATTTTGTGGTGGTTTCTAGAGCCTCCATTAATAAGCCTTTTTTATTCTATTAAAAACTAGGGTTAACTCATATAGAATCTTCTAAAAGGTGACTCAATTTCATAGAATAAAAATTAATTTTATGGTGGACTTGAGTATATCCAAATGAAAATTCCTTTGGATCCAAGGGTACAAAATCATATAGATATCAAGGTGGTTGATAACATATAACATTATGAAATGTAGTTAAGAAAAGATTAGTTGAATACATCAAATAGACATATGGCTTATAGCGCCATCTATATTCCCATGTCCCCATTTCATTAACCCACATTTTAATATTGGATATGAGATTTCACTAACCCACATGGCGTAGTTCAGTTAGGTTGTCCCAAAAAAGGTAGGAAGAATGAAAAAGTAATTAATAGAATAAAAGGGTGAAATAGATAATTTAATTAAATAATTCAAAATTATTTAATTAAAATAAAAATGGATGGAAATTTTGAATTTTGAATTATTTAATTATGTAAGATAAAAGGTAAATAGTGTTAGTGTAAATAAATAATGAAATTATTTAATTAAATGTAGAAGACATTGATTAGGAAAAGTGATGAAAATTGGTGATGTTTCAAAAGAAATGGATTAGTCAAATTTATGTGTCTACAACTTAGTAGTCATGCATGGCTTGTTGATCCTCAAACCAATCCATCCCTAGGATTAGGTCATAAGATCCTAATTGAGTGACCCTTATATTTTCCTCAGTATTTGTAACACCTAGGTCAATTTCAATTTCCTATAGGTAGAATTTGATCTTTCAAGTTTTACTAGACCCAAACTCTACCTAAATCTCCTCTCAACTTATATTTTTATAACCAATGTTACATTTATATATTGTATTATGATAAATATATCTGTATTTGGATCCTATATTTTTTTAAGTAGAAATTATTGGACATGAAGAGTGCCTTGAAGCTCTATGAGCTAGGCATGATAACCAACTTGATGATTATTCATAGAAACATAAATTCAAGAAGGTGGATTTATGATTCTATTCAGATTTTATGAGCACTCATTTACTAGTGTTCACCTCCACATATCAAACATCCATCCACCAAACCTATTCTTATTACTTTCTTAGCTCTTGGGGTATCAACATGTGCTACTTTCTTTGGAATTTTTTTCCTTTTTTGTCCCTACTTCTCTATCCATGTGACTCATAGTCCCTTCTATATTTTTTTCGTCATTTAAATATTAAAGAAGCCATCTTTTTACATGTAGTATTCTAGAATTATTAGTTTCTATTGTTAAATAAATTGGATAAAGGTGAATTTTATTTTTATTTCTACTTGCTTTTCTTTTTATCTCCAACAGCTAGGGTTATTGCAACTACTTGGTTGAATATTTTGGATTAAGCAAGATTGGTTACAAATAAATCTTCTTATTTAGACCCGAAATAAAAAAAATTATGTGGTTATCTTCTTCCTTCATATAGTATACATGGTGGAGTAGGCCTGTGAATTTAGCCTTATGCTTTTTTATTGGCATTCCCATTGGCATAGTAAGTGGATTTTTTTCATTTTCTTATCCCAATGAAGAATTGATATGTATTCCTTATGGAATCACTTTCTAAACTTATCCCAAGTTAACTAACTTAAATCATACCATTTTTATCTCCATTTGGTGACCTCACCAAAGCAACATGTGCACTTCTAACTAATAGATTGAAATTCTAAATTTAGTATTCAAATTCAACTCCAACAATCCAAGGTACTTATTATATACCAATCTACCATGCTTCAGTTGCATGTCAATGTCCTATCCCATTGAAATTAAGAGCTTAATTTTTTATTTAATTCTCTAATCAAGGCGTCACTTCTCTCCTTGTTGTTTCCCTTCTAATGAATGATTTTAGGTGGAAATTTAGGAGATAATTTCATAATCCTAATATGTAGGCTCATTGATATCTCTTAAAAAATCCTCTTATCCTATTTCTATGTTATGATTGGACCGTTAAACTTGATGTCTCATCAAATTGTCAATTTGCTACTCTTGTGATGTACTTTTTGCACAGAGCGAATTTATCACCTCAAAATTTCTCAAGTATGGAGGGAGGTGTGGATGATCCACCCCTAATTTCATGCAAAATTTTAATGACACTAGGATTCACTTCCCTCCATAATATCCTACTCATAATGGTATGTTGCTTCTACAAGGTAAAATATAATATTATTTTAATTTACTTTATTAATTAATATTTGCAATTACTTAAACATTTTTGTATCAAGTTTATAATGCTTTTCTAAATTAATAAGGGTGAAATTTTACTTAAAATAATTTAGAAAACTCGTGTTCAATGGATTCCTTAGAAGGTCATCATGACAAAGTATAGATATTTTTATAATGTTCACATTAGTAGTTACTATCTTTACATAAACATGAAAATGTTTATTTAATATTATATCATTGTGTCACACATAGGTCTACTTACATAGTATGAGTTTCTTCCTCTTCAAGTTCTTCCCCTTCTAATGCTCTTGTAGCTACAAACATGCTAGTATGAATAAAATTTTACTCTACAATTACACCATTGAAAATGGCTAGTGTGTTACACCCACAACCAAAAGGAGAATCTCATATAGCTAATGGCTTAGAGTTGGGAGTAGGGAAAGAACATGCCTTTGGTGGCTTCAATTTCTTAGAAAATTCAACCACTCCTTTTTCCCTTTTAAATTTTGAAATATTTAAAGGTTACTTCCAGTGGTTTAGAATTATACATGGTATTGACTTTAGTTTATGGTGGTGTCATAATAGTTCCCTTATAACCATATAGGTCATTATTTCAATGGTGTTGTTTCCTTGAGACTTTATTTTCCCATTTTTTTGTGATACATGACTTCAAAACCTAGTAACAAGAATAGAACAACAAAAGTGCAAGCACCCAAGTCCTAAGGTTGAAAATTATGATTTGATATCAATGTAATAATAGTCTCAAATTGACCCAAAACACTACATTTTTTTATATGATTAAATTCAAATCATAGTAACCATAGAAGTAGGAATTAAAAATTTTAAGAAATAATAATTGAATTTAGTACCATTATATCAAATTATCATCAACAATATGGATTTTGATAAAGTTATTTATAAATATTATTTCATCTGTATAATACAAATTTGAATATGAAAATACATTTGAGAAAGGTTAAATTCATTTACTAAATAGAATCATACTTTATTTTTTCAATTGAAGACAAGTTATCTCCCTAGCTCAATATTTTCCATTGTTTGAAAGAGGGTGCAATGTGATCTCAACCAAGTGGATATAAGTCCCTTTTCACCCTATCCAATTTGATTACTTGGTCTACTAAGAGAGATGAAAAACATTCCTATCTAATATGGATACGTAATTACATATTAACCATTCATAAAAGAAGGTTTTAACTACTTATATTTTGAGTTACCACTTCCCATGTCAAGGTATTCCTAGGGCTTTCTTATCGAGACTAGACCCTCTTTTATTTGCCAGGGCAGCTCAACACCTAGTCAACTATTGTAAATAGGGGTATAATGTTGGGTTCTATTTTTTCATTCATGGTTTTGTTGTAATAAGGTCTATTTAAACCATTTTAAATGTTTTGAGTCTCAACAGGGTCAGTTGTAGATAAAGTTAAGTTTTTGTAATTGTTGCAAAAGTTGTAATGCAACTTTGCAATTTTGGCTTATAGTTGGAAGTTGAATGATCACCAATTCAAAAGGTAGTTGTGAACCATTATTTTTTGGTTGAAAAAATTTAAATAGGACTTGAAGAGTTCGAGGAAATAGGTTGGAGTTGTTTGTGAAGATCAAGCAATAAGAAATCTTTATTTTTCTGCATTTTCTTTTGCAATTTTGTTGCTACAACACTCTGTATGGTTTTATACTATGTGGTTATGATCTAAAGTGCATTGAATAAAATGGTGGCATGAACTAACTTTATTTTGGTTTTGATTTAGACTAATTTCATAAGGTTTGAAGGATTTTAGAACCAATTTACTAAAAGTGGTCTGAAAACCCTAAGTTAAGAGGGTTTGAGAGAAAAAATACAATATTAAACCATTCCACCATTTAAAAACTCTACAAATCTATGGAATGGAATTATTTAGGGTTTTCTTCATATTTTTTATGTTTTTAGATGTAGAGGGTGGAGGTAGGGTAGTGTTTGATTGAGCCCTAGCCTAATATCTCAATGTATTAGGCTCAAGAATAGAGGTTAGGAGTAGGGTTTTGATAGTTGGTGAGTTGGTGGATAATTCAATTGCTAAATATTGTTGTTTTAGACACCATTTAAATTTTTAAATCCTTGGAGTGAATATTAGTGATTGGAAGAAGGAATACCTCATAGTTTATTTGTAAAATAGGCCAAATAGGGCTTAAGGGCAGCTTAGTAGTCTATTTTAGAGGGCGTTGTTACAAAAAAATCCTATATCCATTTTGGATATGTCAAATAAGGGTATAAAAGGTTTCTTTAATTGTGGCTAGTTCTTGGGTTTGAGGCTTTCTCTAAAATATATGGTTAAAATACACAATTTGGAGTGCTACAAGGAAATATGAAGGAATTGTGAAAAAGACACCAAGTTAGGGATCTCAAATTAAAAATTTGGTTGAATATTGATTGGATTGAAAACCTCCACCCTACTCTACATCAAATTGGTATCAGAGCATAGGTTTTGGTTATTTGAGGAAGAGTTGCAATTTGAAGCCCGAACAAGATGCCTCCAAAGGGAAGTGCAGTCATTGCTAGAGAAATAAGAATGGTGAAGGAGTATTAGGAAGCTCTTTTAGCCAAACTTGCAATAATGGAAACAAACCAAAGAATAGGTAAGGCCACTGTAAATGAGAGTGATTGAGAGAAAGAGGAAGAGGGTGAGGATGAAAACTCTCAAAGAGGATGCCATGAGCAAGAGTTTGATCCTGGAGAGATGAGGATGGTTAAGATGTTGAAGGTTGTCAAGGGAGATGCTTCTGATGTGAAAATGGAATTTACCATGCATGGTGGGAAGATGGATAGTGAGGAAGTGTTGGATTGGCTTGATACACTAGACAATTATTTTGAATACAAGGAGGTAGTAGATGAACGAAAGGTGAGATTTTCTAAACCTAAGTGGAAAGGACCTACACTAACATGATGGAATTATGTGCAGGAATAGAGAGTGAAAAAGGGAAAAGAAAAAATCAATTCATGGGATAGGATGATTTCTAAAGTTAAGGTAAAAAATTTGTCTGGTGACTATGCAATTCATACTTTTAGAAAGCTTCAAAATCTCCAATAAAAGGAGATGGATGTCATGGCTTACACAAAGGAGTTTCATAAATTGAGCATTACAGTAGGTCATGTTAAGGATGAAGTTGAGAAGATAGCAAGGTATATAAATGGATTAAGGTTCAATATCCAAGATTAATTAAGTCTTGCCGCCCCTAGAATGGTGGAAGAGTGCTTTCAATGGCTATTAAGGTAGAAGAGAAGTTGAAAAGGTGGGAAAAAAAAAGTACAGGAAGAGGAAATAAATTCATGGGTAGAGGACCATCTGGAGGAAGAGGACAATCACAAAAATCACAAGGTGAGTCAAGTGGTAAAGAAGAAAAAAGCTTAGAGTCAAGAGGAAACTTTAGAGGTGGGAGATCTAATGGTAGAGGTAGATTTGGAGGTCAAGGTAGAGGTTAAAGCACATTTTTCAGGAATATGCTATCAATGTAATTAGTTTGGTCATAAACCATGGAAGTTTCCATAGAAACAACCTTCTACATCACATGGTGGTGAAAGAAGAATACAACTGGTGCAAGAGGAAGATTGTGAGAGTGTTAATTCTCCTTCTCAACATGCTGCTCCAAAATTTGGAAAAAAATTGATGATGAGAAGAACATTGCTCAAGGTCCCTATGGTGAAGGAGCATCCACAAAGAAATTCATTGTTTAGAACCACTTGCAAATCTCAAGGAAAGGTATGTAAGGTTGTTGTTGATTCTAGTTCTATAGATAATTTGGTTTCTTTGGAGATGGTTGAAAAGTTAAGGATGAAAAGGATCCCTCGCCCCACTCCTTATAAGGTTTACTAGTTGAATAAGGGTCAACAAGTCCTAGTGAATGAACAAACATGGGTTGAATTCAATATTGGGGGGTATAAAGAAAAGATATTGTGTGACATCATCCTAATGGATGTTTGTTATCTACTATTAGGAAGACTCTGGGAGTATGACAAAAAAGAAAACACATGATGGATAGAAAAATACATATGTGATTGAAAAGGATGGAGTTTCATTTTCCCTCACCCCTTTGCAAGATGAAAATGTAGACACACAAGGTGGGACAAGTGTTATGTTTGTTGGGGAGAAAGAATTCTTGAAAACTATGAAAGAGGAAGGTGGACAAGGGTATGTAATTGTAATCAGACCTAAATTTTTTATGAAAACAACAAAGCTAGATGATGTGCCTAAAGAATTACAAACCTTGTTGAACAAGTACCAAGACATTGTTGTATATGAGCTCCCTAGTTCTTTGCCACCTATGAGGGATGTGATCCTCCACTTAGACTTTATACTAGGAGAAAACCTACCCAATAAGGTTACATACAAAATGACTCCTCAAAAAAATGAAGAGATAAGGAAACAAATACAAGAATTTCTTGACAAGGGTCTCATAAGAGAAAAATTAAGTCCATGTGTTGTTCCCACTATGTTGGAACTTAAAAACGGTGGAGATTGGAGAATGTGCACTGATTCAAGGGAAATTAACAAAATCACTATAAGGTATATATTTCCCATACCTAGAATGGAGAATTTTATGGATTGTTTGGGATGAGCTTGTTACTTTTCAAAGATTGACCTCAAAAAGTGGCTACCAACAGATTAGAATAAGAGAAGGGGATGAGTGGAAAACTACCTTCAAAACCAATGAGGGGTTGTATGAATGGATGGTAATGCCATTTGGGCTTTCAAATGCAACAAGCACTCTTATGAGAATAATGAATGAAGTTTTGAATCCTTTCATAGGTAATTTTGTAGTTGTATACTTGGATGATATTCTTGTGTTTAGTAAGACTAAAGAGGAACACTTGCAACATTTGGAAATGGTTTTAAAAAGGATAAATGAAAAGAAGTTAATGATTAACTTGAAAAAGTGTGAATTAATGAAAGAGGAGTTGGTTTATCTTGGATTGTGATCTCAAAAGGTTCTTTGAAGATGGATCCCAACAAAGTGGAAGCAATTCTCAGTTGGCCTACTCCAAAATCTGTTAGTGAGGTAAGAAGTTTCCATAGTCTTGCTAGTTTCTATAGAAATTTTGTAAGAAATTTCAGTCATATTTTCTCTCCTATTATTGATACAATTAAAGTGGATAAGAGGAAAAATTTTATATGGTTTGATGAGGTAGAAAAAATCTTTCAAATTCTAAAATAAAAGATAGCACAACAACCCATCTTAGCATTTCCTAATTTTAATAAGGTGTTCACAATTGAATGTGATGCAAGTGGGTATGAAATTGGGGTAGTCTTGAGTCAAGAGGGCAGACCAATAGCATTTTTATATGAGAAGCTTAATGAGGCCAAGAATAAGTACTCTTCTTATGACTTGGAATTATATGCAATTGTGCAAGCATTGAAAAAGTGGAGAAACTATCTCCTTCCTAAAGAGTTTATTGTTTTTACTGAGAATCATGCTTTTATTATCATGAATATCCAAGAAAAACTTAGCCACAAACATGTGAATTGGGTGGAGTACCTCCAAACCTTTACCTTTACCATCAAACACAAAAAAGGCCAGTCAAACAAGGTGGCATATGCTTTGAGTAGAAGAAAAATGTTGGTGCAGGAAATTCAACTACAAAGTGTAGGTATTAATGCTTTGAAAGGTATGTATGAAGGAGATGATGATTTTAAGGATGTCTATTTTGTTTGTAATCAGTTTGTTGACACTTTGCATGAGGAATATTCTAATTTCTTGATACAAGATGGCTTATTTTTTAAAGGTTCTTAGTTGTGTATTCCTAAATGTTCTATGAGGACTAATGTAATCAAAGAGAATCATTGTGGCAACTTAGGGGGTCATTTTGGTGTGGAAAAAACTTTGGAGTAGGTAAGAAGATATTATCATTGGCCAAAGATGCAAAGTGATATCAAAAAGTTTGTTAAAAATTGTGTTGTTTGTAAAAACTCAAAGGGTTCTAGTACCAATTTAGGTCTTTACCAACCATTTCCATTTCCAAATAGGCCATGGGAATCCATCAACATGAATTTTGTGTTGGGTTTACCCAAAACTCAGAGAGGGTTTGATAGTGTATCTTTTGTTGTTGGCAGATTTAGCAAAATGGCTCATTTTATACCCTGTAAATGCATAAATGATGCTTCATACATTATTGGGTTATTTTTCAAGAAGGTGGTCAAAATTCATGGGTTACCATTGAAAATTGTGTCTAATAGGGATAACAAGTTTTTAGGTCACTTTTGGAGATCTCTTTGGAAGAAGTTGGGAACAAACTTGACATTTAGGTCTTCCTATCATGCACAAATAGATGGGAAAACTGAAGTTGTCAATAGGAGTCTTGGAAACCTTCTCATATGCTTGAAAAAAGAGCATTCACAAAAATGGGATCTCATTCTTCCACAAGCTAAGTTTTTCTATAATGACTCTATCAATAGAAGTGTTGGAAAGAACCCATTTGAAATTGTTTATGGGTTGGAGCCTAGGGGAGTCTTTGAACTAAAAGATTTGAGCGGTATGGAGAGGAGTGTTGAATGAGAGGAATTTGCAATTGCAATGAAGGATATACATGAGCAAGTGAAAGAAAATATCTTCAAAAGAGTGTGGAAGAGTACAAACAACATTAAAATTTGAAGAAGAGAGATGCTCAATTCAAAGTGGGAGCCATGATATTGGATCATTTAAGGAGGAAAGGCTACCAAAAGGAAAGTATACAAATTTTTCAGATGAAGATTGGGTCATGCAGGGTGGCTCACAAATTTGGTGCAAATTCCTATGAAATAGAACTCCCTCCTAGAGTTGTTATCTTTCCAATTTTCAATGTTTCTTACCTTTATCCTTTTAAAGGATCTATGATTGTAGGTGAAGATGCAAGTACATCGGGAGTTCTAGATGAAGACTGGATAAAAGAATCACCATCCAGTCATCCATTGAAGCTTGAAATAATTTTGGACACAAAGGAAGCAAAGAGACCAAGGTATAAGGTGCATAATTAATATCTCTAAGGAGTAAAAGCACAAACCTGTGTCCCACTTTA
Organism: Sequoia sempervirens; assembly: GCA_007258455.2. Classification (NCBI taxonomy): domain Eukaryota; kingdom Viridiplantae; phylum Streptophyta; class Pinopsida; order Cupressales; family Cupressaceae; genus Sequoia; species Sequoia sempervirens. The sequence continues at coordinate 310,070,339 of VDFB02373365.1, read as the reverse complement.
TAAAGGAATCGGCCAACAAGAAAAAAAATTATGAAATTTGACCACATAAAAGTGGTCTTTATGTTTTAAATTTCAAAATGGTGTAAACTACTGAAATATGGAACTTTTGATGAATTTTATTGTTGTAATTTAAAAAAAAATTAAAAATTGTTTTCATTATATTTTTATCAATTTAAGGATAGATTTTGGAATGCTGAAAATTTCATAAAAGAGTGAATTCATGGGCTGTCAAGAAACAAATTGAAAAAAACTTCATTTCTCCCTAATTTTTTTCTCCAAATAGGTAATTCAATATCTTGTGCATGGAAAAAGAAAAATAAAATTTTGATGTATATTTTTCTTGTAATAACGTTTTAAACTCAAACATGTTAGAATTTGACAGTTTTCATGGCCCGTCAACTATTTTAAAATTTTTTAATCATTTTCAAAAATAAATTATACCCTTTTGAAGAAGACTTTCTCCTCTTATTCCTTATATAAGATTTAAATTTTTTTAATAAGTTTTACTATCTTTTTTTATTTGCAATCAACCTCTTTTTTCATTTTAAAAACCTACTTCTATTATTTTAAAAATAAAATATATGAAAACTAATCAAAATATTAAAAAATATATGTATTTGGATTCTCCACTCTGAGCTCTACAAAAGGGTATTTTTGTCTTTTTCAAAAACATCATTTTTACTAAAGAAGTACCTAGCTAAAGTTGAAAGTTTCAGAAAATTCTGAAAAAAGCTGAGATGGCTCCCAACTAGGATGCCACATAGATAGTTTCAGAAGAAACAGTTTCTATCAAAACCCTTTCTATAGAAACCTTGCACATTAAAAAATGAAATTTCAAAGCCAATTTCAAAGCGCGAAACAAAAAAGATAATTTTTTTGGGTTCAAGCAAAACCTGTGTGCCACATAATAGGCCACGTGGTTTCGGTCAAAACCTAGACGAGCAAAGCCTTTCTGACCAAAAATATTCTGCTCAGAACTATTTATTTGGATGAAAGTGTGACAAAAATTTGTTCTTTTACCCCTATTGAAATGGCAAGGTCTCCCTAATGGAGATATAACCTAGATGATAAATTAGGACACCAAGAAACATGGTACTACAATGCAAGAGTTGATCTCAATTGGAACTTGAGATTCTATTCTCCTCAGTGTATGGTGTAGGGCACCTAGTCAAATGTTGTAAATAAGGGTCTAATGTTGGTTTTTTTGTTTTCAGTCATGGTTTTGGTTGTAATAAGGTCTATTTAGACCATTTTCAATTTTTTGAGTCTCATAGGGTCAATTGTAGATAAAGTTGTCAAGATTTTGTAATTGTTGCAAAAGTTGCAATACAACTTTACAATTTTGTCTTGTAGTTGGAATTTGAACGATCACCAATTCAAAAGGTAGTTGTGAACCATTGGTTTTTGGTTGCAAAAATTTAAATAGGCCTTGAGGAGTTTGAGGCAAGGGCTTGGAGTTGTTTTTGAAGATCAAGCAATAAGAAATCTTTATTTTTCTACAATTTCTTATGCAATTTTGTTGCTATAGCACTTTGTATGGTTTTGTACTATGTGATTATGATCTAAAGTGCATTGAATTTGATGGTGGCATGAGCTAACTCTATTTTGGTTTTGATTTGGACTAACTCTATTTTGGTTTTGATTTGGACTAATTTCATAAGGTTTGAAGGATTTTAGGGCCAATTTATTGAAGATGATCTGAAACCCCTTGGTTAAGAGGGTTTCAGAGAAAAAATGCAATATTGAACCATTCCACCAATGAAAAAATTTGTAAATCGGTGGAATGGCATTAGTTAGGGTGTTCTTCATGTTTTTTAGGTTTGTAGATGTAGGCGATGGAGGTAGGAAAATGTTTGATCAAGCCCTAGACTAATATCTCAAGGTATTAGGCTTAGGAATAGTGGTTAGGAGTAGGGTTTTGATATTTGGTGAGTTGGTGGATGTTTCAATTGATAAAAATTAGTGTTTTAGACCACATGTAATATGTTTAAATCCTTGGAGTGAAGATTAGTGATTGGAAGAAGGAATACCTCATACTTTCTTTGTAAAATTGGCTTAATTTGGCTTAAGGGCAACATAACAGTATATTTTAGAGGGTGTTAATACAAAACAACCCTATCTCCATTTTGGGTATATGAAATAAGGGCAAAAAGGGTGTCTTGAATGGTTCTTTGGTTTGAGGCCTTCTCTAAAAGGTATGGTGAAAATACATAGTTTGGAGCGCTACAAGGAAATATCAAGGAATTGTGAACGAGACACCAAATTAGGGATCTCAAATTTAAAAGTTGGTTGAATTGTGATTGGATTGAAAACATCCACCCTAATTTGAATCATTTTCCTACTCATCTTTAGAGATCCCTTTTCCTTCTAGTCCTTCAAATTGCTAATTGTGAAATATGACATTCACTGCCAACATGCTTCTAGCCCAAAGAATTACATGGCACTAGTATAAAGCATCCAACCCTCTAGAATAGGACTAGGCATTCATCACCTACATGCTACTAGAACTAAGGCTTGTGTACCACTATTATAAACCATTATTTCCTCTAAATTAATATGATGCATCCATTTCCTGTATGTGACTAGCAACAAAGCTTATATGTCATTGGAATAAGTCATCCAATTATATATGATGTATGGTTAAGCAATATACAAGTAGAGAATGCTCCTTGATCAATTTAGAGAATTTGTCTCCATATTAGGGGCTATACACCATCTACTTATACCCTTGTAGATTCCTTACTCCATCTATCTTGTTTTTCTTTCAAAGTTAGCCCATGTACCAAGCTTAGTGCTATACATGGAAAATAAACTCATAATTCAAAATAAGTAGTTTTCAAGATTGGCATCCTTTATGGCTAAACTACATATTCTAGGCATTAGTATGATCTTACACCTCAATTGTGTAATTACTATTTACTAATACTATGTAGGGTAAAATGTGAATTCTAGATATGAATAAATTATGCTTGTACCTTGTTATCAATATGAATGTTATCTCATTTGATATTACCTCAATTGATGTTATTCATGGTGGAATACTACATATATGTGAATGAAAGGTTATTGAATTATTATTGTTATTCTAACATTGGAAATTATGATATATACTGCATATGTTGTGAACAATTGATTGTTGTGTGCATGTGTTAGTGGATGTGTAACACCCCTTCATTTTGTTATTTTGATCGAACAGTGTTCGTTAAGTATATTTTTCCTTGTTAGTACGTTGGTTATAAACTTGGTTACTTTTGATCACTAATTATTAAGCGATGTAAACATTATGTTTTGATGTGATGGTACTTTTATCAGATGATGTTATTATTTCATGTTGTGGATTAAATTATCATGTATGTGAATTAATGATGCTTTATGTTTTGATTTTGCAATTAATGATTAGAGATGTCAGTTAGCGATATTGTATTGGTGAAGGGGACGGGATCACATCACTCGCATGCGAGTGCCTTGTGATTCCGCGATTTCCTCTTTATGGTGTGTTTTGATGTTTATATATATGTATGCATGTTCGACACTCGTGTTGTGTGCAGGATGTAGGTACAGGACATTGACTCCACCTAATTTCGCAGGTCTGAGCATGTCCCTTGTTCAATGGAAATGATTGGGAGATAGTAGCTTGGGTTTCGGTGTCGTGACATCACCCTAGCCATAGTAGGTTGTCGGGTTGTCAGTTGGGTTAAGCTATTTGTCTTGTCATCTCGTCTCCCTTTGCTTGCATGATTTAAATTTCCTAGTGAAATGGTGTTGCCTTATTTAATTTTATTGCCAAAAATTCATAATAGAGTGCTCATTGATTTATTAGTTGATTTAATACAATTGACAAATAATCTAACCATGAATTAGATTTATTGTGGATTAAGTAAATTAGTCCAATTGTATTAGCATTATTAAATAATGAGACACAAAAAATATATATATTCATTAGAAGTTGTATTGCTTTCCTCATGTAGGAAAATAAAATTTAAAAATGATTTATTTTAAATGTAATAGTTGGATTCAATTTTGTGAAATAAAATGAATTTAGTTAGCATGGTGGGGTAAATGGAATTTGAATTTAAATGAGCATAATGCATTTGAAAATGGAAAATAAGATTGTTTTATTATTTTCAAAAAAATGAAATATCCAAAATATCCCAATTTGCAATAACTTCTGGTCGGTGGCTAAATTAGGGGTTTGACATTTTTTTTTGGAGGCCATAAGGAAAATGCATTCTTTTTTGAATTATCTTATTTTTTTAGAATTGGGTAATTTGAGAGAGAGCAAGAGGAAACTTGAAGAAATCTTGGAGGAAACTTGAAGAAATTGTTGAAGAGGATTTGGAAAAGCTTGGTGGAGGAGAAGATTGGAAAGAGCACAAGCCTCCATTGAAAGATTTCAAGGTTGGAGAAAACACAAGGTGCTGGTTTAAACTTTATGCAATTTCTTTATTTTGAAAATAGTTTAGAAGCTGTTCAAAATGTGTAAATGGAAGGGAAAACCCATCAAGCAATTTCATTTCAACTTGAATCAAAACTCTCAACAAAAATGGTTTGAATAAAACATGGGGAAATCAATTGAAACAAAAAAATAAGGGGGGGGAGACTCTTGTGAAATTTATGTGTGTTTGAATAGAGCTTCATTTAAACCTTTGAGAAATTTCTGAGGGTATGAGAAAAGCTTCATTTAAATTGGGAAAAAAATGTAAAAACCATCAGATAGTTGGGTTAAATTCTGGGTTTTCCATGATACCATTTGCTTTTCTGTTATTTTAAATTTGTATAAGTTTGAGAAAGTCAGTTTTTAAAACTATAATTCTTTGGAAGTTGTTTTATTTTTATTTTTATTTTTAATTTCTTTTATGTCTCTGTCTGAGATTTCTCTCAGAACAGAGCAGGAGCAGGGTTTCCCCTCTGTTTTCCGTCCCTGTTGCAGCGGTTAATGAAAATAAAATATATTTTTAATTTTTTTATGGTAGTGGGGAGGGGGGACGGCACTGTGGCCGGCCCAGCCCACCCCAGGGGAGGGCCATGGCAGCTCCTCCCATGTGGGAGGCGCTCCACCCAGGGTGAGCTGGGCGCAGCTCACAGCTGCGTCCCAGCCTCCCTTTTTGTTGCAATGACTTTTGTTTTATTTTTTTTAAGTTAGATTTTTTTTTATATTATATTTATTAAATATAATATATATATATAACATGTGTTATATATTATATATTATATTTAATATATATAAATATAAATTTTGTTTATTATTTTATTTTATTTATTTTATTTTTAATAATTAAATATAATATGTATGTTATAATATATATATATATATATATATATATATATATATATTTTATGGGTGCATTAGGTGATAACTATTGTATATTTAAATATCAGTTATATATGTATTTTTAAATATATATATGTAATTGTATATAAATATGTATTGGATATATATATATTATATATAATTGCATAGATATTTAGTATTTATATATAGTTATATTTAAATGAAGAATTTGTTTACAAAAAATTATTGAATGAACAAAAAGAGATGGATTTAAATTTTTAGATGGATCGAGCCAAGGAGAACTAACGTATAGCTAAACCATTGTGGATTGTCAGTGTGATTTGAGCCTCTTGAACCTATGCAAGCTTATGATGAGTTAAATTAGTTAAGCGTACTACATCATTGGGTGAATTGGATTTACGAAATCCTAATTTTAGCTTTTTATTAAAATTGCTTGTAGTGCTTACTTTTGATGTTTGGCATAAATTCTAGGGGTGGGGGAAGTCTAGTCAGTACTATGTAAGTCTTCCAGATAGGTTTTTTTCCTTTTTCTTTTATGTGATTTGGGGTTTCTGTCATGTCGGTCGACCTTGTTTGCCTTGGGTAGTGCTTAATTGTGTTCTGTGTTGTACCCGGTTATCATGAACGGGCTGCGTTGACTTTATGTCGTGTTTAGGGATTCATTATCCCTAGGTTGCACTTGAGTACCCTTTGGTGGTGGCATAGTTCCACGTGTTGTCTTAGAGAAGTGGCTTGCATTGAGGGCCGACACACAAAGTGGTGCCAGGAGATCTCAATGTAAGTTGGTTAATTCAGTGAAAACTTAAACCAATTAATTAGCATAGGTGGTACCAACATTTAAAAAGATTAATTTTTCCTCGCTCATGGATGCAAGTGCTTGCATAGGCTTGGGATGAGACGAGAAGGCCTGGAATGGCAAGATCGTTATCTTGTCCCTTCGAAAGATAACTGATTCCGCATTGGTTTGCATGTGGGGCCGGGAGTCGTTAGAGGTTACCAGGATATCCTGAGATGGGGGCGGGGACCTAGGAAGACTTGCCAGGATATCCCATGCGACATTGTGATGACACTTCTCCTAAGTCAGCATTATGTTTGTATTCGTGATGTGTTCATGTGTTTAGAATCTGGAAGCATTGTTACCTTTATGTCATGTGATATCATGTTCGTATCCTTTCTAGTTGAGTCATGTTGTCTATGTATAGAGGTTGTTGGTCATGCCCTGAAACTCTTGTTACTATCTCCTAGCACGGGGGGTGAGCCTTCGGGTATCACATGGTTGGGTGGAACGTGCACCTTATTCCGTTGTTTCGGCATTGGATTATGTGGTTGAGGCTTTCGTGTTGGTGAGCTCGTGGGATGCAGATGTTTCCTTGGTTTCATTATGCTAGTGCTTTTTTATTTTATTTACCCTTCATTTTTATCGAGGTGGAAATTGTAATAAACAATCATGTCATTGATTTACCTCATTCTGGGAATGAGAGATGTAATTGTAATAGTATAACTTTTGTCCTTAGTAACCATGAAGGATCTCATGGTCTTATTGGAAATCTCATGTATGGAATGTATGTGCTTAAATTAGATTAAGTGAATGTTGTTATATTTCATTTCATGCATGTTGTTTTAATTTGTGGATTAAATTAATCTTTGTCACGTGACCTTAGGGGATTGTTGGCTTTGTGTTGTTATCATGTATGTATTTGTTTTGTTTTAAAAAAAAAATTGTAGTGAAATTGTTAGTAGTTTGCAACTTCCCCTAGGGTTGCGTGGCGGGGCGTTACAGGATGCAAGTATGTGTTCATTCCTCCAGGAGGAGGGGAAGTATCACTCAGGAGAATATCTTGGTTTGGTAACTAGTAAAAGTAAACTATTTGAGCATTAACAAAAACCACATTAGAATGATTGAGTTGAGTTAGTTTTTGGGTAGTAGTTAAGTCATTGTTAGCTGATATGTTTGCATTTGAGAGTCTTTTTTAATACTACATACATTATTAGGTGATGTTTATCTATTTGAGTTGTTGAGATATTTCTTGTACTATTACAATTATATTGACAAGTGGAATGTACATGGAAGTATGTGTATATATAGCACATGCATGTCAATGGGCTCTAACAAAATGTATATGCATATGTATATATGTACCACACATAAACACTTACCAATATGATGGTAATCATGAATAGCTATAATGTGAATCAGATGTGAACATATATATATATATAAATGTATGTATGTATGTATAATATATATACATGTATCCATATGTATATGTATCTCGATACATGCATACATTTGTGAATGGAAACTCTCATATGGATGCATCAATATATATACCTACACATACATGTACATAGAGGCATGTGCATTTATACATATATATATGCATACATTCAATATAATGTGTTTCTTATATACTATCTTACATGTACTCATATATATATATATATATAATATAAATTTAGCATATTATATAAGTTATTTGAAATCAACTAAATCTTATTTAATTGAAGCTGATATATTAAAGGGTGTTATAGTAAATAGAGACTATATGAATGGAGGTCAATAATAGTCAATATTGACTATGTGAAATAAAGTTGATTTAATAGCTTATGACTATTGAGTGTAAACTAATTATCATTTTGGATGAAACATGATATAATTCCTTGCTTGCATTTGATATTGTTGTGCATAATTTTCTTGACTTGGTCAATGCCATTAGTGAGACAAAGTGTGACTTTGTTTAACGTATTAAACTATTCAAGTTGATTCATCCACCAAATGGATCAATGAAAACTTGTCATAAAATGGAGGTTCACTAAGTTTAACCGCACCAAATATGAAGGAAATGGAATTGTAAATGGTGCCAACTTTGAGTTTGAATTGTTGTATATTTCTTCTCATTATGACAATTTGAATTAAGCATATGCTATTTAAATAAGTCTTCTAATTGTTGTTACTAACAATTCGACCTGTAGGTGATTATACTAAGTATTATCTTGTAAATTCATCATCTTCCTAATGTTTTTCATGTGTTGCTTGGCATGAAGCTCACTATTCATTAACATTCCTAAACTTTAGGCTTTGAGGTTACTTGGTTGCTCTATAAATAGTTGAACCATTTTATTTGAGAGGGACACATTATTCCATAAGATATTACATCTTTTTCAATTCCAAATTTTGTATATTTGTAGCCATACTTTTCTTTGCATTAAGAAAAAGAAAGGAAGATAGCTCATATAGTTGAGAGGAGATATATTTTTAATGGAGTAAGCTATCAACTTGTGAGGTAGAGTTTATAGTGACATACTTGAGGAGATGATTACCAAGCTTGCTATTCTATAAAAGGTTGCATTTCTACCATTTGATTTGGATAAGCGATAACAGGCATGGGGATCTCTTGTTCTTTGTTATTTTACTTTTGAATATGTGTCTTGCATGCATGGTTGAGATATCTTTTCCAGTATAAGCATTAAAGAATTTTTATTGTTTGAAAAGGAAGTTGAAGCTACTATGCTATTTTCATGTTGTTTTTTTAAGTACTCTATAGTAGTAGATGGGTGTTTATCATAAGTATTTTATACTAGGTATGATTGAACACGGAAAGCACATATGGTGCATTTAGATAAGTTATTGATTTAACCAGGAAAACTTGTGTTTGCTCCTAGGATAGATAATCGAGCATGGGAGGGAGTTTAAAGTACTTACAAGTAGGGTTATCCAATTATATAGGTTAATTTTGGAATGATGGACTATCCATAGAAGGAAATACCTAACTTGTGTACTTACTAGTTAAGTCTAGTTTATCCCAAGTAGATTAATATGGCTATAGGTTATCTGGGATGATGGACTATCAATTGAAGAAAATACCTATGCATAGCTTAAGATAGCCTTAAGTCAAATTGGCCGTGAGTAGTGTATGTGATAGAAGAATCCACTCGAAGTACTGAATGAGAACACTTTGGCCAAAGTAGTGTGAAAGTATGAGACTACACTCTAGTTTGTGTGACTACCAAGACTACACTATCAGTTTACCATGATCCAATATTACTTGCTAGACATGGATTATGGGATTACAAGTTCTAGTTATGTAGGACACAATAGTATGCTCAATTGGTTGTCATTATCCGTTACTCTACTAATCTCTTCATCAAAGGGAAGGGTCATTTATCAAATGATAGATGTGTAAGGGACTGCACTAAGAGTCCATGCTTGGCAAAAAATCACCTAAGTGATGCTTCTCCTCCACAACAGGTAATAGAAGAACTAGGATTTGAAAGGAAGGATCCTGGACCATCTTATAGCTATGTGTTCTAAAGCTCTTTGAGCTATGCATATAAATGTATGCTTTCTTTTATTGATGTATTTTGTGAAATGAAAAGGAATTCATGTTGTATTATGTTATGCATCTTGGTTGAAAGTTATCAATAACGAAGGAATTTTTTTTATTACAATGGTTTGTTACTCTGTTTATTTACTTGTAAGGTGTAAATTTAGAAATTTTTACTTCTATAAGGGTTAATATGTTACATGTGGTATCAAAGCTACCAGGTTCAAGCACTGAAACCTATGAGCTCATTATGCAACAATGTGTAAACCTTATCAGAAGATAATGGTTGAAAACTTCTTGTGCCACAACAAGAGAAAAAAACATGGGGAAGTGAAAAGGAAGATGTGAATTTCTAAAAATTTGTGTAGATTTGGGACTTGTTAAGATTCATCCCTAGATTAGGAACTCCTAAATCAACAACTTATGATATTACCTAGGATTGTGAAAGATTATGCAAACAAGTTAAGTAGGAAGGTTAAGAATAATAACCAACATATACCTTTATCCTAAGAAATAGTTATATGACTCTAAGGGGATGGGAAGAAATGAGATAACCCCTTTATAGTAGCAACCTATAGTTGTAAAGTGTAAAAATTATTAGATTTAGTGAAAAGATAAAAAAAAATTTGTGTGCAACATCATCATAAATAATATTGAAGTAGAAAGTAAATGAGGGTGGTATCCATAAGGTTGGAGAACTGTTGACAAATCTAATTCTTGTGTAAAGATTTTCAAGAAAAGGGTTAGTACCTAGAAAAACATAAAAGACTAGAATGGTCAAAACGAAGTAATCAATGATGTGGGCATGGTTCCACAAATTAAAATCAATGATATTATTGGAGTTTTGATTAAAATGAGAAAAATAGGCCAAACAACTCTAGTATCTCTAAAGGTTATGGGAGAATAGGATTCAAAGCATTGGAATAATGCCACTTGAAAAGGTGATTGTAGGAAAGAAACTTGTAAAAATAAAGCAAGTTGGATTGACCAAAGGTTTGGATTGTACATAGATTGGTTGGAGTATAAGATGAAATAACCAACATGATAGTGAAAATCAGAACTATGTGTCAAAGCAATAGAAGTTGTAAGTGAAAAAACACTCTAAGTTGAATGGTGCATCAACCAACGAAGCTTTATGAGCATGGACATTCCTCTACAAAAAGGATATTGAAAATAAAATTGGATTATTAGTGTGCCTCTTAAACTTCTAGGTTGTTGATTATTCATTATATCTCATATTGGATGATCTAAAATATTGAATCTACAAAATAGAAATCAATGATGAATCTAAATTTGGAAAAAGTATGCTCAAAGTATACCATTGAGGCAGGAAAAGGAAAAATAAAGTCAACAACAAGTAATAACAAATCATTTCAAAGAAGCAAGTGTTTACTAGGAGTTGAACTTTGAGTAGATCGAATGTCATAACACTAAGGGGGGAAGAAAGAGAGTGGATTGATCTAGCTGGCACCAACGGAGAATTAATGACTTTGAAGATAGATAACAGATTGATTTATCATCCCATACCTTATATTTATATGATTGGAAGATCAAATGATATTAGCATCAATGCCTTAGAAAAATATAGGTGGATAATTTGATCATGATAGGAAAGATCATTGTCTAAGGGATTGTAAAGGGAAGATCTAGGTTATTCATGAATTGGAAGAAAGTGTCACTACACTCCTAAATACCTTATATTATCAAGACATGATGTCAATTAATTCATACATTTAACCAATGAGAAAGGAAAAAGGTATTGGGATTTTTGGAAAAAGATAAATGGAAAGGTCAAGGATTATGACCTATTATCATCCCATACCTTGCATTTATCTGATTGAAAGATAAACTGATATTAACATTGATTCCTTAGAAAAAGATAGGAAGATAATTTCATCATGATATGAAAGATCATTTTCTAAGGGATTGGAAAGGGAAGATCTAGGTTACTCATGAATTGAAAGAAAGTGTCTCTATAGTCCTATATACCTTATATGGGGAATTTAGATAACAATGTTATTTCTATATATAAGTAGTAGTAATACATATTATGAAATATATACATGTCGTAAAGTGACTTGACACTATAGCTTACTATGCTAAGAAACCTGGGAATGATAAGGTATAGTGATGGAGTGAAAGATAAGGTAGGATGTGATGTTATCCAACCACATCAATTATCTTTACTTGATTGATCACTACATTAATCTTGAATGAAACCCTAGAGGTTTAAGAATAACCTAATTGGGATGAGATTTTCATTTGGTTAAAGAGAGAAACCTTAGGTTAATTTTTACCTATTAGGTGATGAGGGCACAGCCCAAGACACAGAAAATAACCCACAAACAAGAGAATAATTTTATTATTCAGAAAATGAAGCTTCTTACATGCAGAAGATCTCAATCCCCAAGTTCTACAACACATGCAAGTTACAGAAAGCTACAGGATAACCCTCTCGCAATATGTGAGCTTGTCCCCAAAAAGCTACCCAAAAAAATTAGAAACCCGCCCATAAATAGAGCTCCTCTTTAGTTTGGAGGGAAAACAACATTCAAATTTGAGTTTAGGCGGTTTGGCGCCGAAAATTTACAACATAAAGTTCAAATTTCAAAAGAGCATTTGCAATTGTATCTTCTAGAAAGTGTGCCAACTTCCCGGGGCCATAACTTTTGATTCGGGGCTCTGATTCGCAAACCGTTTGAACCGTTGGAAAGGTCTCGAAGTCAAGAACCTGCTCAAAATACCCTATGCCAATTTCGGAAAGTTTCAGGGCCATTTCAGGAGCTCTAAGTGCCTCAAATCCAACTAAGAAGATTTTCAAGTGCAAATCTGGGAAACTAAAAGTGCAACATCTTTCAACCCAGGAATAGAAAATGAAAACCATAAATTAGGAATTTCATTATGACGAAAAGGGTATCCAAAAAAAATCTACAAACCAAGAAACTTGAAATTTAACTATTTTTGGGTGATGCAAGATTACCCTTACACCACTGGATGCTCTTGCATCAGACACCCAGGGTAATTTGAGAAGTGACCATGTCACGTCTCATATGGTGGAGGAAAAACCCAAACGGTCAACCTCTGCCTTAAGCAGCCAGGATGAATCTTCAACAGGCCTTCCTTTCCATTTCATCAGATATTCTTCATACTGCCTGTTCCTAGTACTCCTTCCCACACAACTATCTAGGATTTCTTAAATCTCCTCCTTTTCTGAAGTAGGTGCTAGAATCCCACACTGTTCCATCGTTGGTACTTCCTCTGCACCACCTTCATGATACTCTATCAAATCTGAAATGTTGAACACAAGAGAAATGTTGAATCCATCTGGCAACTCTACCTCATATGCATTCCCTGAATCATGCCTCTTCAAAATTTTATAGGGACTAAACTTCTTCAACTTCAATTTGTTATATGTTCCCACTGGAAACCTTTCTTTCCTCAAGTGGACCATCACTTCCTCACCAATCTGAAACTCCTTATACCTCCTCTTCTGATCTGCCTCAGCCTTATACTGCATATTCATCTTGTTAATATGTTCTCTTACCATCTCATGTATATCCTTAATGTTCTACAAATCTTCACTAACACTTATTTCTCTTGGTCCATCTTCCTCAATTCTCGAGCTGCTATGGGCTACCTCCATACACAATCTAGAATGGTGATCTACCAAGAAATTTCATGGGATGCACTATTGTAAGAAAAAAATTCTCGTGATGGGGTAAGATCAGTCCCATCCCTTTGGCTTGTCTCCCTACCAAACATTCAAAAGAGGGTTACCTAGACTCCTGTTAACAACCTCTGTCTACCCATCTACTTGTGGATGGTGTGCAAAATTGAACTTCAACTCTGTCTACAGCTTCTTCCACAAGGTCCTCTAAAAGTACCCCACAAATTTGGTGTCACGATCTGAAACAATACTCTTTGGCAGACCATGTAGCCTCACCACCTCTTTGAAGAACAAGTCAGCAATGTGGACTGCATCATGGGTCTTCTGACATGGAATGAAATGTGCCATCTTCTAAAACCTATCAACAACCACAAAGACTGAATCATTCCCTCATTGTGTCCTTGGCAAACCAAGAACAAAGTCCATACTTATATCTTCCCATGGCCTCTCTAGTACGTAAGGGCTGATATAAGCCTATATTCGCCCCACCCCTTAGCCATCTGGATATACCCTACAACTGTATTAAACTTCGCTACATCCTCGCGGACAACCGAGCTTTACCACACAATGCTCTCACCGATAATGGCAATGGTCTTATCCCGACCAAAATTTCCTACCATTCCTCCACTATGCTTCTCCTTTATCAGGTTCTCCCTCATGGAACTCCTCGAGATACACAATTGACTTCCCTTTAATAACATGCCATCCTGGGTTATGAAATCTAGCCACCTTGTCCTGTCCACTGTAACAAGTTCCTTGCAAGCTTTCCAAGCCTCTGCAAAATTAGGATCTTCTGCATACAGTGTCTTGAGTTCATTAAACCCAACAACTTAATCTGCATCTTTGTCATCAATGTATGCCTCCTACTTGCTGCATCTACAACCCTATTTGACTTCCTACCCTATGTTTCCAAAAACAAAGGTATAACTCCTGCAAAACTCTACCCATTTCCATATATGCCTCGATGACTTTCCCTGACTATTTAGGTACTGCAAGGCCTGATGATCAGTATATAGAACAAATTCCTTCGGCAACAAATAATGTCTCCATTTCTTTAATGCTTGAACTATTGCATAAAATTTCTGATCATTTACAGAATACTTTCTCTTTGCATCATTTAACTTTTCACTAAAATAGGAAATGTGCTTACCTTCTTGGCTCAACACTGCTCCTATGGCACAACCATTGGCATCACAATCCACTTGAAACACCTTGTTGAAATCTAGGAGAGCTAGAATAGGTTGCTCTATCACCCTCTGCTTCAACAGTTCAAAAAAAATTTATGTTCCAGTGCTCCACTTGAATTCTTTTCTATCCCCTCTCATTGTTTCAGTCAGGGGTCCACAAATACTACTAAAATTTCTAATGAACTTTCTATAAAAACTAGCCAAACCATGGAAAGATCTCACCTCGGTAGCAGTTCTTGAGGTAGGCCATTCTAGAATAGCCTTTTCCTTCTCTGGGTCCATCTTGAGACCTTCTATTGGGACAACAAACCCCAAGTACACTAACTCCCTCTTCACAAAACTACACTTCTTCAGATTCATCAATAGTTTCTCTTCTCTTAACTTCTCAAAGGCTCTTCAAATATGCATTATATGCTCATCTAATGTCTTACTGAAAATCAAAATATCATCTAAATACACAATAACAAAACTTCCTATAAATTCTTTTAGGACCTTGTTCATGAGCCGCATGAATGTGCTCGATGCATTGGTTAGTCCAAAAGGCATGAATAACCACTCGTACAGGCCCTCTTTGGTTTTGAAGGCAGTCTTCCATTTGTCTCCCTCTCGAATCCGGATCTGGTGATATCCACTCTTCAGATCAATCTTTGTGAAGTACTGAGCTCCACTCAAACAATCCATCAGGTCATCCATCCTTGGCAGGGGAAATCTATACTTGATTGTTATCTTGTTTATGGCTCGGGAATCTGTACACATCCAACACTTATCCTTCTCTTTGGTGTGCTAGTACTTGTATCGCATGGACTCAAACTCTCCTGTGACAAACCTTTCAACAACTCTTGAACTTGTCTCCTGCTCACAACTCTATTTACTGCCGATTCATTCTATGAGCTGCCTTATTTGGAAAACTGCTCCAGGAATCAAGTCAATTTGATGACTAATCTTCATTATTGGTGGTAAACCCTCAGGTACATTATCAGAAACAATATCCTGAAACTCATCCAACATCCTAGAAACTTTTTCTAGAACCTTCTCACTATCCTCCTTACTCACTCTAGGAATCAATGCATAACACACATGCTCATGCTTCATACCTTCTAAAAATTTTCTTCCATCTACATAACAAATTCTAACACTACTGCATACCTTTTCTTCACTCTCCTTTAGGGGTTTCAACTTGTGATGGACCCCATCCTTTGTCAAGGAATAAGTGTTTGCATGGCCATCATGTATAGCTCGCCTACCGAACTACCACGGCCTTCCCAACAACATGTGACATGCATCCATGGGGATGATATCACAGAGTACCTCATCATGGTAGCTCTTGATCTTGAACTTTACTAGGCACTACTCATTGACCAAAATTTTTTGGTCTTTCTGCAACCAAGCAATCCGATAGGGATGCGGGTGTCTTTCCCTCTTCAGCTTCAACTTTGTGACCATCTCCTTTGACTCCAGATTATCAGTGCTCCCACTGTCAATAATGACATCACAAAATTTTCCTTCACACTTGCACCTTGTGTGAAACAAATTCTTCTTTTGTTCTGGTTCCTTTTCCTCAGTCACTAGGGATCTCCTAATCACTAGGGTTTCTCCCCTTTCAGCATCATTTGAATGTTCAGATTGGGCCTCCTCATCTACATGCACAACCCTTCCACGACCTTTTGTCCTTTTGTCTGCCCTTCCTTGGTGTTGTGGGCATTCATAGGCTCGATGCCCTTCTTCACCACACTGGAGACATGTTCCTCTAAAACCACCTCTTCCAGATCCTTGTCTATATCTCCCTCGTCCTCTACCTCTTTGATCACACTGTTTTTATCAAGAGGGCACTAGAAGTTGTCATTCCTTTGGCTTTGGCTGGTACCCACATCTTCACTTTTCTTTTCATCATCATTTCGGCTTCCTAAATGTCTTCCATTGCCCCTTCCGCTTTGACCTCCTTGTCCTTTTTGCTTGCCATCAAAATGTTTTGTTCAGCTTCTCTTCCACCTTTAGAGCAAACTGATATACATCCTCAATGGTGGTAATTCTGACTAGGCTTAACACCTCCTGAATGCTCGGTCATAACCCATTAAGATATCAAACTACCTTCTTATTGGCCTCTGTGTGACCCGTTCTGATGATTATCTTGTGAAAATCTTCAGTATATTCTTTCACAGATCTGCTTCCTTGCTTCAACCCTTGCAATTTCTTCAACAGATCTAACTCGTAGTCCACCGGGTAAGGAACTCCGCTTTCTTCTACCATGTGATCCTATCCGTGATCTTGACTTTTCCTCCTTTTGATTTCTTTCCAACTGACCTCTTTCCACAAAATAATCGTATGGCCTTCAAATATTTTCTTGGTAAACTTAACCCGGACCGGTCTCCTCTATTTCCTCATACTCAAAACATTCTTCCAGCTTGTTGATCCAGTCGATCAGTTCTTCCGGGTTTAGACTTCCGGAATAACTGGGGACTTATACTCTGAGTGTTTTCTCGATCTTCTAAATGGCCCTTATTAGCCGCATTTGGTCTTGATCAATTGCTTCTTCTTCCTCTTCTATATCTAAACCTTCATCCTCTCCTTCATCCTCACTTTCCTCCCTCGGGTTTAACCCTCTTCTCAACTGCTCTTGTAATGCATCAAACTGTCTCTGGAGGGCTACCAGTGCATCTCTTCCACCAACATTTCTACCACCTCGACCACCTCTAGCACTAATTGATCACGCCTACTTATCACTCTGAGTAATATTTTTGACTCATCACAACTGTGGTCCCTGTGCGAATCAGCTTCACCACGATCTCAGTTTCACACGCCAAGAAAACTCAGCCTACTTACTTTGGATGAGGTGGGCATAGCCCGAGACATAGAAAATAACCCACAAACAAGAGAATAATTTTATTATTCAGAAAATGAAGCCTCTTACATGTAGAGGATCTCAATCCCCAAGTTCTACAACACATACAAGTTACAGAAAGCTACAGGATAACCCTCTCGCAATATGCGAGCTTGTCCCCAAAAAGCTACCCAAAAAAATTAGAAACCCACCCATAAATAGAGCTCCTCTTTAGTGTGAAGCCAAAACAACATTCAAATTTGAGTTTAGGTGATATGTCGCTGAAAATTTACAACATGAAGTTCAAATTTCAAAAGAGCATTTGCAATTGTATCTTCTAGAAAGTGCGCCAACTTCCCAGGGCCATAACTTTTGATCCGGGGCTCCGATTCGCAAACCGTTTGAACCATTGGAAAGGTCTCGAAGTCAAGAACCCATTCAAAATTCTCTATGCCGATTTCAGCAAGTTTCAGGGCCATTTTGGGAGCTCTAAGTGCGTCAATTCCAAATCAGAATATTTTTAGGTGCAAATCTAGGAAACTAAAACTGCAATATCTTTCAACCCAGGAATAGAAAATGAAAACCTTAAATTGGGAATTTCATTATGACGAAAAGGGTATCCAAAAAAAATCTACAAACTGAGAAACTTGAAATTTAACTATTTTTGGGTGATGCAAGATTACCCTTACACCACTGGATGCTCCTGCCTCAGACACCCAGGGTAATTTGGGAAGTGACCCCGTCACGTCTCAGATGGTGGAGGAAAAACCCAAATGGTCAACCTCTACCTTAGGCAACTAGGATGAATCTTTGACAGGCCTTCTTTTCCATTTCACCAGATATTCTTCATACTACTTGTTCCTGGTACTCCTTCCCACATGACTATCTAGGATTTCTTCAATCTCTTTCTTTTCTGAAGTAGGTGCTGGAATCCCACACTGTTCCATCGTTGGTACTTCCTCTGCACCACCTTCATGATACTCTGTCAAATCTGAAATGTTGAACACAGGAGAAACGTTGAATCCATCTGGCAACTCTACCTCATATGCATTCCCTGAATCATGCCTCTTCAAAATTTTATAGAGACCAAACTTCTTCATCTTCAATTTGTTATATGTTCCCACTGGAAACCTTTCTTTCCTCAAGTGGACCATCACTTCATCACCAATCTGAAACTCCTTATACCTCCTCTTCTAATCACTTTAGCCTTATACTGCATATTCATCTTGTTAATATGTTCTCTTACCTTTCTGTATATCCTTGATGTGTTTTTTGTAAAATCTTCTGGCCAAAGACTTATTTTCTTCTCTCTTGGTCCATCTTCCTCAATTTTAGAGTTGTTCTGGGACTGCCTCCATACACAATCTAGAATGGTGATCTACCAATGCTTCTGTTGACATAATTATTGTAAGAAAATTCTACCTGGGGTAAGATCAAGTCCCATCCCTTTGGGTTTATCTCCTATTAACAACTCCGCAAGAGGTTACCCTCAATTCTATCAACCCCTGTCTATTCATCCGCTTGTGGATGTGGTGTGCGTAACTCAACTTCAACTCTGCCTTCAGCTCTTTTTCCATATGTCCTCCAAAAAGTACCTCCTACAAATTTGGTGTCACTTTATCTGAAATAATAATACTTTAAGGCACCGTGTAGCCTCACCACCTCGGAAGAACAGTTTAATGACTTATCATAGGTCTTCTCGACATGGAATGAAATGTACTATCTTCAAACCTATCAACCACCACAAAGATCAATCATTCCCTCGTTGTGTCCTTGGAAAACCAAGAACAAAGTTCATACTTATATCCTCCCATGGCCTCTCTGGTACAGGTAAGGGCTAATATAAGCCTATATTGTGGCTCACTCCTTTAGCCATCTGACATACCTTGCATCTTTGTATAAACTTCTTCACATCCTATGACAATTGAGGCCAATAATAATGCTCACTGATAATGGCAATGGTCTTATCCCGACCAAAATGTCCCGCCATTCCTCCACTATGCTTCTCCTTTATCAGGTTCTCCCTCATGGAACTCCTCGGGATATACAATTGACTTCCCTTAAATAACATGCTATCCTGGATTATGAAATGTTTCACCTTGTCCTCTCTCCATCAGAACAGTTCCTCGTGTTTTCCAAGCTCGTGAAATTTGATCTTTCTCTCAGATATAGTGTCTTAAGTTCATTGAACCCAACCACTTCAATCTGCATCTTTGTCATCAATGTATGCCTCCTACTTAAGGCATCTATAACCCTATTTGACTTCCCACTCCTATGTTTCAAAACAAAGGTATAACTCTGCAAAAACTCTACCCATTTCATATGCCTCTGATTTAATTTTCCCTCACTATTTAGGTACTGCAATGCCTGATGATCAGTATACAGAACAAAATTGTTTCAAATAATGTCTCCCATTTCTTTAATGCTTGAACTATTTACAAAATTCCTAATCATATATGTGTAATAATTTTCTGCATCATTTAACTTTTCACCAAAACAGGCAATGCCTTTACCTTTCTGCCTAACATCAGCTTCCTATGGCACAACCACCGCACCACAATCCACTTGAAACACCTTTTTAAAATTCGAGCTGAAAAGGTCACTCACAATTCCTAGCTCAACAGCTCAAAAATTTTTTCCCATCTTTGCTTCACTTGGAATTTCTTTTTATCCCTCTCCATTGTTTTAGTCAGGGTCCAGCAAATACTAAAATTTCTAATGAACTTTCTATAAAAACTAGCCAAACCATGGAAATATTCCCACCTTAGGCAATTCTGCAGCCACTGAATAGCCTTCACCTTCTCTCGGGTCCATCTTTGCAGACCTTCTCACGAGACAACAAACCCCAAGTACACTAACTCCCTCTTCACAAAATTGCACTTCTTCGGATTAATCAACAGTTTCTCTTCTCTTAACTTCTCAAAGGCTCTTCGAATATGCATCAGATGTTCATCCAATGTCTTACTGAAAATCAAAATATCATCTAAATACACAATAACAAAACTTCCCATAAATTCTTTTAGTACCTCATTAATGAGCCGCACGAATGTGCTCGGTGCATTGGTTAGCCCAAAAGGTATGACTAACCACTCGTATAGGCCCTCTTTGGTTTTGAAGGCAGTCTTCCATTCGTCTCCCTCTCGAATCTGGATCTGGTGATATCCACTCTTCAAATCAATCTTTGTGAAGTACTGAGCTCCACTCAAAAATTCCATTAGGTCATCCATCTTTGGCAGGGAAAATTTGTACTTGATTGTTATCTTGTTTATGGCTCAGGAATCTATACACATCCGCCACTCCCCATCCTTCTTTGGTGCTAGTACTCCAGGTACTGCACATGGAATCAAACTCTCCTGTATCAAACCATTTCTCAACAACTCTTGAACTTGTCTGTTCAACTCCTCATTTTCTGTTGGAGTCATTCTATGAGCTGCCTTATTTGGCAAACTAGCTCCAGGAATCAAGTCAATTTGATAACTGATCTTCCTTATTGGTGGTAAACCCTCAGGTACATTATCAAAAACAATATCCTAAAACTCATCCAACATCCCAAAAACTTCTTCTAGAACCTTCTCACTATCCTTCTTACTCACTCTAGGAATCAATGCATAACACACATGCTCATGCTTCATACCTTCTAAAAAATTTCTTCCATCTACATAACAAATTCTAGCACTACTACATACATTTTCTTCGGTCTCCTTCAGAGGTTTCAACTTGTGACGGACCCCATCCTTTGTCAAGGAATAATTGTTTGATTGGCCATCATGTATAGCTCGCCTATCAAACTGCCATGGCCTCCCCAACAACATGTGACATGCATCCATGGGGATGATATCACAGAGTACCTCATCATGGTAGCTCTCGATCTTGAACTTTAGTAGGCACTGCTCATTGACCAAAACTTTGTGGTCTTTCTGCAACCAGGCAATCTAATACGGATGTGGGTGTCTTTCCTTCTTCAGCTTCAACTTTGTGACCATCTCCTCTAACACTATATTATCATTGCTCCCACTGTCAATAATGACATCACAACATTTTCCTTCACACTTGCACCTTGTGGAAAACAGATTCTTCCTCTATTCTGGTTCCTTTTTCTCAGTCACTAGGGCTCTCCTAATCACTTTGTGTTTCCTTCAAAGATCATCTAAATGTAGAAACGATTGGGCCTCCTCATCTACATGGAACCTTCCACTTAATCTTCTAGCCTTTGTTCACCTTCCTGGTAAGTTAGGTACAAATATAGGCTTGATGTCTCTCTTCACCACACTCGGAAGCATGTTCCTCTGTGTCTCACCGCCTGTATCCTTGTCCATATCTCCCTCGGCTCCCTCTACCCCCTTTGATCACCACTTCCTCATTTTGATCATGAGGCTGTGAGAAGTTTTCATTCCTTTGCCTCTCGGGTTGGTACCTACATCTTCACTTTCTTTCATCATTTCACTTCCCTAATGTCTCTGCATTGCCCTTCCACTTTGACCTCCTTCTCAGCCCTTTTTGCTTAAGCATCAACCCTGTTCAAATTTTCTTCCACCTTTCTCAGAAAGCAAATCGATACACATCCTCAATGGTGGTCATTCGACTAGGCTTAACTCCTCCTCAATGCTCGCCAGAACTCCATTAAGATATCGGGCTACCTTCTCCTTATTGGCCTCTCAGGTGACCCGCTCTAATGATTATCTTGCAGTAAATCTTCAGATATTCTTTTCTCACGTGATCTACTTCCCTTGATTCAACCTTGCACTTCTTTCAACAGATCTAACTCAGAGTCCATCAAAAGGAACCGCTTCTTCAGTTTCTCTACCATGTGATCCCATCCGTGATCTTGACTTTTCTCTTCAATTTATTTCCAACTGGACCTCTTTCCACCAAATACTGGCATGGCCCTTCATCTTCATTTTCAAACTTAACCCGACTCGGGTCCTCTATTTCCTCATACTCAAAATATTCTTCTAGCTCGTTGATCCAATCGATCAACTCTTCTGGGTTCTGACTTCTGGAATAACTAGGGACTTCTGCTCTGGGTCTTTTCCCGATCTTCGAAATGGTCCTTATTAGCCGCATTTGGTCTTGATCAATTTCTTCTTCTTCCTCTTCTACATCTGAACCTTCTTCCTCTCCTTCATCCTCACTTTCCTCCCTCAGGGTTAACCCTCTTCTCAACTGCTCTTGTAATGCATCAATCTGTCTCTATAGGGTTGCTAGTGCATCTCTTCCACCAGCATTTATGCCGCCTCGACCAGCTCTAGCACCACCACAGCTACCAGGCATCACTCTTGGAGGCATATTTCTTGACCTCAACCCACAACCATGGTCCTGGTGTGAACTGCCTCACGATCGACGATCTGTCCACATGCTCAAGAAAACCCGCTCTGATACCACTTGATGAGGGCACAGCCCGAGCCACAGAAAATAACCCACAAACAAGAGAATAATTTTATTATTTAGAAAATGAAGCTTCTTACATGTAGAGGATCTCAATCCGCAAGTTCTACAACACATGCAAGTTACAGAAAGCTACAGGATAACCCTCTTGCAATATGCGAGCTTGTCCCCAAAAAGCTACCCAAAAAAATTAGAAACCCATCCATAAATAGAGCTCCTCTTTAGTGTGGAGCCAAAACAACATTCAAATTTGAGTTTAGGCGGTTTGCCGCCGAAAATTTACAACATGAAGTTCAAATTTCAAAAGAGCATTTGCAATTGTATCTTCTAGAAAGTGTGTCAACTTCCCAGGGCCATAACTTTTGATCTGGGGCTCCGATTCGTGAACCGTTTGAACCGTTGGAAACGTCTTGAAGTCAAGAATGCACTCAAAATCGCTACATCGATCTCGGAAAGTTTCGAGGCCATTTCGGGAGCTCTAAATGCCTCAAATCCAACTTGGAAGATTTTCAGGTGCAAATCTAGGAAACTAAGACTGCAATATCTTTCAACCCAGGAATAGAAAATGAAAATCGTAAATTAAGAATTTCATTATGACGAAAAGGGTATCCAAAAAAATATCTACAAACTGAGAAACTTGAAATTTAACTATTTTTGGGTGATGCAAGATTTCCCTTACACCACTGGATGCTCCTACATCATTAGGTTGGTAAACCATAGGTTTTTGGGCATGACACTTATAGGCTACTCTTCCACTCTTAGGATGTTTCACCTAAAAGGAGAAAGATAAACCTCATGAAAAATCAAGGTGGTTCACTCAAATTAAAATGTGTATGATGTTATTAAGACTAAATGAGATGATTTAAATCCAATAATATGAAATAATTGAGCAATTATGAATGCAAAATCTAAGAAACAAGTAATGTTGGAAAACATAGCGATATTTGTAAAAAGCTTAAAAGAATGAACAAAAATGCAAATTAAACCAAACAGAGGGTTTTTCTTTAGAATGTGTGCACCTATAGAAAAGTGAATAATACTAGAGAGTAATCTAGAAATATTTCAAATCTAATTTTGAGCTTACTGGGACTCATTTGCTAGCTTGGGTGAATTAGTCCCAACTCAGGATTTCTTTGTCCAAAAAATGTTTTCTATTAAATAGGTGTCAAGATCTATATCTAAATCAAAATGGAACCTCAAGAGGGACTCATTCGCCATGCATGGTGAATCAGTCCACTTTTAAATTTCTATGATTTCAAGTTTTTGTTTTTCACCTTGACACCTATACAACACTTTTTGGTGTAATCCTGAATTGGGATCTCAAAAAATTCCTACAAAACAACTTAAAATTATTTGTCTAATGGGTGATTTTCCTTGGTCAAACCTGTATTTGGGTAATTGAACCTTAAATAGAGAAAAATTTGCATAAAACCCTAGCCTTTAGTATGTTAAAGACTAGGAAAATCTAAGGTATGTCAAAAACCTTATTCTATTGTGCTAGAACAAGTGATGCAAATGTGATTTGAGTGATGGAAGACCTCAACCCTAGAAATCCCACAACACATCAAAAATGGAGATAAAATGACATGAAAATGAGATGCAAATGACATGCAAACCTTAATCTAAAGCTGGAGAAGAAAATGGAAGATGGAATCAATTTGAAACCAAGTCTTTAGGTGTGATTTGATGGCTAGTTGCATCTCCTCAACCTAGATTTCTCCACGATTCACTAGAGGAATCCATCATCAAGCCTTTGCAATGTTGAATCTTGATAAAAAAGTGAGCTTCAAGACCTATAAAAACCCTAGTTTGTAGCCCTAAAACTTCAACTTTGCTAATGAAACTTGTTGTAGAAGACTTTACTTTAGATTTTTTTTTTTGTGAAATGAATAAAAGATGTGTAAAATGACTTAAGATGATTATTTAAAAGCAAGAACACCTAATTTTCCTATTATTTAGACCTAAGAGGCTGACATTCATAGGAAATTTATGTTGAATTAATTGAATTCCTGCTCAAAATTGAATTTTCCCTCAAAAGGGATTCATTCACCACCCTTGGCGAATGGGTCCCACCAGAGAGGACTCTTTCACCCAAGCTAGAAAATGAGCCCCACTACTAATTTTTGAAGGTGTGTTTTTTGTTAGGATTTAAGTGATTTCTCAGGTGAAACGAGCCTCTAGATAAAAAATAATGGGTCTTAGGGGCATATAAATGCTATTTTGAAGGATGAATAGTGCAAGGATACTCAAAAGTAGGTCTAATTAAGCATGAAATTGTCTCTTTTTTCAAGAGGGTCCAATTCTCTATGTCACATTTAGCCCCCACTTTAAGCACCCATATGACTCTACATTATGTACGCTAAAGGACTTTAAATAGTGCACTTTATTACATAAAAGGATACTCATTCAAAAGATGGGAGAATGAAGACCCTAGTGTAGTTATCTGCAAAAGCACAACATTAGGAACCGCATCCTGCAACACACTTTCATTAATTTTCCAAAAATATTTTTTTCCTAACTTCTAGGAATCACATTCAAGGGTAGATGTATGTCCCCCTTGATTCTTCTCTCTTTACAGAGGTGGAATCAAGGTAGCAATCTAGCCATGCCAAATAATAAACATCATATCCTAGGGAATGTCTAAGTACCATGTCACGTAACAGTAGATGATTGATGATGTCGAGTGTGGAATCACAATTCGAATGCATAAAACAATGTCAAAAATTGGTTTCCCTAGCTCATGTTATGTTGATTTGGAGAAAAAATGTCGTATTAACTCTTAAGATAAAATAACCCTTAGTTAATGCATAAAAGTAAAGATGATGAAAATAGGTTAAAAAAAAGTACAAGAAATTAATTTGTCACTTAATATTCCATTTTATCTTCTTGTAGCTTGAGAGTGATAAGTGAAACGAGAAGATGTCGAGTAGACTAGATTACACATGTTCGCAGCAGGATGAGCTTCGAGAAGTGGCACACAATGAGCTATATTATGAGGTGAGTTGATTCTACAACTTTCACCTTGTGATTTTGTAATAATTTAATGATTTTTAATGCATGAATATGTGAATTTAGGATCTTGGAAAAATAGTTCGCAAAGTGTCCCCTTTTTCGACAAAGTGTACCATTTTTTTGCAAAGTGTCCCATTTCTTCGCAAAGTGTCCCATTTCTTTGCAAACTATCTTTTTTCTTTGAGAAATGTCCTAAAAGGGGTTCTAAAGTGTCTAGGGCCAGTAGAAAAGCACACTATATCTACTTTAGCACACCTGCATGATTAAATATGTAGAAATTGAAGATATTAAATGGATTTTTAGAGTATGTTGTGATTTTGATAGGTTCCCGCCCAGTCGTGATAGCAACTAGGGGGAAGATAGCTTAATTTTTTGATAGATCACACTCTAGCACTATCGGCAGTAGAGAAAGCATTTACAAACAATAAGCATCTATTGGGCATATCTTATGTCGCCTATGAGATACCATGACGCCATGCTTATGGCCCTATGCAAGTATTGGGATGACAATACTTGTATGTTTCATCTTCCTATCAGGGTTATGACCATCACTCTCAAGGACGTATACCGTATTCTCTAAGTTCCTATTCAAGGAGAGCCGATATATTTCTAGGGTGATCGGTCATTCTGCAAGAAGGTGGACATGCAGTATTACCTGGGTGGACCTATTCATGATTTGTGTGTTATAGCATGGATCAAGATTCCCATGCTTCTATATTCATGAGCTGTTGTTGTTAGATAGATTATGATGCATACAGTTGTGCTTTTTCTCAATCTTGATGGACGAGTGACACACTTAGATGGAGGATCGGTACATTTGATTCAAGGGATGTATGCGGATAATATAGTCTATGCTTGGAGCCATTGCATTCTATTACACTTATATTATGATCTTGGCAGATTTGTGTTTTGAGAGATCAAAATTATTTTGCATTGCATGCTTTTGCAGGTGTGGCGCCTTGAGCATATCACATGCACTAGTATTTTTGGGTTCCCTTGTGCTATAGATGGAGGATATCCACAAGCATTTGGCTATCCTTTGTGAAGCCTATGGTAGTAAAAATATTTACACTTTTGGAGGGTGAGATTTGATCAGCTGGAGGGAGATGAAATCTTATGGAGGCCTTATCTACTCACTCTACAGGGCCATATCCCACAGGAAAACTAAGGAGGATGCGAATGGACAGGTTTCTAGCTGCGAGGAATGACTATGTTGTATAACCTTTCTATTATGAATGAGTCATGAGATAGTTTGGATAGGTGTAGACACCACCGAGGGTGTTCCCCTTCATTAGGAAATTACTGTGGAGTGTCCAGAGGGCATGTGGTACTATTTGTATTACTATAGATCATGTTTGTGAGAGTGATTATGATTATGATTATTCATATCATGATCAGCCACCGGTCTCTGATACTGAGGATGTTGGGAGCATAGATGAGCATGAGGAGTGTTGGTTAGTGACACAAACAAATCCTATGTTCCCCGTGGATGTCCCTATAGGTGATTAAAGTCTAGTACCAAATGTGGAAGATGAGCCAGAGGATAGAGAAAATGATTTATGATATAGGCAATAGACATATTTACTGATGTGATCAATGATGAGTACAATTCAAAGGATGATCCTGACTATGAGGACAAGGATGGAGGAGAGTATAATGATGATTATGATGAGGGTGAGTATTGTGACGAGGAGGCACCCTTGAGTGAGGGTTATGAGGTAGCTATTGAGGTTTGGTATGAGCATGGAGAGCCCTCACATACTTACAAGACTAGATCACATGCAATAGCTACATCAGACATCAGCACCCTTAGTTAGAGAGAGGCTAGCACTTCCTCCTTGCCCCCTAGAGAGGATGAGGTTGACATCCCTCATCTGACTAGAGACATAGGCGATGATATTTGATTTTACACATGTACTTAAGTACTTATGCTTTGTTTATATGTATATATCATGATAATGTTTACTGATTGTGTACCTTTTCTATCTTGCCGGAGTGATAAGATACTAGCAAGAGTTCTATCATTAGGTTTTTGTAGAGATAATGCCTACATCCATCAATGAGGAGATGGATCCTAACTACATTCCCCCACCAATCATAGAGGAGGATCCAGAGTTGCTCAGACCTTTTGCGAGGCTATGGGAAGTGTATGAGAGCATGAGTAGATGAATCCATTGATCTAAGAGTGCAAGATAGGTATCACAGACCTCAATAGAGCTTGAGAGACTGCATGTAGAGCTAGCATAGGTATGAGTGGAGAGGGCTCAGATGGTAGAGGAGCTACTTGTAGCTATTGGTCAAGTATAGGGTCTGGAGTATGCATTGAGACTCAGTAGCTCATGATCACAATCTCACACAATCATCTCAAAACATCTAGGGATTGGATCATGAGCACTAGAGTCTAAGGGGTGTAGCTCTCATAGAACTTTGTGATTTTTTGTATGATATTGAGATGTACATAAAAATTTGATATATAAATAGAAATGTGCATTTGGTGTTATTATGATGTGTCTCTTTGTGTTTGAATGTTAAATGCAATGTGATTAATTAAATAACTTATGGTAAAAGTATTCAATTAATGTCTACATGATTTAATAGGATAAACGTGATTTAAAGTAAAACATATTTCAATTTCACTTTAGATACAACATTGACGATTGGAAGAGAATATGTTAAATTAAATACACCTATAATTCTTATAAGGATATAACTTAACATAAGATGAGAGTTAACAATATGAATTCCTAAAGTAATTATAGAATGGACTTAAATAATTACCTTAGCATTCAAGACAAACATGGGATTTGTTGTCAAGAATGAAGCAATGTGAAAGTTATTTAGAATGATATCAAATAACTTTAGACAACACTGCTTTAACAAATATACTATTCAAAGATATTAGAGATAATACCGACACAAATGCATGACATTAATAGGTTCCTTAAGGGGTGTTCCATCAAGCTCCTTTAACACGTAAGCACTAGACCCATAACCGGTATCAACTATGTAAGGTCCTAACCAATTAGGGTTGAATTTATCTTTATCTTCATTGTCAGCATTAGTATTACATTGATTCTTAGAAAGAACAAAATCACCTATACAAATTGTTCGAGGAATGACATGTGAGCTATGCTTTCATTGTAATCTTTTGATGTAAGCTCGGAGATGCTTAAGAGAATTAGTGCACTTTCCATTGATCATCTCAAGTTGGTGCAATCGTTGTTATTTATAAGTGGCATCATGAATAAGGTATTAAAGAGCAATTCACAGTGTAGGAATTTCTAACTCCAAAGACATGATTGCATAAGTGCCATAAACAAGATTATAAGGTGTAGTTCTTGTTGATAATCTAACACTCGTTCTATAAACCCAAAGGGCATAATGTAATTGTGTGTTCCAATCCTTATGATGTTTATAGAATGAAGAGGTGATGTAGGAGCATCCTTGGTTCTTGGAAATCTTGCATCAACCAAAAAGAATTTCTTTTAGTTTTGTTCTTCTTTTGTTCATTGTTTAGTTCTAGTTGGTGGATTTGGTACTTCTACTTTGTTGCTCACTAGACCCTATGGATATTTGTGTATATCATGGACATGTTAATTTTCCTTATTTCAAGATTTGGGCATGATTGGATCTTTTTTTGGAAAGTTATCACTTCCAAAATTTCGTGGAAGTTTCTTGAACTGGCACCAAAATAGTTTCCAAGCCTAACAACTAATTTGATCATTCATGGATCGTCCCCATGACTTATGGATCTCAATGGTGTGATCTTAAACATTCCATGCAGTGTCCCCAACCTTCATTATAGGTCCACACTTCATTCTATGCACCTGTTGATAGAGTAATTCAAATTTGAGGCTGACCTATTCATGTGCAAATTATATTTTATTTCCTTGGTTAATGTGATGATCTTTGGCCAATGCAGATGTTTCCAAAATCACAGATATTGTATAAAGCTTGTAATTGATCATGAGAATAGGTAGGGGAGTAATTAGTCAATTAAGAAGAATTATATAGAGATTTAATTTGTAGGATTTTTGCTTGCATATAGGAGCACATTGGAATGTTGTATTTTGAGCATGTTATATTAGGCCTGCAAGCCAAATCTATAAGCATGGATTTTTTCAGCTGAATGTAACTGGGATTTTTGTTAATGAGAATACTTGCATCTACATTTTCCTCCAGATTCTGTGTTGCTTCTATTGTGTTGCTCTTGCTGCATGGTCCAAATTGTTCTCTTTGAGTACCCTCCTACCATGGTTGCATCAGATTGGTATCAGAGCAAGGCATGATCCATGTGAGGTCATCAAAATTCATAGAGTAAGAGAAGAGGTCGACTAGTTGATGATGTAAGTGGTGAAGAGGTAGAAGTACAAGATGAAAGACGAAGAGAAGAGCAACCTGGTCTAGATCAAGGAGAAGAAAGGTTCATAAGAGCCCTAACCAGAGTGAATAAAAAACCACATTTCAATCCATTGGATTATAATGGTAAGTTGGATTCAGAAGAATTGCTTTATTGGATAATAGATATGGAAAATTATTTTGAATATGAAGGTACTACTGAAGATAAGAAGGTGAAATATGCTTGTAAAAAGTTGAGAGGCCATGCATCCCTTTGGTGGGAACATTTATAGACAGACAGGAAGAGAAGAGGAAAAGAGAAGATAAAGTCATGGGATTAGATGGTTAATAAGTTGAAGAAAATTTTTATGCTTGTAGATTATCAAATGAGTTTGTTCTAAAAGTTGCAAAACTTGAAGTAGAAAGATTCAAGTGTGATAGAGTATATTGAGGAGTTCTACAAGTTGAATATTAGATATGGACATTCAGAGGATGAGATTGAGCAAGTAGCTAGGTATGTGAATGGTTTTTGGTCATCTATACATGATGAGATAAGTTTGATTAAGTTGTAGAGTGTGGAAGAGGCATATAAATGTGCCCTAAAGGAAGAAGAGAAGTTGAATAAAAGACATGAACAAAGATAGAGACAAAGAGGTGGAAGATTTTAGAGAGGAAAAAATTTTGCTAGAGGAGGAAGAGGCTCTCCAACCTAATTTAGGTCTCACTAAAGGATAAAGGCCTTCGACATAAGGTCTTGCCAAAATATGGAAGTCACGGTGAAGTGTTGGCATCATTGATGTGAGGTCTCACCGACATGGCAAGCTCTCACCAAAATGAAATGTCCTTGGAAAAAGGTCTCGCTGACCACTGGTGGTCTCCCCGAAAGATAAAGGGTTTGGCATAAGGTCTTGCCGAGCCATGTGAGGTCTCACTGAAACAAAGTGGCTTCAGAGGAAAGTGTTGCCAACAGATGAAAGTCTTGCTGATAGTTGTTCATAAGATGTCATCAAGGAGAAGGGCTCATATTCACTAGGAGGTCTCAGCAAAAGGAGATGTCATCAGGGAGAAAAGAAGGGCCTCATTGTAATGTCTCAGCAACCGAGTGATGTCTCACCAAAAGGATGATGCCTTCAATATAAAGTTGTGGTCTTAGGGAGATGTCCTACCAACATGGGGAGGTCTCGGTGAAAGTTGTGAGCTCGACGAGAGGTCTCGCCGACTAAGCAATGTCTCCCCGAAGTCAAATAAGCCCTCACCGAAACATATGACCTCATTGAGAAGTCTTGCCAACCTGATAGGGTCTTGCTGAAGTGAAGTGAGCTCGGGATGAAAGAAAGGAGCTTGACATGATGTTTCAGCGAAAAAAAGGGCTCTCCCCGAAATGGTCCGAGTTTGCCGAGAGAAGAAGGCTTCAGCATAAGGTCTTACCGACCCGATATGGTC
Organism: Sequoia sempervirens; assembly: GCA_007258455.2. Lineage (NCBI taxonomy): Eukaryota > Viridiplantae > Streptophyta > Pinopsida > Cupressales > Cupressaceae > Sequoia > Sequoia sempervirens. Next base: position 310,038,871 of record VDFB02373365.1, on the reverse strand, counting down.
TCGTCGAGAGAGTTTTCCTTCAGCATAATCTCTTGCCGACTGAGAGGGTTTGGCCGATAGAGATGGGTTTTCCAATAGAATGGAATATTGGTATGACCAATGCGAAGTTTCTATGAACTCTTACCGATTGTTGTGTGTTATGCCAATAGCTACTGAAGGGCATAATCACATTAGGGAGACACACCTAGTGTCTCACCGACATGTGATTCTAATGAAGTGACCTTTGACTACCTCGGATCTTGTGTGGCATATGTTCAACCAATCAAAGAGGACCAAAGGCAAACCATTAGTCATTTCACTATTTGACTCCCCCCTATGAATGAGATCAACAAAGCATAAGTGACACAAAAAAATTTATGAGATCAAAGGCGATGCAGCAACTCAATGAACAATGGTGTGGAGCTTTAATGGGAAAGTTTGAAGCTGCTTGCAGGGGAAGTCAACCTATAGAAAGATCTTGAGTAGGAATAAGGTCAAAAGAATGAAGAGGTCGTCAGTCTCAGGGACAGTTGTGAAGTCTACTGGCAAGAGACAGATTGATATTAATGGTAATGCTCCAGGGGCATTCAAGGCAGCTCTTCAAGGAAGTTCGAGAGTGGACATAGAGGCCAGAGATTAGTACATTAAATGCATGGTTGCAAAATATCTGAAGGGCCATCCCTAGAGCGATCTTTCACCGACATGGACATGGAGGATGCGCACTGAATGCATTAGCTTTATTTTCCAAAAGATCTAAGGGTCGACCCTTCTAAAAAAAATTGATATTTTGTAAAACCTAAAACAAAGGGGCGATGGTTTTAGTTTTGGTATATATGGAATTTTTTCCTCTTTTGGTAAAAAAGTTCTTACTTGCATATTTTTCTACTTTGTGACATATGTGAGTCCTTAGAGGAGGATACTAAGTTTTGTAACTCATTTATAGACATTGTATGTACAGTTTCACCTTTGAAGATCAATAAAGAAAGCAACTTCTGCCTTCTCAGTTATCTATTTCATTGAGTGTGTTGAATGATTGATAAATTTACATGTGAGTTTCTCTTATTCCTTGTTAATTGTCCCATTAATAGCACTTTTAATCAGAGGAGATGTGTATATTGTAGATTATAGGTCATGCTGGTGATGCAAACAGATTTTAGTTGTGAGGATAATTTATCATCCTTCTAGGATTGTATGCATCGTAGCTCTCTTATGAAAAATTTATGCAATATCATATGAGTATTGAGTTGAGCATATCAGCTTTTACTAGTTGATTGAGAACTATGTGTTAAGCAACTATTCATGTTTGAAAAAATTTGGTGTATCACCATAGGAGTAATTTTCAATTTATGCATTCCTTCCCCCTTTACCTCACAAAGATCAGTAGTCAAGTGATATTACTAGTTAGGAGCCAGCCTTATCCAGAGGTTCATTTCAACTTTAGGTAACCCATAGCCTTGAAATGATCCCATGTTTCTCTAGAAAGGTCAGTTTTAAAAATTTTGCATAGGGTGCATTTCTAGGAGATAACAGTTTTTGGCACGCCCGGTGGGACCGAGTTAGAAGTAAAATTCCTAAGTCTTGCTATTTTGATGTACTGACAATGAGCTGATGGCCTTTTAGAGGTCATTTTTAAGCATATCTAGTGACTCTGTGTGGAGGAAAGGATCAATGTGTTTGTTTATATGAGAAAAATAGAAACCAAAAGTTCAAAAGCTATAGAGTTTTTGCATTTATCTCCTTTGAGAAGAAAAGGGAGAGCTCTCAGAAGGACTGTTCCCTCTCTTAGAGTTTACTCAACACAACCTAGTGTTGGTGACAAGGAACTGTTTGCATACGAAAGGAGAAGAAGAAGAGACCCTCTAGCTAGGTGTTTGACATCTCCTACTCTTAGAACAAAACTTTTTGCCTCCTCCTTTGGGGCTTTCGATTATTCAACAAATAGTATTGCTGCTACAACAAATACTTCTCAACCAAGTTCAAGTTCTACTTCAACAAGCATACCAATGCATTCTAGCTCAATGGTGGCACCAAGGGCCTTTACTTTCGTATCGTTCAACCAGGGTAGTCCCCTTATTCTAGCCCAACATGATGTCATTCCATTGGCAATGTTAAAAGGGTTACCAGAGTTTACTAGAGAAGCACAAGTGACACCTTTTGAACATATTAGAGATGTGGTAGCATTGTGCAATGTGCATCATGTGAAACAAGAAAATGTAGCTGTGAGATTGTTGGGTACATCTTTCAAGAAGAAGGCGTTGGAATGGTTTAGAATCTTGTAGATGGGTTCTATAAGAACATGGGATGAGCTTGGTGATGAATTTACCATATTTTTTGAGGAAAAATCTGATCACCTATCTTTGGTAGAGTAGTTAACAACCATTAAAAGAGCCCCACAAGAACAAATGGCGGAATTCAATATCTGATTCCAAAAGACTTGGAACAAAATACCTGCTATAATAAGGCCTTCTGTTGATTATGTGTTTTTATACTATTTGAAAATTTTAAATAGTGATATCTCAGTCATGATATAGTCCATGGGGGGTATTTCTTTACCTCAGGCTTATAGTATAGCTATTAAGGTAGAAAATAACCTCCTTCAAGTAGGAAAGTTAGCACCTAGGCCACCTATGTCATTGCAAATGCCATCTTTAGCCCCTTTACCTATTGTTCCAGCATTACCTATTATTGTGAGTTAGGGAGTGTCAGTTGCAGGACCATCAAGTGAATTGCAGGAGATCAAGTCTGGTCAGCATAAGATAGAAAGCATTTTACAAAGTATGGGAAATGAGTTGACCAGCATGAAGAAATAGTAACAAGAGGCAAGGAAGAATTTCCAACAACAAGGTCAAAATGCAAATCAGTCTTATCAAAATCAGGGATATCAGTATCAACAAAATAGGAAACCCTATCAAGGTGCTTATCAGAGGAAAAATGTTAATCAGAGACCATTCCAATCTTATAATCCAACACCTCTTAATGTTGTAAGTCCAGTAAAAGATATGGTTCCAGCCCATAATAACTTTGTGATAGAAAATGAATGGTGTTATTCATGTACTCAAGCGCATAACCTAGCCCCATGCTCAAATGGGTTAGTCAATTAGGCATTTATGGTCCAAAATGTTGTCAGTCCACAACCAGATGCACCTGCTAATATACCTAAACAACAACCGGATATACATTTTAATGAGACTGCATTTTTAAATTGGAAAAGTGAAGAGTTATGTGGTGTGAATGTTGATTCCGCAATTGTAGCCAATACATGAGCTAAGAAAAGAGCTCTACAGGTGGAGCAATCAGCTAATAAAAACAAGGGGCTTGCAACTATAGAAGCATCATCCACACCTATTCTAAATGTACCAAAAAGAACTATTATCTTACCAATCAATGAGCAGCCTCACAAGAATAAAGAATCAGTTGCTGCTAAAGTACATTAGAAGGTACCTTTAACTGTACCTTATAACATTGTGGATAGCATGAAGAAGATGAACATGAATATGACCATGTGGGACTCCTTAAGCATTCCTGGATAGGTTGATCTACTTAGAAAAGCATTATTTGAAGATGTAAGTCCTAAACAAGTTGTTGTTGATTCCCAAAAGGTCGTGATGGCTAATGATGATAAAGGGAAATTTGCTAATCCCAGTAGCAAAGGGAAGTCTGTGATTCAAGGTAAGAATGTGAGACCTCCTCCATTCTATGTTTCATTGATTATTGGAAAAAATTTACTGCACAATTGTATGGTAGATCGTGGAGCTACCTATTATGTGATGCCCAAGCAAGTAGCTAATTAGTTAGGTTTAAAGTATGAACCTTTAGAGAAAGGAGTAGTCCAGTTGGATGGCTCATCTATTAATATAGTGGGTCTTATCAAAGATGGTAGCTTAAATTCCAAGACATTTATGTAGCATATTTTCCTCCCTATTTTGGGTTATGTTTGTCAAGAGAGTTTACAGCTAAAATAGGGGGATACCTTTCGTCTGACTAGTCTCACATGTTGTTCCATACTAGGTATGGAACCAAAGTAACCATTAAGTTCGAGTTACTTGCAAAATACAATATAGAACCCTATATACCTAGTGTGATAAATTCCAATTGCATAATCTTTGAAATAGATGGGCATGTTGTTGTTTCTGATCCTTGCATTGTTGTTGGTGATATTCCTGATATAATTTTAGATGAGTGGGCAGTAGGCCAAACTTCTAGTGATGAAAGTGACTTCGTGTTGGATATTGGTATGGGTAACTATATGTTTCAAGAAGCTAATGTAGTGATGCCTAACTTGGTTAAGAGGCCAGTGAATGATTGTGATCAGCAAGACAAGGTCTGGGAATTGTATTTTGATGGCTCAATGAGAAGGCATGGCATTGGTGGGGGTGCATTATTTGTTTCCTCAAGACCTGAAAGATATTATGCAGCATTTAGGTTTGCATTTTCATGCACTAATAACACATCAAATTATGAAGGTCTTATTCAAGGGCTAGAATGGGCGAGGAAACATAAAATTAAGTGCTTGAAGGTGCATGGGGACAATGAATTGATAGTAAATCAAGTTAGAGGCTGGAAGGTTGTTAAAAATGATGTTCTTAAATTGTATAAGCATAGGGTTTGGGGCCTCATTGAGGATTTTGAGGCTTTTAATACCATTTCAATTCTAAGAAATTAGAATCAACACGCTGACAGATTAGCAGTTGTGGGAACTCAGTTTGACATTCTAAACATCGTAGGGAAGGAGTGTAATCAGTGACACATCAAGGTTATTATTAGGCCTTTTGTGCTCGATAATAATGTTAATTGGCAGGTCTTTGCGAGCGATGAGCAGATTTTGCAGTTTCTACTTGAAGAGGACATGCTTGCAACATCAAACCAGCAAAGAATTAAATAGCAGTATGGAGACCAGGTACTGCAGTTAAAGAACAAGAAGTTGCCTAAGGTTTTGGTTACCTTAGAAAGTATTTTCAACTCTGATGATCAGGCTAAAAGTAACAAAGCCAATTTACTGGTTCGGCAAGATCACTATGAGGACTTAGAAATTGCACCCAAGAGAAGCCTCAAGATAGGAAAAATAAACACTGCTACTGAAAAGCAGTCTTTTCTGTAATTATTCCAAGAATTCATTGACATATTTTCCTAGGAATATGGAGATTTGAAGGGATTTGATCCACATTTTGCACGACATACAATAGAATTGGAGCCAATAGCCAAACCCATAAGGCATAAACAAAGGTTAGTTAATCCCAAACTGGAGCCATTAATGCATAAAGAAGTCTTTAGACTTATAGAAAGTGGGATTATCTTTCCCATCAAGCATACTAGCTAGGTTACAAATCTAGTTCGCATCAGGAAGAAAGATGAAGAGCTTAAACTATGTGTAGACTTCAGAGATTTGAACAAAGCTTCATTAAAGGATATGCACCCTCTTCTGTCTATGGAGCAGATTCTTCATTGTGTATCAGGTTTTGAATGTTCTTCTTTACTGGATGGATATTCTGGCTATAACCAGATTTTAGTAAGAGAAGAAGATCAATTTAAAACTGCTTTCACCACAAAGTGGGGCACAATAGCGTACAAGAAAAATCCATTTGGCTTTTCTAACACTGGAGCAACCTTCCAAAAGGCTATCGACATGGCCTTTAGCAACTTAATGTATAAGTTTTTTTTAGTATACCTTGATGACATCATTGTCTATTCCAAGAAGATAACAGATCACATTGACCATTTGAGGTAGATTTTCTAACATTATCAGGAGTTTGGTATATCATTGAATCCCAAGAAATGTGTTTTCTCTATTCATGAGGTAAAGATTCTTGGGTATTTCATATCTAGGGAAGGAATTACTGTGGATCCTAAAAGAGTTGCAGCAATCTTGGAGCTTCCTTTACCTCAGCATAAGAGAGGACATCAGAGTTTCATTGGTCGTATTAATTTTCTCAGAAGGTTCCTACCTGATATACTAGCCTTGTTAAAACCCCTTACAACTATGTTAAAAAATAATACAGAGTTTAGATGGACCCGAGAGGCAAGGGACGATTTTCAACTGATCAAGGAGGCATTAGCTTCAGCCCCAACATTAGTTAACCCAAATTTCAGCAAGGATTTTACCTTGTACTCTTTTGGTAGTTTCGATGTAATTTCTGCAATTTTGGAGCAAAAAAATGTAGAAGGGTTGGAGCAGCCCATTGTTTTTTTTAGCAAGGGTCCAAAAGACTATGAGTAGAAATACACCTTCATAGAAAAACATGTGCTACCTATTGTGAAAAGTCTGAAGAAATTTAGACATCTATTGTCTCATAACAAAATTCATCTTCAAGTGGCACATTCCAGTGTCAAAGAATTTTTACTTAGCAAAGATTTAAATGAAAAATGGGCTGGATGGATCACAAGAGTTATGGAGTAATGAAGACTTTTCAATTGTAGAGAATGAACGAGACTCAGTTTTGGTTAACATTGGGACATCAAATAATGAAGATACCAGCTAGTTGTAGGAGATGTCACATTTCTTGAGAGCTAGGGAATGTCCACCTAATTTGAACAAAATGAAGAGGAGGTACTACTGACTTCATTCAATTCCTTTCGTCTTGATTGATGATGTGTTGTATAGGAAAGATCACAGTGGAGTATTGGTCAAGTGTGTTGATGATGATCAAGTGGATAAGATATTACATGACTTCCATGACAGACCTTTTGGAGGTCACTATGTTGCAAGGACGACAACATATAAGATTTTAAGAGCAGGCTATTATTGGCCTAACTTGTTTAAGAATGCACATACATATGTCAGGAGATGTTCCAAATGTGCCTTGTTTTCAGGCAAAGAAAGGATTGTTGCTTTTCCATTACAACCAATTTAGATAGAGCAGTTGTTTATGAAGTGGGGAATTAACTTCATAGGGGCAATTAATCCACCCTCAAGTGTAGGCCATCGGTGGATTATCACAGTAACAGACTACTTTACATGATGGACAAAAGCTTTGCCCCTGAAAGAAGCTAATGAAACAATAGTGTTATTTTTTTATGAAGACATGGTTTGCAGATTTGGAGTCCTAGATTCTATAATTTCTAACAATTCCCTAGCATTTGTTGGCTTGAAGGTTGCTAATTGTGCATTGAAGAATGGCATTTACTTGAACACAAGCTCCAACTATTATCCTTAGGGCAACAGACTTGTAGAGTCCACTAATAAAAATATGATTAACATTATTAAAAGGATGCTTGAAAATAATCAGAGGGATTGGCATGCGAAGCTAAAGACTTCTCTTTGGGCAGACAAAATTACCCTAAGAAGGTAATTGAGAACTCATCGTACATGTTGGTGTATGGTAAAGAAGCAAAATTACCAATTTCTACTGAGTTGCCTGCCTTGGACATTGCTAGTCAGCTGGTCCTATTTGAACAGACTGACCCACTTTCCTTAAGATATACTCAACTGATGGAGTTAGAAGAAACTAGAAATAGGGCTATGAAGAACATGGAACATCAGCAAATCCTGACTAAAAGAACATTTGATAAGAAAACTAGATAAAGAGATTTCATGGTGGGAGATCTTGTGCTGAAATGGGATGTTCTAAAAAGCAGGTTGGGCCATCACACCAAGTTTGACAACATGTGGATGGGTCCATTTGTTATCAAAGACTGCAAAGAACACAATGCTTACCAACTGGCCACAATTGAAGGTGAAGTGCTTCCTATCCCAATCAATGGGATACACCTCAAGCCTTGTTTTGAGGTTTGATAAGTTCCTCCTTGTACATGCTTTAGGTTAGATTTCATGCATTCAATAAGTGTTGTTTCACTTTAGTTTAGTTGTTGTTGCATTCCCTAAGTTTTTTCCCAGCATAGTAAATTGTTTCACTTATGTAGTTTCCTGTTTTCATAATTGTCTAAGCAATTTTTTTCTTGAGTTACAAATGCATTTGAGCCATGTACAAAGCTAATGTTTTAAATCAACCAATCTGAGTTTTCCTGATGACTCCATGCCCAATGGAAAATTTTAGGCTACTATTTTTCATGTTTAGTAGACAAACATCCAGTTGAGGTCAGCAGAAATGTTACCCAATTTTCACCTATGGGCTCAATTAGGGGAAATTTTGTTTGAGATTCGACATGTGGATTAAATGTGGCTCCCATAAGGGTTGAGCCTAGCATGCAGGTGTTCATATCTTATTGGGAAGGTCCTTATCTGATGCTATTTCACAAGGAAGTCTATCAGAAAGCCTTTCCTCAGTCAGATTCAGCATAAAACTCCTGAGGAAGAAAGTCACAGGGAATTTTTAGATGTCTTGATGACTAACAGTGTTTTATATTCATTCGGGATTCACTAGTCGGCCAATCATTTGAATCGTCATGGTATTTTATATGTCTTCCCGACTATTGAGGTCTTGTAGACCGTTACATGGGGATAGTCTCGGCAAAAGAAAGTAGTTCGCAGTAATGTCTCGGTGACCAAGTGGGAGTCTTGGCGATAGGGGATAGCAAAAGGAAAAAGTCTCACCAATAGGTGGACTCTTGCCAAAGTGAAACGACGTCGGCGTTGATTTTTTAGCTCGACGAGAGCTCTCGCCGACTAAGCAAAGTCTCCCCGAAGTGAAATAAGCTCTTGACGGGACAAGGTGGTCTCACCGAGAGAGTTTTCCTTTGGCATAAGTCTGGCCAAGTGGGAGAAGTCCTGCTAATAGAGGGATGCTTCGGTATAATTTGTGGTTGGTATCATGTCTTCCCGACTGGGAGGAGTCACACAAAAATTTATTCACAAGGGTGGCGTTGAGGGGAGTGATTTGCATTCGAGGAGATGTCTCTCTGACCTTGTTTAGGTTTCGCCGAAGGATAAATGCCTTAGACATAAGGTCTTGCCAAAATTTGGAAGTCTCGATGAAGCATTGGCATCATGAATGTGAGGTTTCACCGACAAGGTGAGCTCTCGCCGAAATGAAATGCCCTCGATGAAAGGTCTCACGGATAGCTGGTGGTCTCCCTGAAATGTTTCGAGCTTGTCGAAAGATAAAGGGTTCAGCATAAGGTCTTGCCGACCCATGTGAGGTCTCACCGAAACAAGGTGGCTTTGGAGTAAAGTGCTACCAATAGATGAAAGTCTTGCCAATACTTGTTCATAAGATGTCATTAGGGAGAAGGGCTCACATTCACTAGGAGGTCTCGATAAAAGGAGATGTCATTGGGGAGAAAAGAAGGACCTCGTTGTAATGTCTCGGTGACTGAGTGATGTCTCACCGAAAGAATGATGCCTTCGGTATAAAGTTTTGGTCTCGGGGAGATGTCCTACCAACATAGGGAAGTCTCAGCGAAAGTTGTGAGCTAGGCAAGAGGTCTCGTTGATTAAACAATATCTCCTCGAAGTGAAATAATCCCTCACCGAAACATATGACCTCACTGATAAGTCTTGCTAATCGAATAGGGTCTTGCCGAAGTGAAGTGAGCTCAGGTTGAAAGAAATGAGCTTGACATGATATCTTGGTGAACAAAAGGGGTCTCCCCAAAATGGTCTAAGTTCGCTGAGAGAAGAAGGCTTTGGCATAAGGTCTTGCTGACCCGATATGGTCTCGCCGAGAGATTTTTCCTTCGGTATAATCTCTTGCCGACTGAGAGGGTCTGGCCAATAGCGATGGGTTTTCCAATAGAAAGAAATATCTATATGACCAGTGGGAACTCGCTATGAACTCTTGCTGATAGTTGTGTGTTATGCCAATAGCTACTCAAGGGCATAATTACATCTGGGAGACATGCCTAGTGTCTCACCAACATGCGATTTTGATGAAGCGACCTTTGACCGCCTGGGATATTGTGTGGAATATGTTCAACCAATCAGAGAGGACCAAAGGTGAACCATTAGCCATTTGAAAATTTGACTCCCCCCTGTGAATGAGATCAATAGAGCATAAGTGACACGAAAAGCTTTATAAGATCAAAAGTGATGCAGCAGCTCGATGAACAATGGTGTGGAGCTCTAATGGGAAAGTTTGAAGCTACTTGTAGGGGAAGTCAACCTATAGAAAGATCTTGAGTAGTAAGAAGGCTGCAAGAATGAAGAGGTCATCAATCTCGAGGACAGCTATGAGGTCTATTAGCAAGAGGAAAATCAATATTAATGGTAACACTCTAGGGGCATTCAAGGCAGCTCTTCAAGGAAGTTCGAGAGTGGACATGGAGGTCAGTGATTAGTACATTAAATGCATGGTTTCAAAAGATCTGAAGGGCCATCCCTGGAGCGATCTTTCACCGACATGGACATGGAGGATTCACACTTAATGCATTAGCTTTATTTTCCAAAAGATCTGAGGGTCGACCCTTCCAAAAAAAATTGATATTTTGTAAACCCTAAAACAAAGGGGACACACTTTTAGTTTTGGTATATATGGCATTTTTTCCTCTTTTGGTAAAAAAGTTCTTACTTGCATATTTTTCTGCTTTGTGACCTATGTGAGTCCTTAGAGGAGAATACTGAGTTTTGTAACTCATTTACAGACATTGTATGTACAATTACACCTTTGAAGATCAATAAAGAAAGCAACTTTTTCCTTTTCAGTTATCTGTTTCATTGAGTGTGTTGAATGATTGATAAATTTACATGTGAGTTTCTCTTATTCCATGTTAATTGTCCCATTAATAGAACTTTTAAGCATAAGAGATGTGTATATTGCGGATTATAGGTCATGCTGGTGATGCAAACAGATTTTAGTTGTGAGGAGAATTTATCATCCTTCTAGGTCTGTATGCATCATAGCTTTCTTATGAAACATTTATGTAATATCATATGAGTATTGAGTTATGCATATCAGCTTTTACTAGTTGATTGAGAACTATGTGTTAAGTAGTTGTTCATGTTTGAAAAAACTTGGTGTATCACCATAGGAGTAATTTTCAATTTATGCATTCCTTCCCCCTTTACCTCACAAAGATTAGTAGTCAAGTGATATTACCAGTTAGGAATCGACCTTATCCGGAGGTTCATTTCAACTTAAGGTATGCCACAACCTTGAAATGATCCCATGTTTCTCTAGAAAGCTCAGTTTTTACAACTTTGCATAGGGTGTATTTCTAGGAGATAATAGGAAACTCTTACAGAAGAGGAGGATATGGTGGTTTTTATGATGAAGGATATATAAAGGAGGATAAGGAGAAAAGAGTATTCAAGTAACTTTCTTTAAGTGTTGTGGAGAAGGACATAGAGCTTTTGAACGTAATCAAGGAGAGACAAGTAGAAAGACAAAGAACAATAGGAGAATAGAGTTTGTTGAGGAAGAACATGTTGGATCATATAATAAACCAGAAGAGGGAGAAGTGTTGGTGAATAAAAGAGTATTGTGTCAGAGTGAGCTGGAAAAGGGGCCATTGCAGAGAAAGAATTCATTTCAGACTAGATGTAAGGTAGCTGGTAAATGTTGCAAAGTGATTATGGACAGTGGAAGTTCCGAGAACCTAATTTTTGAAGAGATGGTGACCAAATTGAAGTTGGAAAGGTTGAAGCACTCAAAGCCCTATCAAATAGCTTGGATTCAAGATGAGTATAAGATACTAGTAAGTGAACAATGCTTGGTAAAATTAAAGATAGGAAATTACCATGATGAAGATATGTGTGATATCATGCCTATGGATATATGTCATATTTTGTTGGGAAAGTCTTGGCAGTATGATTGATAGGAAATTCATGATGGAAAGAAGAATATATATACTATTGTTGCTAATGGGATGAAGCAGATTTCGTTGCCTTTGGAAGATGTCCCTATAGTTGAGGTTTGTATGAGTACTAGAGTTTGTTTGGTTGATGGAAGGAGATTCCTTGATGGGTTGAGACATGAGAACATATGCTATGCCTTGGTTCCTAATAAGAGTGAAGATTTGAAGCATGTAGAAGAACAACCAAAAGAGATAAAGGAGTTGCTGACAGAGTATGAGGAGATCATGTCAGATAATGTACCTATTGGATTACCATTTGTGAGGAGTATTAGTCATTGCATGGATTTGATTCATGGAGCTAGTTTCCTAATAAAGTACCACACTGGATGACATCGGTAGATAATGAAGAATTGAATAGACAAGTGCAAGAATTGTTGAAGAAGGTTTTGATCAGAGAAAGCTTAAGTCCATGTCCAGTACCTATTGTGCTAGCACCTAAGAAGGATGGAGAATGGAGGATGTATATAGATTGTAGAGCCATAAACAAGATCATGGTGAAGTATAAATTTCATTTTCCTTGGATGGATGCCATCATGGATTGTTTGAGTGGAGCTAGATACTTTACAAAGATAGATTTTAAGAGTGGATATCATCATATCAGGATCAAAGAAGGAGATGAGTGGAAAACAACATTCAAGAAAAATGAATGATTGTATGAGTGGTTGGTGATTCCTTTTGGATTGACAAATGCACCAAGTACTTTCATGAGCCTGATGAATGAGGTATTGAAGAAATTATTAGGTAAGTTTGTGATTGTTTACTTGGATGACATCTTGATTTTTAGTAAGAGTAGGGAAGAAAATTTGTTGCATATGAGACAAATTTTGCAGAGGTTGAGAGAGGAGGAGTTGCTAATAAACATTAAGAAGTGTTGTTTCATGAAGGAGGAATTGGTATATTTGGGATTTGTGATATTTGTGGATGGATTGAAGATAGATCCTAAGAAGGTAAGAGAAATTGTTGAGTGGCCTACACTAGATAGCATTGGAGAGGTAAGATCATTTCCTGGATTAGCTAGTTTCTATCGAAATTTCATTAGGAATTCTACTTCTATTTGCAGTCTTATGACAAAAACATTGAGAGAGATAAGAAGGATTTTAGATGGACATTTGGAGAAAATCATAATTTTGAATTGTTGAACAAAAAGGTGACTGAGCATCCTGTGTTGGCTTTACCTAATTTCAGTAAGGTATTTCAAGTAGACTATGATGCAAGTGGAAATGCAATTGGAGTAGTATTAAGTCAAGAAGTGAGACCTGTAGAAAGAGCTTGAATGATGCTAGGAGGAGATATTTAGTGTATGATCAAGATTTTTATGCTATAGTTCAAGCCTTGAAGAAGTGGAGGCATTATTTGTTGCCTAAGGAATTTTTGTTCTATACAGATCATCAAGCATTGCAATATTTGAACATTCAAGGTAAGTTGAATCAGAGACACCTGGGATGGGTAGAGTTCCTGAAGAGCTACACTTTTGTTTTGAAACATAGAAGTGGAAAGTCAAATAGAGTTGTTGATGCTTTGAGTAGGAGAAGGAATTTACTAACAAAGATGAGAGTGGAGGTATTAGGCTTTGATGAGTTGAAGAACTTGTATGAGGAAGATCTATATTTTGCAGAACCTTGGAGAGCTTGTAAATAACTAGTTTTGGAGGATAGAAGTTATTGGTTGGATTATTTCATTCAAGAGGATATGTTGTTCAGAGGAAATCAGTTGTGTATACCTCTAAGTTCAATGAGGGATAACTTGGTGAAGGAGAAGCATAGTGGATGAATGTCAGGACACTTTGGAGTTGATTAAACAGTGGCATTGGTGAGTGAGACTTACTTTTGGCCATAGATTTATAGGGATGTTAGGATATTTGTGCAAAGTTGCAGATTTTTTCAAGTTGCAAAGGGAAGTAGTCAGAATATTGGATTGTATAAGCCTTTGATAGTTCTAGAGAGACCTTGGGAGGACATCAATATGGATTTCATACTTGGTTTACCGAAGACACAAAGAGGTAATGATTCTATATTTGTGGTAGTAGATAGGTTTTCTAAGATGGAAAATTTCATACCTTTTAGGAAGACAAAAAATGTAGTACATGTAGTAGAATTTTTTTTCAAGGAAGTGGTTAGATTGTATGGGTTACCTAGGAGTATTGTTTCAAAAAAAGATACAAAGTTTGTTGGTTACTTTTGGATAACACTTTGGAAAAAGTTGAAGACAAATTTGAAGTTTAGTTCTAGATTCCACCCATGGACAAATGGAAAGACAGAGGTACTAAAAAGGAGTTTAGGGAATTTGCTGAGATGTTTGACTGAAAGGAAGACTGGAAGTTGGGATTTAGTCCTTGCACAAGTATATTTTCCTTACAACAATTCAGTGAATAGGAGTACAGGGAAGAGACCTTTTGAGATTGTTATTGGAATTCATCCTAGAGGTATATCATAATTAAGAGACATCGGTATGGAAGATAAGAGGAGTGTAGAAGCAGAAGAATTTGCAGAGCATATGAAGAAAGTACATACTCAAGTGAAAAAGAAATTGGAAGACATGAACCAAAAGTATAAGGAGAAAACAGATGAAAAGAGGAGACATAAGGAATTTGAAGTTGGAGATGAAGTTATGGTATATTTGAGGAAGGAGAAATTTCCAGTTGGAGCATACAACTAGCTAAAGATGAAGTTTGGACCTTGTAAGATTTTGAAGAATTTTGATTCTAGAAATGCATAAGAAGTAGAGTTATCAGATGGCATGGGTATATTAATACCTACATTCAACATTGCAGATGTACACCAGTACCATGAAGCATAATTTAGAGAAGAAAGTGGAGTAAGATTGGACCACAAGTTATGTCGTGGTTAGATGAGATTGAAGAAATTTTGGATATCATAAATGGGAGATAGACTCGAGGAAGATAGTATAAAGAGTATCTTGTGAAATGGAAAGGTAGACGAGTGGAAGATTCTTCTTGGATTTCTCAAGCTGAGTTAGATCGTCTTGGTTTTCCTTTAGCCCTCGAAAAGTGAGGAACTCACTTTTCAATAACCCCAGATGTCTGATGCAAGAGCATCCTCTGTTCTTCGCAATCTTGCATCAACCAAAAATATTTTCTTTCAGTTTTGTTCTTCTTTTGTTCCTAGTTTAGTTCTAGTTGATGCATTCGATACTTCTTCTTTGTTACTCACTAGAACCTGTGGATCATTGTGTACATTGTGGAGATGTTCATTTTCCTTATTCCAAGATTTGGGTGTGATTGGATCCTTTTCTAACAAGTTATTGCTTCCAGAATTTCATGGCAGTTTCTTGAACCAGCACTAGAATAGTTTCCAAGCGTAGCTACTAATTTGATCATTCATGGATCATCCCTGTGACTTGCAGATCTTGATGGTGTGATCTTAAATGTTCCATGAAGTGTCAAAAACCTTCACAATAGGTCCACACTTCATTCCATGCACCTGTTGATAGAATAATTCAAATATGAGGCCAACCTATTCATGTGCACGTTACATTTTCTTTCCTTAGTTAATGTGATGATCTTTGGTTGACATGGATGTTTCTAGAATCACATATATAGTATAAAGCTTGTAATCGATCATGAGAATAGGTAGGGGAGTAAGTATTCAATTAAGAAGAATGATATAGAGATTTTATGTGTAGGATTTTTTCTCGCATATAGGATCATATTGAAATGTTGTATTTTGAGCATGTTATATCAGACCTTTGAGCCAAATCTATAAGCCCGGATATTGTCGGCCAAATGTAACTAAGATTTCTATTAATGAGAATAATTCCATCTTCTTTTTCCTACATATTCCATGTTGCTTCTATTGTGTTGCGCTTGTTGCATGGTCTAAATTGTTCTCTTTGAGGACCCTTCTACCATGGCTGCATCAAGAGGAATATCTTCCACCCATTTCATGAAATAGTTTGTTGTGGTGATGATAAACATATGTCCAAAAAAAGAGGAAGGTAAAAAAATTCCAATAAGATCTAATCCCCATATTGAAAATGGCCAAATGGGAAGTTGGGCACAAAGCTCAGAAGTAGGAGCATGGATCAAATTGCTATGTTCTTAACATTTGTGTAATTGTTTAACATAGGTGAAGCAATCCTTCTCCAGATGTCTCCAACAATAACCCATATGAATAATTTTTTCACTAATGACCATCCTCCAAAATGACCTCCATAGACACCAGCATGAGCCTATTCAAGGGCTATATGGATTTCAGAATCCTTAAGAAACCTTAGTAAGAGACCATTAAAGGATCTTCTATACAACACATCAACAAGGATCACATATTTATTTGCTATTTTGTGTAAACATTTTCGAGTGTTTGTCATGGTGGGCTTGAGAATAGTACTATCTTTTAAATAATGGTAAATTGTATCATACCATTCACACAAGTCATCTTGATTTGTTAAAATGCCTTCTAATCAAGTATCAGTCAAAGGTTTCATGATGGGATGAATAAAAAAGGTGAAGTTTGTTGAAGGATTGAGTGGGGATATAAGAGGGGTTGCACTTTCCATTTCATTTGCATGTCTATTTTCTTTTCATGGGATGTTATCAATGGTGAATGATTCAAACTTCTCTAGCAGTTTCATTATAAGACCCTTGTATTTTGATAATAACTAATTGTGAATCACCAAAGATCTTGATATGTTTAGCATTCATTGTTAAAGTAGCTTGCAAACTTGGAATTAATGCCTTAGATTCAATTGTGTTATTTATGCATAGGAAATTTAATCAATAGGACAAGGGAAGAGGTTGTATGTCAGGTGGAATTAATACCACTCCAACACCAGAACCTATTATACACTTAGATCCATCGAAATACTACTCCCATTGTTTTAATATTAGTGGTCAATACACTATACTTAGGAAAGGAGTTGTGATTAGGTAAAGTGAGAGGAGGAGCATTAGGTAAGTGATCAGTTAAGGCTTGTCCTTTGATTGATTTTTGTGAAAAAAAATTAAGTTCAAAATCAGTTAACAACATCACCCACTTAGCTAAGCATCCAAAAAGGTCTATTTTATTGAAAAGATGCTTAAGGGGATCAAATTTTTTCATGACTTGTATTTCATCATTTAGTAAATAATGCACAATTTACTAGTGGAAAATACAAGAGCTAATCATTGTTTTTTGATTGGTGAGTATTGAGTTTCATAATAAATTAAGGTTTGACTAATGTAATAAATAGGATGTTCTTTTCCATGATCAACTTGTTTTGCCAACAATGCTGCAAGAGCATGGGCTGATGTGGTTGTGTACAAGATAAATGGTTTGTTTGGTATGGAGGGTTGTAAAATAGTGGGGTTTCAAGTTATTTCCTTAAACTATCAAAAGAATGTTTACAATCCTCATCCCAATCAAAAGGTACACCCTTTTTAAGATGTGTGAAAGGTAAAGTGTGATTGGCTAAAGATACAAAGAAATAACAGATAGCTTGAATTTGGCCTTGTAACATTTGCAATTGAGAAATGTTCCTAGGAGGTATGTTAATAATGGCATCAATTTTCTTTGTGTCCACCTCAGTGCCTCTATGAGATATGAAAAACCCCAAAATTTTACCAATATATACACCAAAGACACACTTTTCTAGATTTAATCACATATTATTTTTACATATTTGTTCGAAGATTTTTTGAAAAACATTTACATTTTCTTGTCATGTTAAGGATTTAGCTAGGATATTGTCAACATAATCTTCAAAAAAATTGTGTATGTAATCATGAAAGATCAATGTCATTGCTCGTTGATAAGTTGTGTTGGCATTCTTTAAACCAAAGGGCATCATGACCCAACAAAATGTTCCCCAAATAGTTGTAAAGGAAATTTTATATTGATCTGGAGGATTAATAAGGATTTGATTATAACCAAAAAATCCATCCATCAGTGACAACAAAGCACCAGTAGTTGAATCCATGATCATGTCAATATTAGGAAATAGAAAGTCATCTTTTAAAGAATTTTTATTCAAGTCATAGAAATTTGTACATATCCTAATACAATTATCAGGTTTAGCAACTACCACAATGTTTGAGATCCAAAGAGAATAATCAATAGGTTGAATGAATCATGCATCAAGGAGTTTTTCAAGCTCTACTTTAACATGCAAGGCTATGTTAGGGTGCATTTTTCTTATCTTTTGATGAATGGGTTTAGCATTTTCAGCAAGAACAATGTTGTGTGTCACAATTTTTGGGTAGATTCCTGGTATATTAGAATATTTCCAAGCAAAAATATCAAGAAAATCATGAAGTAAAGTTGTAGTGTCTTGTTCTTCATTGTCAAGGTACTTCCCAATCTTAATAATTTTTTCTTTACCATCAATTTCCATTGGCACATCAATTGTATCTCCTAAGGTGAGTGCACTAGGTTTAGGAACTTTAGAATCATATGTTTCTTTAGTGATATCACTTCCTTTTTTCTTGGTAATGATCATAGCACAAATAATTTATTTCATGGGAGTAGGAGAGGATGCATTATCATAAAATCCTAACATTTGTTTTAGATTTTCATCACTATCAACATACTACCATGATTGTGGTGAATTCATATCAAGAAATTTAGGATGTTTGATTGTGAGTTTATGTTTTGGTTGACATGTAATAGTGTTGACATTCAAATATGGTTGTTGAGTAGCTTTTGTCATCTTAGAAAAAGAATAGCCCAATCCAGTTTTTGTCTCTTGCATATTAGGTTTGATAGGAACAAAAATACCTTGTTCATGTTTTCCACACCCTTTTCTAGTATATCCTAGTTGTTTCACAAGTTCATAGCCTTTTCCATAAATTATTTTCATTTTTGTTGAATTAGGTAGGGATTGATAATCTATCTCATCATTTTTTGTGTGTATGTTGTGCTTTCTTTCAAAGTAGAGGAGATAGATGTTTGAGAAGATTGTTCAGAATTTTGAGTTGACATTATGGTTGGTTGTTTGTGTTGCTCATCTATCTTTTAAGTGATTATCTATTCACCCATAAATGAAGGTGTGAATTCTAAGGATCCCCAATCATCACCAAATAATTTAGATACCAATTCCACATCATTGTGTTCACTTTCAAGAGGGTCTTTATTGGATGTTGGAATTAATGTTTTCAGAGGACTTGTAGCTCCTTTTTCAAGGTGCAAGTAACTTTCAGGCTCGGGCTCAATTTGAACTTGATAAATGTGATTTTTATAGACATATTTCATGATATGATGAAGGGTCGAAGGCACTGCATTCATCTCATGAATCCATGGTATTCCTAAAAGAAGATTATATGAAAGATCATAAGGTATGACATGAATAGGAGTTTACAAAGTAGCCACCCCAACTGTAATAGGTAAAGTGATTATACCGAGCAATTTATTTTTTCTATTATTAAATTCTCAAATGGATACCGAATTAAATATTATTTGTGACTTATCAATGCACAATCCATCAAGGATATTCACATTACAAAAATTAAGGGAAGAACCATTATCAATAATGATTTTTTTGATACCTATGCAATTGAATTGGGAAATTATCATAAAGACTTCATTTTGTTTTCACAACTCTAAAGGAGGGAGCTCATGTTGATGGAAACTGATGTCTAGATTAATTTGATTCATTCCATGGATTAAAGTTACCACATCATTTGGAGTTATACCAGGGGGAACTACAATTTTTTGTAAGGAAATTTGAAGAATAGTGTGGTAATTTGGTGAATTTTCAAGTAAATCCCAAAGGGAAATCTTTGCAAGAGTATTATTTATTTTTTCAACAATATAATACTCCTTTGTGTGTGGAAGGAAATAAGGAGAACTAGGCAGATTGGGTAAAGATAAAGAGGGTGGGATTAGTTGTGGCAGTTGCAGATTGTTTCAGGTATTATATGTATGAGCAACAATAACATTACTGGATTACTACAACACATTGGTTTTAGGTGGGTAAAGAGTGTACTCAACTTTATTGGAAGCATGAAGTTTATGAGAGGGTGGGTAAAGAATGAGTTGAGGTTGAATCACATTAACATCCTTACTGTTAGATTGTGGACAAAAAACCTTAGTGGGTGACTTGAGTGAGATGGAGTCCCAAAGGTACTCATCTAACAAGTCCAAGTCATCACAATTAAAAGGTTCTAAGTTATCATCAATTATCTTAAACTGTTGAGGATAAGCATTAGAGGTGTTAACATTTGTTATTGTGGGTTTGTCACAACAAACCTTAGTGGAAGACTTATGCAAGATTAAGTCCTTAAGGGCTTCATCTAACAAGTTAAAGTTATCACAACCAAAAGGTTTGAGGGATATGCTATCATTAAATGGTTTAGGTTTTTCATTGCAAGCATTAGAGCATGAAGTGAATGAGAGGAATTCTTGAAGAACTTCATCGAACTTGTCGAATTCATCAATACTAAGGGGCTTCGATGAGATGTTGTTTCTAACTTGGACCATTTGGTTGAAAGGTTGGTTGGATGTTTCTATTTTTGTGTTTTTATGTATAAATGAATTTGATCTAAAAGAACTAGGAATGAATATTGAAAAGGAAAGTTGCAAAAATCTAAGACTATCCATAAATACTATGAAATAAAACGATGCTTATGCTAATGTAACAAAAGATAACCGAACTATCACAAAAAGGAAATTGTGGGAAACATAAATGTGCAAATTAATAAACTAAATTCTAGAAACTCTGACTCAAAAATTACAATGGGACTGATTTTACCAAGGTGGCGAATGAGTCCTAGGGGAGGTATTTTAAGGTATTTTCTATTTTTTTTACTTTTCTAATTTTTTTCAGGTCTGTACAATGCAGATACAAATTGAAAATGTAGTATTTTGGAATAATTTAATTAAATAAGATAGAATAATGAACTCTAAATGATACTATCACTAATGCAACTTGAAGAAGCCCTAGGATAGAAAACAATGCAAAGATAATGCAATTAAGTCCTAGGATGCAAATATAAATGCAAATCAAATTGAGATGATGTTCAATATGCGGGTTCACCAAAATGAACCATAAATTTTTGGACATGAGGCTTATGGGCTACTCTTGCACTCTTAGGATGTTTCACCTAAAAGGAGAGAGATATACCTCATGAAAAATCAAGGTGGTTCACTCAAATTAAGATGTGTATGATTTTATTAAGACTAAATGAGATTATTTAAATGTAGCTATATGGACTAATTGAATGATTATGAACACAAAATATAAGAAATAAATAATGTGGGAAAACATAGTGATGTTTCTAGAAAGCTTAAAAGAATGAAAAAAATGCAAATTAAACCAAATAGAGGGTTGTTCTTCAGAATGTGTGCACCTGGAAAACTAAATAGAACTAGAGAGTAATATGGAAATATGCCAAATCTAATTTTGAGTTGATTGGGACTCATTCACCACCTTGGGCCAATCAATCCCAGGTTAGGGTTTCTTTGCCCATAAACTAATTTTTGTCAACTGGGTGTCAAGATTTGTATATAACTCAAAATGGAACCTTAGGAGGGACTCATTCACCATGCATGGAAAATTAGTCCACTTTCAAATTTCTATGATTTCAAGTTTTTGTTCTACACCTTAACAACTATGCAACACTGTCTGATGGAAAGCCGAATTGGGATCTTAGAAAATTCCTACAAAATAGGTTAAAATTATTTGTCTAATGGGGGGTTTTCCTTGGTCAAACCCCTAGTTGGGTAATTAAACCTTAAATAGAGAAAAATATACATAAAACCCTAGCCTTTAGTGTGTTAGAGACTAAGAAAACCTAAGGTGTGTTAAAAAACTTATTCTATTATGCTAGAACAAGTGATACAAATGTGATTGGAGTGATGCAAGACCTCAACCCTAGAAATCCTACAAAACATCAAAAATGGAAATAAAATTACATGCAAATGAGATGTAAATGAAATACAAACCTTAATCTGAAGCTAGAGAAGAGAATGGAATATGGAATCAATTTGAAACCAAGTCTTTAGGTGTGATTTGACGGCTAGTTGTATCACCTCAACCTAGATTTCTCCATGATTCACCATAGGCATCCATCATCAACCCTTTGCAATGTTGAATCTTGATCAAGAAGTGAGCTTCAGCCCCTACAAAAACCCTAGTTTGCTGCCCTAAAAATTCAACTTTTCTAATGAAACTTGTTGTAGAAGACTTGACTTTAGAATTTTCTTTCATGAAATTACTAAGAGATGTGTAAAATGACTTAAGATGAGTATTCATAAGCAATAACACCTAATTTTCCTATTATTTAAACCTAAGAGGTTGATATTCATCAGAAATTTAAGTTGAATTAATTGAATTCCTGCTCAAAATTTAATTTCCCTTCAAAGGGACTCATTCACCACCCTTGGCAAATGGGTCCCACTAGAAGGGACTCATTCACCCAAGGTGGCAAATGGGTCCCACTACTGATTTTTGAAGGTGGTTTTTCAGGATATGAAAGAATTAAGTGTTGTTTGTCATGATTTAAGTGATTTCTCAAGTGAAACGTGCCTCTAGATAAAAAAATAATGGGTCTTAGGGGCCTATAAATGTTGTTTTGAAGGATGAATAGGGTAAGGGTACTCAAATTAGGTCTAATTAGGCATGAACTTGTCTCTTTTGTCAAGAGGGTTCAATTTTCTATGTCACTGAACTGGAATATGTACTAGGCTACTCATTAATACCTATAGGTTGGGAATAACTTATTTGGTTGAGTTGTACATTTGGTCTTGATTGGAATATATAGGGGTAGAGTAACCTATAAAATCAAATTAGTCATTGATTGAGGACTCTATCCTAAGAATTTGAAGGGAATATTGAGATTGAGATTTTCCCATGTGGATGTGTAAATCACTTGAGCTTATGAAATTCTATACAATTAGAAACATAGGTGGGATACCTATTGAGTTAAAGTGGCTACTTGGTTAATTACTTTAAAATTTTGAAATGAAGTCATATTGTTGACAAGACTCTACTTTAATTGGATCTTATGTTAAAAGGGATACCCTCTCAAAGGGAAGCATCTATTTTTATGTCGTGATATCATAGAATTTTCACTTAGTGTGAAATGTTGGAAATTTTACTATGTAGAACACCGGGGTTGTTACATGTGCTCAACTCAAATATACCAAAGTTGGGACTCTCCTATATGATTAAGTGAATCCATTAAACTAACAAGAAATTTTCGTGCTTGGTAATTAGGTATGCAATTAAATTTGATATCTTCTAGGGACCAACATGATTGAACGAGGATTAATACTCAAAATTAGTACCAAATTTTGTTGGGAAAATTAGATTGAGTTGAAAGATGGATTACATCTTTGAAAATAATCTAAGGAAAGAAGAAATCCATCGTATGGATGTCCTAAGATAAATGGGATTTATCTCCACAAAACTTATAACCATTATTACATGGGAATTAAAGATGGTGTGATATTGTAAAATGGGTTTTCACTTAGTCAAAGAATAGACTATTAATGGATATAATAGAACCTATGTACCTAATTTTTTTGGAAGATTTAGGAATGAAATGAGGAAATTAATGCTAGAGTTAGGACATTGGAATGATAAAGGGAATTGTTAGATGAGAAACCACTATAACCTAGGAAAATATAGAATAAGAGGCTACATGGAATGTGGCAAGATAATGTCTATTATGGCAGGAAATGAAGATTGGATGTCATCATTGGTAGGATATGTATAATCTCTTGAGATTCCAGAGGGAAAGTGGTAGCAGAAAATACAAATCAATCTTTCTATGTTAGTAAAACTGACATAATGTTCTAGTGGGAAAACTCATCAATGTTATTTGGAACCTTGAGTTATAGAACTTCAATCCTAAATCATATTGTGAGAAGTAGTTGCTTAGTATTCTTGAGAAGGTCATCTTAGTAATGAATGAGAAAATAATGATAGGGTTGTGTAAGCCATGATCATACTATGAGACATTCAATTGAAGGAATGTGTAGTATAGCCCAAATAGAAAAAAATGGTAGACTAAATCTTGAATGATTTATAAACTTCTAATATTGAGGTTTGGAACATTATATGAAAGGAAAGGTTGGAAAATATATTAAGATAAAATAGGCTTAGAAATAGGCTTAACCATAGACTTGATAGATTTTCAAAAAGGAGTAGTAGATCAAAGAGATCAATGAAAATTTGTCAATACAAAGCTTAAGTATGAAGTAGCATCAGAATTTGATAGGTGTCCAAGAGCAATGTTATTCTCAAGATGGACAAGTAATCAAGAACAAATAATTTATGGTAAGGAAAATGGATGTGTAAGTAATGGACAGACTCATTTTATGAGTTGTCTAAAAGTGAAACTACCAAAGGGGAAGGATGGGACCCATGGGGTAGTGTGCAATACATTGTTATTCCTTTTCTATTTGCATTATACTAAGGATAAATTCATGGGCCAATTATTTTTTATCACTATGTTTTAGGTGTCATGTATAGCTACTATTGTATCTAGGATGTGTATATATGATAATTTAATAAATCTTGTTGGGAGAGTAATTATGTGTGAGGCATACAATATTTCCCTATGCGATAGTGAGGGAACTCGAACCAAGATCCAAGAAGGACAAGGTTGCAAGGAGTGATGCTACATAGGATGAATGTTTATAAATTTTACATATTTTGAGAATGGTAAGCAAAAATTTATTTGACTTTATTTGTATGTTAAAGTGCTATAGATCATCAGGGATGATGATTCACAAGGGGGGAAGTATGTTACACCCTAATTGTGTAATTACTATTTACTATTACCATGTAGCATAAAATGTGAATGCAATGTGAATTTTGGAGATAAATAAATTATGCTTGTTCCTTGTTATCAATATGAATGTTATTTCATTTGATATTTTCTAATTTGATATTACCTCAGTTGATGTTATTCATGGTGAAATGTTGCATATATGTTAATGAAAGGTTATTGAATTATTATTATTCTAACTTTGGAAATGCTTATATATATTGCATATGTTATGAACAATTGATTGTCATGTGCATGTGTTATTGGATGTAGGTACATGTTCATTCCTCGAGGTAGAGGGGAAGTATCACTTAAGAGAAGATATTAGATGGGTAGTAGTTGGTAAAAGTAAACAATATGAGCATTAACACACACCACATTAGAATGATTGAGTTGATTTAGTTTGTGGGTAGTAGGTAAGTCATCCTTAGCTTATATTTTTTCATTTGAGTCTTGTTTTCTAGTGCATGCATTATTGGGTGATGTTTATCTATTTGAGTTGTTGAGATCTTTCTTGTATTATTACGATTATACTAACAAGTGGAATGTGCGTGGAAGTATGTGTATATATATGCACATGCATGTCAATGGGATCTAACGACACGTATATGCCTATGTATAGGTGTACCACATGTAAACACTTACCCATATGATAGTAATCATGAATTGCTATATGTGAATAAGATGTGAACATATATATATATATGAATAGTATATACGCGTATCCATATGTGGGTATGTGCAGGATAATCATAGAAAAAATAGGCCCTTAAGTGGTGAAAAATTTAGAAAAAAATAGAGTTAGGAAACTTTGCGTAAAAATTTGAATAAGTTATCTATAGTATTTGAAAAATATGTAAGAATAGAATTTGTAGCAAACTGAATGTAGTTTCTAAACTACTAGGTTTTTTTTTTTAAATCTATTTGGTGAAAATTTCAAATTTTAATGCTGTAGCACTTAAATTTTAGGGAAAAAGCTGTTAAAATCTGAGAAACAAATTACAACCCAGAATTGAATTGAAGGAGATAGATTAAATAAACTATAAAATGCAAATAAAATGAATAGAATAATAGTGATACCAAGAGAAAACTAATGTGAAGTGCTCCACGGAAAAATAGCATTAGATTACTATCTCCAACTATTTAATGAATGAATGAAAAAACAAGCTAGGTAGCAAGCTTATATAGACTAGATAGAGGGAGGAGGTGGGAAGGTGACACCTCATAACCCACTCACCTAATGGAAGGTGAGTCATCATAATCCACTCACCTAATGGAAGGTGAGTCCTCATAATCCACTCAACTAATGGAAGGTGACACCTCACAATCCACTTACCTAATGGAAGGTGACACCTCACAATCCACTTACCTAATGGAAGGTGACACCTCATAATCCACTCTCCTAATTAAACATGCTTTATTAACCTAATCAATCTTAAATAAATGTGTAGGAAAAACCTTATAATAAGGAATAAAAAACCTACACTAACACCCCCCCTTAAGCATAGCTTAGGTGGGTATAGAGATGGGTCCTAAAAAATCATTCCTGATGAGGTACCCATGTACAATGAAATACCCCCCAAAAGAGAAGTAGCCCTCCCCCACAAAAGAGATAAAGAAGGAAGGAGCTAAGAAGCCCCCTAAAGGAGGAAACTTGTCACACCCCAAGCAAAGCTCGCAAATGAATGAACTTGCTCTCAGTGAAGGGTTTGGTGAAGATGTCGACTATCTGTTTTGATGTCGAACAATACCAAAGATCAAGAACCTGCTCATGAATCAGCTCCTAAATGTAGTGCATGTGAATCTCAATGTGTTTGGTCCGCTGATGATGGACCAGATTCTGAGAGATCTGAATAGCACTCTAGTTGTCACAAAAGATGACTGTAGGCTTCCAAAAGGAAATTCCAAACTCAGTGAGAATGTGTTGAATCCAAATGGCCTCAGTAGCATAAATAACTACTCCTCGATACTCAACCTATGTAGAGGAAAGAGCAATAGCAAACTACTTCTTGCTCGACCAAGAAATCAAACCAGAACTAAGAGAGAAGCAGTACCTTGAAGTAGACTTGCGATCCTAAAAATCGCCTGCCCAATCTGAATCTGTGTATCTGAATCTATGAATCCCATAAGTGTGAGTGCCCTATACATAGTGAAGAATCTACTTAGCTTCTTTCCAATGCAGCTCATGTGGCTCCTGCATGAACCTAGAGACCAGGCCCACAGCATAAGAAATATCAGGCCTCATGTGAGTCAAGTATATGAGAATCCCAACCAATTGGAGATACAAGGTAGCATCTACCAAAGGTGAAGAACAAGAAGCCTCAAGTTTGACCCCTGATAGAAATGGAGTCGGTGTAGGCTTACAAGCAGCCATGTGAAATCTAGAGAGCATATCACGAGCATACTTGGGCTGAGAAAGAAAGATACTAGCCAAAGACTGTGTAATCTCAATGCCCAAGAAATAGTGAAGAAGACCCAAGTCAGACATTAGAAAATGATCATGAAGGGAAATTTTCACTACCTTGATGGTGGATGAGGAACTCCCTGTAATCAACAAGTCATCAACATAGAGAACAAGGAAAGTGAGAGTATCATCCTTCTGCAAAATGTAGATGTTCGGATCATAATGGCATTGAGTGAACCTAACTGATAGAAGAAAGGAGTCCATCTTGGTATACCAAGCTCATGGGGCTTGTTTAAGGCCATAGAGAGACTTATGAAGTCGACAGACAAGTGAAGGATCTTGGACAAACCCCTGTGGCTGCTCCATATATATCTCCTCCTGAAGGTCACCGTGAAGAAAAGCACTCTTCACATCCATTTGATGAACTTCCCAACAATGGGATGCAACAATGGCAAGGACAAGTCGGATTGAAGTTGTCTTGGCAACTGGCACAAAAGTTTCAGAGTAGTCAATCCTAGGAATTTGGGAGAATCCTTTTGTAACCAAGCAAGCCTTATGTTTGTCAATTGACCCCTCTACATCAAATTTTGTTCGATAGACCCACTTGCATCGATCAAACAAGTTTTCTTCCCTTAGGAAGTGGGACTAAATCCCAAGTATGGTTCCTTTCCAAGGAACTAAACTCTTCCTGCATAGCAACATCCCACTCGGGGACACTAGAAACTTCCCTGAAGAATTGTGGATCAGAAGCTGAAGCAAATAAGAGATGAGGAGCTTGCTCAAACTGTGACCTTGTTCTTCTCGCATCTGAAGGATCACCAATCCAATCACCTGCTGACTCCAAATTCTGACAAGCCCAAAGTGGGCCAATTGCAGGAGAGTCTAGAGGAGAATCAACATCCTCTGAATGATGACTAAGAGAGGAGGAATTTGAACCCTCATCATCACCATCTAAAGTGGAGGAAGAAGACTCCTTGGGAGGATTAAGATCCTCAGAAGAACTATCATCATGAAGTCGCAATGTTTCCATGGGAATGAAGGATGGAGAAGTGGTAGAAGAAGTATCTTCCTCAAATTGAACACTCCTCTCAATGAAGAGCTCATGTGTGGTAGGGTGGAGTAGCCTATAGCCTTTGACACCATCTGGATAGCCAACAAATATGCAAGGCCTACTCTATGAATCCATTGCCTTGTGTTTCTCTGCTAGAATGTGGGCCCATGCAGGAGACCCAAACACTCGAAAGTTCTTGATAGTGGGTTTCCTACCGGTCCAAGCTTGAAAAGGAGTTACCCCCTTCACAGCTCGGTGAGGAACCTGATTCTGGATATAACATGCACAGTTGATGGCCTCTGCCCAGTACTGAGGTGCCAATGATTTGGAGTGGATCATGCAATTGGTTATTTCCTTCAATGATTGATTCTTTCGTTCTGCAACTCCATTTTGTTGTGGATTGTAGGGAGTTGTGTGCTAAAGATTAATACCCTCTGAGGCACAAAATTTCTCAAACCTTTGTTTGACATATTCCCTGCCATTATTGGTGCATAGAACCTTGACAACCTTCCCAGATTATTTCTCTGCAAAAGCTTTAAAGTCTTCAAAAGACTCAAAGACTTCAGAATTTTTATTGAGAAAATATAAAAAGGTATATCGAGAAAGATTATCAATGAATGTCAATACATATCTAGCCCTGCTGAATGAAGGCTGCTAAAATGGACTGGCCAAATCACTGTGTACTAACTCCAAGAGTTGTGTGGCTCTCCATGCTTTGCCTTTGTCAAATTTTTCTTCAGGATGCTTTCCAAGAATGCAACCTTGACAAAATCCATCAGAGAATCGAATTGAAGGCAACCCTATGACCATGTCATGCTGACTGAGCTGCTGCAAGTAGCGATAGTTCAAGTGCCCAAATCGCTGATGCCACAAATGGATCACCTCATCTGAGTGAGTGAGCAATGCCAGTGAAGGAAAATTAGGAAAAAAATGAGAAAAGTGATAGAGCTGAGAATGGTTATCAACTTTTCCTATAGCAACTGTAGACCCATTGTGTAGATCACTGATAACCACAGAATCGGGTGTAAATTCAACACTCTTGCTGGAACCTATATGGGTGATCTAGTAGACAGATTGTAATGCCCTGCCACACAACCCTAGGGAAAGTTGCAATTAACTACACAATCGAACTATTTTTTTTTTTTTAAATAAGAACATTTAGCACATAAGTTAGAACAATTAACATACAAGTTCACTAACTATTGCCAACTAATCCCCTAAGGTTGCGAGACTGTGTTACTTAGACCAAACACAGAACAAGAATTAAAACCATACCATATAATTACTTAACAAATAAAGTTCACATACATTCTATTCATAACAATATACATCCAATAGTATGAGATACCACTTGCTTCCAATATATAATTCACAACATGCTTAAAATACTCATTCCCCGAATGAGATAAATCCAACAAGTAGGATTACATATTACAAATTCCACCTCGATAACAATTGAGGGATAATAAATTACAATAAGAACTGAGAGAACAAGGTATGAGAAGAAACTGATTCCCACGAGCTCTCCAGCTGCAAATCACGACCTCACGAACAAGAAGAAGTACCAATAGATTAAGAAGCACGCCACCCAACCGTGTGGAATCCAAAAGGTTCCACTCCCTCCGTGCTAGGAGATAGTAACAAGGAATTCCTACACAAGACCATCTACCACTAGACACAGGCTACACAAAACTGATACGAAATAAATACAAGTACCACATCACATGAAATTGAAAGGTCATATGTACAATTCAAGATATGACTCTCATAACACCAACATAGGTTACATTGCTTCCAGACATAGAATAGATCAAGAGTGTCACAAATATCAAGAACAAACTCTTGACTTAGGAAGAGTGTCATCACATAGCTCATCAAGGGATATCCTCTGGGAATCTTCCTAGGCTCCGACCCCCACACCATGGGTTATCCTGGTGGCCTCTATCAAAACCCCGGCATGCTTGCTCACTCATGTAGAATCAAATACCTCTCGTGAAGATGAGATAGATGATCTTGCCATTCTAGGCCTTCTCGTCTCATCCCAAGTCTAAAACAAGCCCTTGGGTCCATGAGTGAGGCATAATTAATCTTATTTAATATTTCATGCAACCTAAGCTTCTAAAAGTTTATTTAGTTATCACTGAATTAACCAACTTGCAAAGGGTTATCCCTGGCACCACTTTGTGTGTCAGCCCCCATTGCAAGCCACTCTCCTAAGACAACATACACGGTAATAACCACAACAGGTAACCAGATAAATACAACCTCTCCATTCAAGGAGGTAACAAACCAAGGAGACTCACTCCAAACACTGGAGGCAACAAGGTCAAGACCCTCTCCAAACATTGGAGCAAATCAAAATACCAAAAACCACTCCATCCAGAGGCACATATTACAAAACCTTCTCCTATTCCCAAGGAGGCACAAATCATTCCCGTACGTGAAAACTGGGTGAAACGACATGGTGTAAATATACACATTTTCCTCAACACATCAAAAGTGACTCATGTACATCAACCCATACCAGTAAATGAACTCCTATCTGGAAGAATTTCAAAACATCCACACTAATTCCACAACATCAAAGATGAACAATTAACCATTGAGAATATTTCAGACAATGAAGTTAGCTACTGTTCGGATTTCCTAAATCCAATCAAACACAGTATTCATGACTTGCATTTATCCAATCAATTGAACCCATCTCTTTTCACGACATATAAATATTCAAAAATTAGATCATTTACTCTAAATTACACAACCATATTCCAAAGTCAAGACATTTCAATAAATAACATCATTGAATTGGATTTAAACCAAACAATAACTCTTCGTCTCACAACCATATATTGTAAATAAATCCACTTGATTTATAAAACATTTGGATTAAATAAAGTACTGTTTATAGCAATAAGTCAAACAACTCAATCTCATGTGATTCATTAGATCAAATAAAATCTCTTGATTAACAAAACAATTAGATCAAATAAATCAGTCATTCTTTCAATTTCGCATTAATAAATCAACTAAATCTTATCTCTACTTGTACACGAATTCATTCCAACAAATATACTTAATAGTGCATACTCAATGTATAACGTGTTACATATTAAATACTTAAATCACATTGTTGACATTTCAGAATCTATATCAATAATTTATATTTCGTTTCCCAATCTCATATCTTATTAAAAATCAATCTTTAAAATAAAAGCATTTGATTATCTAGACTCTACCTTTTAAAATAAATCATTGACTATTAAAAATTCAATGTTCTAAATAATCCATTTGAATATAAAATCCACTTTTGCTTCTATTTTGAATCAAAATCATCTTACAGTTATCCATATTTAAATCTATCCCTTCAATTTCATTTGTCTTGATTATCCGTAATAATCAAAAATAAATTATAAATAAATCGAGCTTTTGATAAATAAAAATATCTGATTAAAATAATCATGCATTACCTCTAAGCTCCTCACTATGTTCCATAATAAAAAATTTAATGATTAAAACTATTTGATTAAATAAAGCATTTGTTATCTCTAAGTTCTACGATTACATTCAAAATCAAGATATTTTAATAAATAAACATTTAATCAAATTACTTAACCTATATTCATCATAGGATAAATAAATTAATTAAAATCAATATTTTAAATAAATCCTTTGGTCAAACGTCCATTACATTTCCTCCATACTAAAGCGATAATCAATTTTGATTAATTCCTATTTTTAAGATATTCAAATTATCATTTATAAACACACCTCTAAAATATCATTTAAAATCCTGAGACTTCCTGATTAAAACCAAATTGAATAAATTGATTAGTTAAAAGAGCTCTGTTTATTTCAACTTGATGATCAAAATCAACTCCTTAGTCAAATATATTTAAATAGAACAAATTTTAATATATAAATATTCTCTTAAATATTTCTATTTAAAAACCCCAATTTAAAATTCTATTTTATTTCTTAATGCTAAGACGAGATTACATTAAATATAATATATATTCCCATTATATATATTATATATATATATATATATATATTTTAAAATCAATATTAAATATATATTCATTAAATATATATTAATATCTATATGCATAATTAAAATATATATTTATAATATATATATTATAATAAATATATAATATATATAATTTAAAATTAATATATATATTACATATATATTATAATAAATGTATATTATAAAATGAAATTTAATAAAATTAAAAAAATTTAATAAACAAATTTTATATTAAAAAAAAACCAAAGGCCCAAGGCCCTTTTGGCTACTATGCAGCCCCAACAGGGGACGTGCCCCTGTGTGGCTGCTACGTAGCCTGACACAGGGCCGCGACCATGTTGGTGGCTGCTTGCAGCCCTCTCCCCAGCCATGGGGAGCGCTACATAGCTAGCTGCCCCATGGGTTGGCGGGGTGGCTGTGGGCAGCCCCCACTATATTTTATTTTATATATTGTTTTTACAATTTCGTTTAAAAACGAAAATAAAACAAAAATCAAAATCCAGGTCTGGTAAAAAAAAAACCAGAACGAAATTTCACATAGCAATTTTTTGAAAACAAACTCCCAGTTGCATAGATTTATATGAAAAAATAAAAAAATGAAACAAACCCATAACAAACTACCCTTATACAGTCAAATTGAGCAAATTTTCCTTGAGGAAAAAGCTGAGAAGAAGAAGTTTGAAGCACAAAAAACATGATGAATTTTTTTCTAGGTTTCCCCCAAATTAACCAAGAAGTGAAAATTCTTCAAAAACAATAAGAGGGTTTCAAAATCTAGTTCAAAATGGAGTTTTCTTTTATTTTCATTCTATATATTTCTTTTTTGTGTATATTTCTTGTTTGGTTTTACCAGTTCCAAATCTAACTACAAGTTTTCAAATTTGAGAGCATTTTTATGGATTTTCAGAGAATCTAAAACTATATTTTCATTCATTCAAAATGAGCAAGAAGAAGAAGGGAGAAATGATGGAACCTTGTGTTTTCTCCAAAATTTGCAAGCTTCAACAATGAAGATTTTCAATCCCTCCTTCAATTCCACAATTTTTCTTCAACCAAAAATCCATTCCAAGTTTGCTCTCCAAAATTCAAAAATTAAAAATTCCCAATAATCATGAATTACCTTATGCAATTCCTTCTCCAAATTTGTCAAAGCCCTAAAATGGACTCACCCACCAAAACTTATTGCTAAAAAATGGAGATATTTTTATTTTTTTGTTCTTTTTAAAACAATTCATATTTCAAATGTAGTTTGCATAATACCATTTAAAGATAAAAATCTATTTACAACCCCAAAGGAAATTAAATTTCTTTAACCAAATGAATTTAACAATTCACAAATAAAATTCTTTTCAACTTTTATTTCTAAAAGTAAAATATAAAGAATAATTCTAATTTTTGACTTAATCCAAAAATCTAAAGATACCAACCCAACCAAATTGGTTTAATTTATCACTATTAATTTAATTAGTCAATAAAATAAATCTAATTCAAAATTAGATTATTTTATTAATTAAATTTAATTAATTAATTAATCACTAATTTTCCAACATTTCAATAAGGCAATACAATCATCATTTATAAGTTTCAAAAGCCATTTAATCACTTTTAACTTGCAATTTTAAATACAAAGCCAAGGAGGAAACTAACAACATAAAATAACTGAGCCCGACTACAAACCTGATGACACACAATGACTAGGGTGATGGTTTGACATAGAAAACCTAGTTACTATCTCCCAATCGATACCATTGGTCGAGGGACACACTCAGACCTGTGAAACCAGGTGGAGTCAATGTCCTGATCCTGCATCCTACACACAATACGAGTGTCGAAACATGCATATAATATATTAAAACACATCGTGAAGAGGAAATCATGGAATCACAAGGCACTTGTGTGCGAGTGATGTGATCCTGTCCCCTTCACCAATATAATATCGCTAACTGACGCATCTAATCATCAATGATATAATCAAAGCATAAAGCATCGGTAATTCACATACATGCTAATTTAATCCATAACATGAAATAATAATAACATCAGAATAAAATATCATCGCATCAAAATATAATGTTTACAACACTTAACAGGTAACGGTCAAAAGAAACCAAGTTCCAAAGTCAAAGCATAATCAAACACAATCATCACATTTCAATATAACATACGCATCACTAAACAGTCCATGATCAAATAATCACTGAGTTCCACAGTCACATCATAAGTATAATTAGACATACGAGAACACTGTCGATCCAAATATCCATAATGGAGGGGTATTACATCCTCCCCCCCTAGGGTCAGGCTTACTCCTGGAAGCCTGCAAGCCCCCTAGCACAAACTTCATAAGAACACACATAACTCGTGGTTCAACAAAATTGATCCACTCCATACCTCAACATAAAACAACAACAATCTGTACTATAATCCACACAACCAAGCACACTATCAACTTATACAATCAACTTGGTGAAGCATCCCACCACCAGATCTCCAAATTACATAACCATGGATTAATATTCATAGTGCCCTATGCACCAATACACATCATCGACAATAATCATAAAGCCACACCTAATGTGATATCATTACAACATTTACTCAAGGCAAGGTATGCAACATTATCACTTCAACATTCATTTAACATTTTGCATTTTGAATCAAGGTACAATAATTTAACATCTACATGATTTCTTAAGACTCAAGAATAAGGTTGGGGACTATAGGCCTCACCAACAAGATGAACCTATCATGCAATTATCATTAACATGCAATGGTTTCACTAATCCCTTTTCTCTAAATTTTTACTTTTTGCAAAATGATTTTCTATTCATATTATACATTTTCCATGATTATGAATGCAACTTGGGGACTTAGGTCCTTTACCCAAGGTTTGATCTAATAAAACAAACCTTCATGAATACATAAGAATTTTCTCATAAGATACAACATACCATGGGTTTCAATACACCACACACTCCAAGACAGGCATCTTTGTTAAACCAATGGGAAGAGAGAGAAGACAAGAGATATTTACAGTTCTAACATAGACACACATGCAATAATGGTTTCATCATCACCCAATCACTTTAACACAAATGCATCATTCATATGAGAGCATGCACAAATCTCTATGAACTAACAACATGATCATTCATTTTCCTATTACCATATTTCATAATTTCCATAAAATATAACATGCAAAAGCAACTTCAAAACCACATAGGGTCAATCAGGCAATCACTTGCACAATGAGGTAAAGCACAAGAAAACATGCATTAGATACTTGCATGGAGAGAGAAAACAACAAGACTCCAAAAGAGAATACACACCCAAGGAACTCCTTGATACCCTCAAGGTCAAACAAAGCTTTCAAAAAACATGAGCATCATTCCTCCACAACACAAGACAAGGTTGGAAAATTCCACCCTCTAAAATGCCATACTAAGGCACTCAAGGCAAGAGGTCCTCTGACTATCTCGCCCCAACAAGTACTTGGAACATACCCAACAACACACTACAACCACACTCCAAAACCACTCAAGGCTCACCTTCTTTTACACAACAAAAGGGCCATGCATCAAGAAGGAGACCAATCATAACACACTTCTTGGTAGGTTCGCGTCCTAACCAACTCTCACAAAGCATTCATCAACAAGACATGTAAAGGCGGAAACAATCAAAAAAACTGATTGTCATCCACCACACACCACACAATCATCCATAATGCATTCTTCCAGTAGAACGGATATCGGTGCATTGCGCACTACACCGAGGATCCTATCCTTTCCACTGGTTTCTTGCACCATTGGACCTACACCTCCTAATGACAACTTTTGGGAAAATAAGAGAAATCAACCCAAAAAGGAAAACAACCTGAAAGAGTAAAACAACTAGGTCAATACAATGGGCTCATAGTGCCCAAGGTATAAACCTACACAACTTACAACATAATGGGTCCAACATAATCCCAGAGTGCCCAGTGTTTTAACCTGGGCTCTGATACCATGTGTAACGCCCCACCACACAACCCTAGGGAAAGTTGCAATTCACTACACAATCGAACTATTATTTTTTTTTAAATAAGAACATTTAGCACATAAGTTAGAACAATTAACATACAAGTTCACTAACCATTGCCAGCCAATCCCCTAAGGTTGCAAGTCTGTGTTACTTAGACCAAACACGAAACAAGAATTAAAACCATACCATATAATTACTTAACAAATAAAGTTCACATACATTCTATGCATAACAATATACATCCAATAGTATGAGATACCACTTGCTTCCAATATATAATTCACAACATGCTTACAAGACTCATTCCCCAAATGAGATAAATCCAACAAGTAGGATTACATATTACAAATTCCACCTCGATAACAATTGAGGGATAATAAATTACAATAAGAACTGAGAGAACAAGGCATGAGAAGAAACTGATTCCCACAAGCTCTCCAGCTGGAAATCATGACCTCACGAACAAGAAGTACCAATAGATTAAGAAGCATGCCACCCAACCGCGTGGAATCCAAAAGGTTCCACTCCCTTTGTGCTAGGAGATAGTAACAAGGAATTCCTACACAAGACCATCTACCACTAGACACAGGCTACACAAAACTGATACGAAATAAATACAAGTACCACATCACATGAAATTGAAAGGTCATACATACAACTCAAGATATGACTCTCACAACACCAACATAGGTTACATTGCTTCCAGACATAGAATAGATCAAGAGTGTCACAAATATCAAGAACAAACTCTTGACTTAGGAAGAGTGTCATCACATAGCTCGTCAAGGGATATCCTCTGGGAATCTTCCTAGGCTCCGACCCCCACACCATGGGTTATCCTGGTGGCCTCTATCGAAACCCCGACATGCTTGCTCACTCATGTAGAATCAAATACCTCTCGTGAAGACGAGATAGATGATCTTGCCATTCCAGGCCTTCTCGTCTCATCTCAAGTCTAAAACAAGCCCTTGGGTCCATGAGTGAGGCATAATTAATCTTATTTAATATTTCATGCAACCTAAGCTTCTAAAAGTTTATTTAGTTATCACTGAATTAACCAACTTGCAAAGGGTTATCCCTGGCACCACTTTGTGCGTTAGCCCCCATTGCAAGCCACTCTCCTAAGACAACACACATGGTAATAACCACAACAAGTAACCAGATAAATACAACCTCTCCATTCAAGGAGGTAACAAACCAAGGAGACTCACTCCAAACACTGGAGGCAACAAGGTCAAGACCCTCTCCAAACACTGGAGGCAACAAGGTCAAGACCCTCTCCAAACACTGGAGGAAATCAAAATACCAAAAACCACTCCATCCAGAGGCACATATTACAAAACCTTCTCCTATTCCCAAGGAGGCACAAATCATTCCCGTACGTGAAAACTAGGTGAAACGACATGGTGTAAATATACACATTTTCCTCAACACATCAAAAGTGACTCATGTACATCAACCCATACCAGTAAATGAACTCCTATCTGGAAGACTTTCAAAACATCCACACTAATTCCACAAGATCAAAGATGAACAATTAACCACTGAGAACATTTCAGACAATGAAGTGAGCTACTGTTCAGATTTCCTAAATCCAATCAAACATAGTATTCATGACTTGCATTTATCCAATCAATTGAACCCATCTCTTTTCATGACATAGAAATATTCAAAGATTAGATCGTTTACTCTAAATTACACAACCATATTCCAAAATCAAGACATTTCAATAAATAACATCATTGAATTGGATTTAAACCAAACAATAACTCTTCATCTCACAACCATATATTGTAAATAAATCCACTTGATTTATAAAACATTTGGATTAAATAAAGTACTCTTTATAGCAATAATTCAAACAACTCAATCTCATGTGATTCATTTGATCAAATAAAATCGCTTGATTAACAAAACAATTATTTCAAATGAATTAGTCATTCTTTCAATTTCCCATTAATAAATCAAATAAATATTATCTCTACTTGTACACGAATTCATTCCAACAAATATACTTAATAGTGCATACTCGATGTATATCCTGTTACATATTAAATACTTAAATCACATTGTTGACATTTAAGAATCTATATCAATAATTTATATTTTGTTTCCCAATCTCATATCTTATTAAAAATCAATCTTTAAAATAAAAGCATTTGATTATCTAGACTCTACCTTTTAAAATAATTCATTGACTATTAAAAATTCAACGTTCTAAGTAATCCATTTGAATATAAAATCCACTTTTGCTTCTATTTCGATTCAAAATCATCTTACAGTTATCCATATTTAAATCTATCCCTTCAATTTCATTTGTCACGATTATCCGTAATAATCAAACCTAAATTATAAATAAATCGAGCTTTTGATAAATAAAAATATCTGATTAAAATAATCATGCATTACCTCTAAGCTCCTCACTATGTTCCATAATCAAAAATTTAATGATTAAAACTATTTGATTAAATAAAGCATTCGTTATTTGTAAGTTCTACGATTACATTCAAAATCAAGATATTTTAATAAATAAACATTTAATCAAATTACTTAACCTATATTCATCATAGGATAAATAAATTAATCAAAATCAATATTTTAAATAAATCCTTTGGTCAAGCATCAATTAGCTTTCCTCCATACTAAAGCGATAATCAATTTTGATTAATTCCTATTTTTAAGATATTCAAATTATCATTTATAAACACACCTCTAAAATATCATTTAAAATCCTGAGACTTCCTGATTAAAACCAAATTGAATAAATTTATTAGTTAAAAGAGCTCTGTTTATTTCAACTGGATGATCAAAATCAACTCCTTAGTCAAATATATTTAAATAGAACAAATTTTAATATATAAATATTCTCTTTAATATTTCTATTTAAAAACCACAATTTAAAATTCTATTTTATTTCTTAATGCTAAGACGAGATTACATTAAATATAATATATATTCCCATTATATATTATATATATATATATATATTTTAAAATCAATATTAAATATATATTAAAATCTATATACATAATTAAAATATAATATAATATATATAACTTAAAATTAATATATATATTACATATATATTATAATAAATGTATATTATAAAATGAAATTTAATAAAATTAAAAAATTTTAATAAACAAATTTTATATTAAAAATAAAACCAAAGGCCCAAGGCCCTTATGGCTGCTACGTAGCCCCAACAAGGGACGCGCCCCTGTGTGGCTGCTACGTAGCCTCACACAAGGCCGCGGCCCTGTTGGTGGCTGCTTGCAGCCCTCTCCACAGCCATGGGGAGTGCTGCACAGCCAGCGCCCCCATGGGTTGGGGGGGTGGCTGTGGGCAACCCCCACAATATTTTATTTTATATATTGTTTTTACAATTTTGTTTAAAAACGAAAATAAAACAAAAATCAAAATCCAGGTCTGGTAAAAAAAACCAGAACGAAATTTCACACAGCAATATTTTGAAAACAAACTCCCAGTTGCATAGATTTATATGCAAAAATAAAAAAATGAAACAAACCCATAACAAACTACCCTTATACAGTCAGATTGAGCAAATTTTCCTTGAGGAAAAAGCTGAGAAGAAGAAGTTTGAAGCACAAAAAACATGATGAATTTTTTTCTAGGTTTCCCCCAAATTAACCAAGAAGTGAAAATTCTTCGAAAACAATAAGAGGGTTCCAAAATCTAGTTCAAAATGGATTTTTTTTTGTTTTTCATTCTATATATATATTTTTTGTGTATATTTCTTGTTTGGTTTTACCAGTTCCAAATCTAACTACAAGTTTTCAAATTTGAGAGCATTTTTATGGATTTTCAAAGAATCTAAAACTCTATTTTCATTCATTCAAAATGAGCAAGAAGAAGAAGGGAGAAATGATGGAACCTTGTGTTTTCTCCAAAATTTGCAAGCTTCAACAATGAAGATTTCCAATCCCTCCTTCAATTCCACAATTTTTCTTCAACCAAAAATCCATTCCAAGTTTGCTCTCCAAAATTCAAAAATTAAAAATTCCCAATAATCATGAATTACTTTATGCAATTCCTTCTCCAAATTTGTCAAAGCCCTAAAATGGACTCACCCACCAAAACTTACTGCTAAAAAATGGAGATATTTTTATTTTTTTGTTCTTTTTAAAACAATTCATATTTCAAATGTAATTTGCATAATACCATTTAAAGATAAAAATCTATTTACAACCCCAAAGGCAATTAAATTTCTTTAACCAAATGAATTTAACAATTCACAAATAAAATTATTTTCAACTTTTATTTCTAAAAGTAAAATATAAAGCATAATTCTAATTTTTGACTTAGTCCAAAAATCTAAAGATGCCAACCCAACCAAATTGGTTTAATTTATCACTATTAATTTAATTAGTCAATAAAATAAATCTAATTCAAAATTAGATTATTTTATTAATTAAATTAAATTAATTAATTAATCACTAATTTTCCAACATTTCAATAAGGCAAAACAATCATCATTTATAAGTTTCAAAAGCCATTTAATCACTTTTAACTTGCAATTTTAAATACAAAGCCAAGGAGGAAACTAACAACATAAAATAACTGAGCCCGACTACAAACCCGATGACACACAATGACTAGGGTGATGGTTTGAAACAGAAAACCTAGTTACTATCTCCCAATCGATACCATTGGTCGAGGGACACACTCAGACCTGTGAAACTAGGTGGAGTCGATGTCCTGTACCTGCATCCTACACATAATACGAGTGTCGAAACATGCATATAATATATTAAAACACACCGTGAAGAGGAAATCGCAGAATCACAAGGCGCTCACATGCAAGTGATGTGATCCCGTCCCCTTCACCAATATAATATCGCTA
Source organism: Sequoia sempervirens (assembly GCA_007258455.2). Lineage (NCBI taxonomy): Eukaryota > Viridiplantae > Streptophyta > Pinopsida > Cupressales > Cupressaceae > Sequoia > Sequoia sempervirens. Next base: position 309,998,132 of record VDFB02373365.1, on the reverse strand, counting down.
ACTGGCGCATCTAATCATCAATGATATAATCAAAGCATAAAGCATCGGTAATTTACATACATGCTAATTTAATCCATAACATGAAATAATAATAACATTAGAATAAAATATCATCGCATCAAAATATAATGTTTACAACACTTAAGAGGTAATGGTCAAAAGAAACCAAGTTCCAAAGTCAAAGAATAATCAAACACAATCATCACATTTCAATATAACATACGCATCACTAAATAGTCCATGATCAAATAATCACTGAGTTCCACGGTCACATGATAAGCATAATCAGACATACAAGAACACTGTCGATCCAAATATCCACAATGGAGGGGTATTACACAGATAGGAGATTAATTGACAAAGAAGGCACATAAAGAACATCATGGAATGTCCCATCACCAACGTCAATAGACCCTCTCCCAAGAACTTCTTCTGGTGTATCATTACCCATAAGAATATCAGGCATAGAACATGACTCCAAGGATGAGAAGCTTTCCTTTTTATTGGCCATGTGGTGAGAAGCACCTGAGTCAATTACCCAAGAATCTGGTTGAAAAGCTATTGCAACTAAGGCCTTTCCCTTTCCTTTTCCCTTACTCTTTTTTGTGTTCTTTGAAGACCCTTCTGATGAGACTTGTTTGACAGAATTAAGCACTTGGATATTGTTCTTCTCAAGAAGATGTGACAGATGATCAATCTGTTTCTTCAAGCAATTAAGTTCATCATGTCCATTTTTCTTACAATAGGAACACTTAGCTTTCTCCTTCTTGGGCTTATCACCTTTTGAAGAAGATGCATCATTAGTTACTTTTGGTGCAGCTGGTTTATGTTCTTGCTTCTTTTCTCCTTGGTTATTTTGTTTCTTTTCTTGCTTAGAAGGCCCTTTTTGATCTTTTTTGCCTTGATTTGCAACCAAGGCATGAGATTTAGAGGGCTTAATTGTGCCCATTTGAATCAAATTATCTTGTTATTTTGTGAGTTCATTTGAAAAATCATCAAAAGAAGGCATTTGATAGTTGGTTCATAATGCACTTTTTGTGGCATAGAATGTAGCAACAAAAGCTGAATAGTTTGGACCAAGTTTGGAAAGAATGCTTAGAATTAATTGTGAATCTTTCTTGACTATCCCACACGCCTTCAATTGCAATCTTGCAGCCTTTAGTTTTGTGAAGAAGTCTTGAATTGTATCAAAATTACATGGACTTAACCCTATTAGCTCATTCTCTAACTGGTGTCCCCTTAATTCATCTTGTTTACCAAACAACCCTTCTAAAGTTGTCCATACATTATTTGGAGTTGTAGCAGATTCAACATGAAAGAGAATATCAGGAGATACAGACATGCATAGAGTAGCATAAGCTTCATCACATTTGTTAAACCATTTTGGCTTTTCTACAAGTAGTGATGGTTCAGTTTCAAGACCCATAGTTACTCTAAACAACCCCAACTTCTTAAGATAGATTGTCATTTTTTACTTCCACTCATAGTAGTTATAGGGTGTGAGTATTGGTACTATAGTTTGATCCATTTTAATGTAGAAAGTAAGATTTTTTGTTGTGTAGAAAAAAGAGAGAGCAAGATCAATGCAACACACTAGACACCCCCCCTTTTCACTCAATCAAAGAGACCCCCCCCCAAAATTGGCACTTTATAAGTTAGTGTGTTTACAATTAAAAATATGACCATTAGATGGGAAATGAAAAATTATGCACTTTTACAAAAAATGGCACTCAATTCTGAGCTACCGATTAAAAGTTACAGCTAAAACAAATTCCCGTTAAATGGCCTATTTTAATATATCAACACTTTAAATAATAAAAAATTACACTTTGCCAATAACAAAGATGGCCTTCCAGCCACTTGTTGGAATCGGGGTGGAATATAGAATCCAATGATGTGATTTGAAAGGGAAAATTGGCCTCTTTCCAACTCAAGCCTCACTCTTTGTCTTTGTTAGGTGAAAAAGGGAGAAATAAAACCTTTAGTATTCACACCTAGACAAAAAACAGCAGATTTTGGTGTCTTATATCAACAAAAAATGGTCAATAAACTTGAAAAAATGATCCTTTGCTCCTATGGGCCAACCATTTAAGGTTGCAAACAATAAGAATACACCACAAAATTGATGAAAAATAATGCTCTAAAAATAAAAACGTCCTTTCAGAAAAGAAATTTTTGCCAGAGCCTCTGGTGTCCAAATATGGACAATCTTTATATGAAAATAGAGGTTTTGGGGCCTTCCAGACAAAATGGAAAGGTCTATTTGGCCTCAAAATGCCTCATTTGAAAGTTGTCTTCCAGATCTAAGGTTTCACAACCACAACAAATGATCTTCAATTTTTGTGAAACGAAAATCAATCTTGACTTGTTGGAGCCCCCCAGACACAATGGAATAGAAAGAAATGATCCTAGAATCCTTTAGAAAGCTGCAATCACCCAGATCAGGAGAAAGACAAACATGCAATGACAAGGATTATCAAATCTTCATAAACCCTTGTTGTTCTCCAAATCGTATGCAATGCAAGAGAAAAAACAACAGAGTTTTACAAGATCACTACAAAGATCTAATCTTTCAAAACATGCTCTAATACCATGTTAAAATCTGAGAAATAGATTACAACCCAGAATTGAATTGAAAGAGATAGATTAAATAAAATGTAAAATGCAAATAAAATAAATAGCATAACAGTGATACCGAGAGAAAACTGATGTGAAGTGCTCCATGGAAAAATAGCATCAGATTACTATCTCCAACTATTGAATGAATGAATGAAAAAACAAGCTAGGTAGCATGCTTATATAGACTAGAGAGAGGGAGGAGGTGGGAAGTTGACACCTCATAACCCACTCACCTAATGGAAGGTGAGTCCTCATAATCCACTCAACTAATGGAAGGTGAGTCCTCATAATCCACTCACCTAATGGAAGGTGAGTCCTCACAATCCACTCAACTAATGGAAGGCGACACCTCACAATCCACTCAACTAATGGAAGGTGACACCTCACAATCCACTTACCTAATGGAAGGTGACACCTCATAATTCACTCTCCTAATTAAACATGCTTTATTAACCTAAGCAAGCTTAAATAAATGTGTACGAAAAACCTTATAATAAGGAATAAAAAATCTACACTAAAAAAAAAAAGAAGTAGGTGTCTGTTTGACCACCCTAACCACAATAGAATGATCATATTTTTTTATAAGATTTTAGATATAAGTAGAGGAATCATGTCCTAATGTGATGCATATTTTTTTTATAATTTTTTTCCAAGTAAATAATTAATTATGAATTTTTTATTACAACTTTTAAAAAGTATAAAAACTCATATGTCTGACTACCTTAACTTGGTCAAAACTTCATGAAATTCATTTTGGGTAAAAAAAAAGTTGTCTTTTTGGCCCATCATGATCCTGCACATACCCATGTATATGTATATCGATACATGCATATGTTGGCAAATGGAAACACTCATACAGATGCATCAATATAGATATACTTACACATACTTGTACATAGAGGCATATACATTTATACATATATATTCATACATTCAATGTAATGTGTTTATTATATACTATCTTGCCTATACTCATATATATATGATGTATACTTACATTAAAGGCTTATGATATATATAAATATATATGTGTGTGTGTGTTTGTGTGTGTATGTGTGTGTGTGAGTGTGTGTGTGTAAATATATATTAATTGTTATAAACCATAGATTTTTGGGTTCTTATGTACTTCTCTAGCTCTTCTAGGATTTTTCACCTAAAAGGAGAGAGATCGGCCCAAAAATGCTTAGGGTTCATTCAAATTATGCTATATGTGATGTTTTATGAGCTAAATGAAGTGAAAAAAATGTGAATAAAGGATTTATATGATTGAATTTGAATGCAAAACTAAGATTTAAGGTATGTTTGAAAACATGTTGTGATATGTAACTAATGAACTAAATGATGAAATAATGCAAAACATAAAGAAATGAGATGAAACAAAGTGCACCTGGGGAAGATTTGATGACTATGGAATGTCATGAATTTTTTCTAGAATTACTAAAAATTCATAATGGGAATCATTCACCTAAGGTGGCGAATTAGTCCTGCTATTGGTGAAAAAGTGTCAAAAATAGGTTTTTGACTGTCGGGATCCAAAATATGACAAAATTCAAATATTTAGTCCTAATGTATGACTCATTTGACACTAGTGGAGAATAAATCCTCTCCCAAAATTCTAAGAAACTAGGAAACAACTCTACAACACCAGATCAGGAAATCTTTGATTATCAGGTTGTCAAAGTCAATTTTGAAAAAAATGAACATAAAACGTTCTCCAAGATTGAAATGTGAATGATTTGACTTGAAGCACCTAGTTTACTTGTTGACCAATATTCAACACCTAAATGCTTGTTAAATCTAAACACAAAAATTTTCAAACACATGCAAGAGGGGAAAAATTGTTGAGGGTTAGTAAATAGGGGTTTGCCTTAGTCAAACCCCACTTTTGGTAATCAAACCCTTAATGAAATAATGAAATGCAAGAGAATAATAAAATAATAACATGTAATTGCTATCAAATTACCAAACCATTGATGATGCAAATCTAAACTAATGTCAATGGATGCTCCAAAGTGCTTGAATAATACTTGAATTGATTTTGTAAGATGCTTGAATGCTTGAGTGAATAGGTGGATGACTGAACTTGATGAATGGGGGTTGAAATGAGGTTAAAATCACTTATTTATACAATATTGTGCCTTAGTCACCCCTTCATATCTCATCACAAGCTAACATCAAGTGTTTTTGAATAAAAACCCAAAAGGAAATTTTCAAAATTTTGAATTTGGAGCTAAGGGGGACTCATTCGCCACCCATGGTGAATGGGTCCCACCTAGGACCTAAAAATGGGTGTCGGGAATTATGTTGTATGTAATGTTGTTTGTCAGGTTAAGATTCAAAAATTCACTTAATTAAAGCATATGAGGGCACAAAGGGACCAAATAAAGGGATAAATAGTGAAGTTATGCCTAAAAAAGCATGAAAGCTTGTTACAAGACTTTACAACACTTCAAAATAGGACTTGTTTAGTGATGAAAAGGTGATTTTTAGGTGAATTGTAATGAATAGAGTTTAGAAGAGTAGAAATATCTTACAACACTTCACAAAACCTTCACAAGATGTCATTATTTGAATTTTAGTACCTAAATATGCATGTTCAAGCCATGTTACAACATAAAATCAAAGAAAAATAGATCAAACACCATGAAACAAGACCTAAAAGGCCATGAAAATGACAAGGGGCCATTTTTCTATGGCACATTTACCCCCACTTTAGTGAGAGGATAAACTTGCTTCAAACTCACACTAAAGTAGCAACAAACATTGAGAGGAGGGTTCAAATGCACTTGCACTAGCAAGATGGAATAAAAATAATCAAGAGGGATGACCAAGCCCCTGATATGAAGATACCATGACAAAATAAGCATAATAACAAAGGAACAAACAAGTGTTGAGAATTGGATGAAGCTTCGATCATCTATCCAACTAGTTGTGGATTATATCTAGGCTAATTATTTGAAAGAGAGAATGTGTAATCACTTTGGGGTGACAAAACATATGATAGTCCACCAGGTGAGAAGGCCCAAATGTACTCACTTTGGGGTCACAAAACTTCTGGTCATCTGCGGGGTGAGAAAGCCCAAATATACTCACTTTAGGGCCACATAACTTTTGGTTGTCCGCAACATGAGAAAGCCCAAAAGGTAAGATACATACGCTAGTTGGTATGTGTCTGAGTAAAATATGCGTAAATGAATTAAAAAAACAATCAATAAGACACTATATCAATGAATTTAAACAATGATTAATCTAATAAAATCAAGAAATCTATTGAAAGCGTCATATTGATCTCTATCTCCAAAGATTTACTAAATCACATGGCTCTCATATTTTGTAAGTACTCTAAATATTAAAATGCCAATCTAGAGAATGAGATACTTTTAATTGCAAGAATATAATCCTATATGATGATTACTAAATGATATGATGATGATGATGATACTGTGACTAAAAATTACATGAAACTGATAAAAGAAGCTATAGTAAACTAAGATGCAGCTAAATGACAAGCCATGATCATGATTCTAAAATGATTGCTATTGCTATTACTATTTTCTCAAATGCTTGATTTCTTAATTGATATTTTTGTAGAGTAAGTTTGCACAAAGGTTGGGATCAATTTCTTGTAGAAAGAAGTTGTATTTATAGATTCCTGGAAGCACATTTGTGAAGCGGAAACAAAGCAAAGGTCTAGATTTGATTTGAAGGATTCAATGGTGAAAGATGAAGAAGCCTAAGATGATTATGGAGATTGTTCCTCCGCATAAAAAAAATCAGTTAAAGGATAGGAAGAATCAATGGAAGAAGATGAAGATGTTTGCCTACAATTTGTCTCCAAATTTATCCATGAGGGCTGAGTTGAATTAATTAGATATCAAATATCTAATTTGGTAGGTGCATATGATGAGTGAAAAGTGGAATTAGCTGTAGAAATATGCCTTTATTTGAATATTTGGATTTATTCAATTTAGCAAAAGAAGATATTTAATTTAATAAAACAAATTATAGTAAGTTGTTTATGAAATTAAGATGGAAGAAATATATAATTAAATAAAGAAAAGTATTAAATTTTTTATAATAATTTAGATGAAATAATAGAAGATTTCATAATTAAATTAAAAAAAGTATTAAATTTGTTTATTTAATTTAAATAAAATAATATGATAAAGATAGAAGAATTTAAATGTGAACTATATAAATAAATATTTCTATTTGTTTAATAGTAGATGAATTAAAGGGGTCAATTAATCAAATAAATCATATTTAATTAATTAGATTATCTAGACCATTTTTAGGTGTATGCATTTTCCCCCTCTTTAAAGTGGTGTTTACGCATTGCTTCAAAGAAAATTTTGTTGCTGCTACCAGTAAAAATGAAAATAATTTTTAGTATACCCCAGACGTTGATTTTTAGGTGATGATTGATATATGCTCCCTCAGGAAATAAATTGATGACTTTTTTTATTTTTAATTTGGATTTTTCATAATTTTTCAATTTTTTTATGTTTTTTGTGATTATTTGATGATTCAATAAAGATTTGATGATACAACAATTTATCTCTTGACAAATAATGTGAAAAATTCCCCTATGATGAATTAATGAATTAATCCCCTTGGAAATTTAATTAAAAGAAATCCCAGCAAAATCCCTTTTAATTACTCTATTAAAAAGCTAAAAAGATTGATTTTGAATTAATTTGTGCACTTTGAGTTTGAAATTTGTGAGAGAGTGATTTTGGGAAATTTGGAGCAAAATGTCAATCCCGTACCACTCTTATCGTTTTGAGCACGTGTGATGACACAACTGCCCAGTCGCATATGGACATCCTATATGTACTCTAGAACTTCCTCACATTTCGTGTATTTTCAATTTTTGCACTTTATTTTCAATTTGAATTAGTTTTAGTTCTTTGAACACATGCACACACCGTAGTAGTGCATTCACTTGTTGTTTTAGCATATTCACAAAAATAGCACATAGGTTGAATGTCTTAGCACATTGGTAGGATGAATTAGTGCATAGGAAATTTGAGTGCATACATCAGATAGTTTAGCACATAAACCTCCTAGATTAGCACATTGAATGTAATATCATGTTGGATAGATGATGTCATGCATACAATCTCTGAATTGGCACATTGAATGTTGTAGCACATTTGACACTTGAAATGGCGTATACACTCCTTGAAGTGGAGCATACATAGATTTAGTGCATTGACTACTTATTTTGGTGCATAGATGAGTTTTAATTGTGCATTAACTTTTCTAGCACATTGAAACTATGTTTTAGTGCATCTAAGTTAGAATGATAATTTTTGTCAATTTTCTCCTTGATTTTGTTGATTTTTGTTCACGTTAGTCTTGAGTTGATGTTGATTGATGATCCTGATAGGGTAGATGTTGATCAACCTCATGATAGGTGAGGTTTGATGATTGATTGATGATAATTAGCCTCATGATAGGTGATACAATTTTTATATTGATGATTAACCTCATGATAGGCGAGGTTCAATGATGATTACTCATGAGATTTGATGAAAGTCTCACTAGATCCGATTAGATTTGATAGGCTGATTGGTATTTGATGAATTGTCAAAGATTATTGAATTTCGATATTTTGTGATGATAGGAGCCTTTGACAAGCCTAGAGACCTGAGAGTGGTTTCCCAGGACATTTGATATGATACCATACTAGTGTAGCCTGAGACAATAGTTATCACACATTTTGGTTTATCCTCTCTTCTAGACATGCCCTAGATTAATAGTTATCACACATTTTGGTTGATCGTGGATTGTTGATAGCCTTAGTAGAGAGATGGAATAGTGAGAACAATACCTTCCATCTTCTTGTCAGTGAGATGAAAGTGACTCTCGAGGATGTGTGGCAGATTTTGTGAATACCTGTTGTTGGGGAGATGGTAGTTTATGATTCTTCAGAGTAGGGTAGGACCAATTGTCTACATCGAGTGTTTTAGGATGACCATATTTGTGGATATGAGATTCCATGGTGAGAGATGGTTGATTCCTATGCTACCTTGCCATTGATACTTGCTAGTTTTATTGGAGGGTTCCTTTGTCCTGATCATAGGTCAAAGGGTCTTTCTATTAGGTGGGGAAATTTTTTGGAGAGCATGATCATCCATGGAATTTGTGTATGCTCACTCATCTTTACCATGATTTACATTAGGTGGTTTACCTTAGAGGGGCCAGTTATCTTTAGGGGTTACATTCATTTAGGTGTGTACACAGGAGCATATAGTTGTTACACATCTAGTGATGGTTAGACAATTACCTACCATGAGGTCTTATGTTCACATATATGTAGCTTGAATTGCTTAGCCTAGATTGGGAAAGTTGGAGCATTGGAGAAGAGTCCTTGATGATGTAGAGGTTGTTACATGGTGACCCTATCTGTATTATGAGCACTGGAATGATGATAATGATATAAAGATTTCATACCTCTATTAGTCTATGTTTATGATTGGTAGGACTCATTTTTCTATTGAGATATTATTATTGAGGAGGGTGCTCAAAATGTTTGGCATAGTACAGGGAATGTCCCATGGTGTTCTACATTATGCCTGATGTTAGGTAGATTTCACTGATTGGGGACCTGACCTATCATATGATACTGCAGTTTAGGAGTACCAACGTCTATAGCCTTTCATTTGGCAGATTTGTCTCGAGATCATAAGGCTTCTATCACAATAGATTATGCAAAGTACCTTGGTTTACATCCTTTTCCATGGATATTTTTTCTAAATGAGTCAATGCCACTACCACATGAGGAGGAGATTGTTGTTGCACATGGTCATCGATGGAGGAGAGATGAGGAAGTTGAGGAGGAGAAGTGATGATGAGGAGATTAGTGGTGATGAGGAGGGAGATGGAGATGGTGGAGATAGGGGTAGAGGTGGTGGAGATGGCCCAACTATTGATGTTAGAGACTTCATGGTGCCTCATAAGAGGCAATGTAATGCCTGCCACAAAACCTTAGAGAATGCCACACACAAATGGAAGTGAACAATTTTTTTTCTTAAAACTGTAATTAAACAAGTAAAGCAAACTACACTTACACATACATTCTCTAAGGTACATGATGATGCTTTCTTACGATACCCATTAATAATAAAAGTTACTAAACATAATATTTATTAATCATGAATTAAAGATTATACATCCAAAACATAAAAATACACCATTTAAGCTATAAAGTACAATAATGAATCCATTCACACATTGCATTTATTTAATATTACAATTAAAACTCCCATTTCAAAATGAGATAGTTTATACAAAAGTGTTACAATTACATAGTACAAAGGTTCCAATCAAATAACAAATGAGGAGTGATACAATTACAAGGTATCCAATTGATACAAAAGTGACATAAGAGAAGTACAAATTCACTGGTACATGCAAACTCTCCAAACAGGAAGTACCTACCATAGCAAACAAGAACTAGGAACCCAACGGTGTAAGGTGCACGTTCCACCCAATCATGTGGTACCCAAAGGACCAACCCCCGTGCTAGGACATAGTCAAAGAGCTTCCAAGGAAAAACCTACAACCTCTAGACATAGGAAAAAATAATACTAAAATATACAAGTACAATACTAACAAAATGGTTACAATGCTTCTAGCTAACCATGATCAACTACACAATATAACAAACTAACTGGCAGTTGTCATAGGAGGAGTGTCATCTTAAAATTCCATTGATTACCTTGGAAAATCTTCCTAGGCTCCAGCCCCCATCTTGGGTTACCCTGTTGACCTCTTACGAAACCCAACCCCACATGCAATCCAATGCAAAATCGATTATCTTTCAGAGAAACAAGATATCAATCTTGCCATTCCAGGCCTTCTTGTCTCATCCCAAGCCTTTATGAGCCCTTGAGTCCACGAGCAAGGAACTTAAAATAAGTTAAGTGTTTAAACTACCCTTTTTCCCCTAACATATTTTATTAAGTTATCGCTTATTAATCTAACTCTACATGAGATACCCTAACACCACTTTGTTTGTTAGCCCTCATGAAAATCCACTCCCCTATTAACAACCTAAGGGATTAATTCGACTAACATAGGGTAAACTAGGTGCACATAACCAGTTACAAATACCAACTTAATAACAATGTACAACACAACTTGTTCATAGAACCAAGTGACTATACTTGATAAAATACCACGTGCACTACCCAAGTTATTTCAAAGCTAAATTGACATAAGTTACAATCCCCGTCTCAAGGAAACATATCTTGAAGTCTTACATAAACAAATAACTCAATTTTCCCAACAATGAGAATGAGAGAAAACACAACCTTAAAATAACAATTTTAGGAAACATAGTAATTTAACTTTAGCATTTCCTAAATCTAAATAATTCAATAATACATAGTTTGTAAATACCCAAAGTAATTAACATAACATTTGAAAAATGAAGGAATTTTAAAACTAATATTTTAATTCCATTCACAATTTAAATAAGGAACTAAACGAATTGCTTTTCTTCAATTTTATCAATTACAACTAATGATAGGAGTCAAATTTTTTTTAAATAAAATAATTTTATTATAAAATCAACAATTACATCTATTGTAATAAAATAATCTCAAAATCATTATATTTAAATATATATATATATATATAATTATATACTCAACGTATATACAATTATATATATACATATTTAAATATATATTATATATTAAAATAATATATAAAATATATATACATATATTTATAAATTATAAAACATATATATAAATATATATATATAATATATATATATATATATATATATATAATATATATATATAATATATATATTATATATATTATAAAAATATATATATATAATATATATATATATATAATTTATAATATAAATAAAAAATAAAAAAATTGATAAAGTGGAGCCATACGACACTTCCAACGCATGGCGCAAGCTATATAGCCTATGGGTTGGGCTACTACGCAGCCCTCCCCACAGAGGCCATGGCCTATGTGCAATGTTGGGCGTTGCACCCAATTTGCCTCCTCTATGGGGGGCGGTTGTGGTAGCCCAACCCACATAATTTTTTAATTTAAATTTTTTTACTTCAAAATAAAAATCCCATGTTTCCGATGAATTTCCATAAATTCATTTTTATATTTTTTAATAGATTTTTTTTTTTATATAAATTTTTTTAATAGGCAAAAATTCCCTAGATTAAAAGCATACTAAATTTTATATATTATATATACTATATGTATATATAAACACACAAATATATATATACTTCCAACCAATAGTCCAATTGGACAAAATTGAAAGAGTAATTTAAAGAGAAAAGGAAAATTTCAAATCAAATTCAGAAATTTTAATTTCTAAATTACAATGGAAGATCTCGAATCTAATTACAGAGATTCACCAAATTTTCTATTGTTTTCTCTTTCAATTTTCTACTCTTAAAATATTTTTCCCTACAAATATCTAAGGTTTTTCTTGATTTTTTTCTACAAAGGTTTCCAACAATTCACAACAATCCTTTCAAAATTTAAAATCCAAAACTTCTAAACAGTAAAGCAATAAAGAACCTATGTTCTGAAGTCTGAAGAAATACAATTTGATGTTGATCTTCCTTGCCAAATCCAAAATTCCAAAACCTCTCCCAAAATCTCCACTTCCAGACCAAAAAATGTGTAATTACAACGTAAAATCTTTCTTCATTTTAACAGCCCAAATTTTTCTAAAAATAAAATATCTCTAATTAATTATCCTCAACTTTAGTCAAATTTCCAAAAATATCCCCTCAACCACCATAGTTATTTCTCCATTATGCATTTTCAATATAGTTTTATTTTAAATAATTTTAAAAAAAAATTCATTTCAAATAAATTTAAATCTTTTAATTTATGTACTTTACAAAACAACTTTAATTATTTAATTTATTTTATCAACAACTTTAATTTAATTAATTAATTTATAATATATATATATATATATATATATATATCTAAAAATACTTCCAACCAACAGTCCAATTGGACAAAATTGACACACTTTATAGAGAGGGAAAATTTCAAAGAAAATTCAAAAATAATAATTTCTAAATTACAATGGAAGCTCTCAAATCTAATTACAGAGATTCACCAAATTTTCTATTGTTTTCTCTTTCAATTTTCTACTGTTAAAATTTGTTTCCCTACAAAGATCTAAGGTTTTTCTTAATTTTTTTCTACAGAGGTATCCAACAATTCACAACAATCCTTTCAAAATTTAAAATCCAAAACTTCTAAACAATAAAGCAATAAATAACCTATGTTCTAAAGTCTGAAGAAATACAATTCGATGTTGATGTTCCTTGCCAAATCCAAAATTCTAGAACCTCTCCCAAAATCTCCACTTCCAGACCAAAAAATGTGTAATTACAAAGCCAAATCTTTCTTTTTTTTACCAACCCAAATTTTTCCAAAATAAAGTATCTCCAATTAATTTTCCTCAACTTTAGTCAAATTTCCAAAAATATCCCCTCAACCACCATAGTTATTTCTCCCTTATGCATTTTCAAGATATTTTTCTTTTAAATAATTTAAAACAAAATTTCATTTCAAATAAATTTAAATCTTTTAATTTATGCACTTTACAAAACAACTTTAATTATTTAATTTATTTAATCAATAAATTTAATCTAATTAGTTAATTTATCCATTTACTAAGATAAATTTAATCAATAGATTAAATTACCTTACCAATTGAATAAAATTAGATTAATTAAATTAAATAACAATTTAATCTAAAATACATAATTTAATATTTACAATCCACTTAAACATTAATTCCCACATATAATTTGCACCGATAATAAATTACCAAATCATCAAAGATGACATGACCTAACAACAAACTAGACACAAAATGACGACACACTATGACAGGGTTGTAGTTTGACGAGGGAACCCCGTTACTATCTCCCAATCAACAATACCATTGGGATATGAACACGCTCAAACCTATGAATCCAGGTGGAGACGATGTTGTGTACCTGTAATACTACAAACAAGATGAATGTCATACATGGATAAAACATAGCAGTCACACTATGAAGAGAAATCACGGAATCACAGGGTGCTTGCATGTGAGTGATGTAATCTCGTCCCCTTCACCAAGACAGTCACATTAAGATTGAAAAATTAAAGCATCATTAATCAACAAATGAGCATATATCAATATCAACAACTATGCTAATCAAAATCATAACATAAAACATAAACATCTACATAGTGCATCATCACATCAAAATATGACATCATCATCACTCCAATGTCAGTGATCATAAAACCATAACAAATATCTGAGTCTATTAGAATAAACACACTGTCTAATAGAATAGAAAACAAGAGGGGTGCTACATTCTCCCCCCTAGGATCAGGCTTACTCTTGGAAGCTTGTGAACAAATAGGGATAGAGCTCCCCCATCCTGGTCGCATCCTCCCAAGTAGTTGAATTATCATCTCTAGGATCCCACTAGACTCTGACATGCTCTATATCTCCACCCCTGAGGGTGAGTCTCCTGTGTTGCATGATGACCACGAGCTCCAAAGCCAACTACCCATCCTTTACTTGTAAAGAATTCCAATCAAGGATGTGAGATATGTTTGGATGATAAGGCCTAAGAACTAAAACATGAAACATGTCATGAATATGTGAGAGATTGGGTGGCAAAGAAAGTCAATAAGCAACTAGACCAATCTTCTCAAGAATCTCAAATGGCTCAAAAAATTTCAGGTGTGAGCTTAGAGCCCTTTCCATATCGGATTGGACTCTTTTGCGGGCGCACTCGCAAAAAGACTCGGTCACCTACTACAAACTCATAATCCACCCGATGTGCATCTGCATACTTCTACCTATCCTGCACTACAACCAAATGTTCCCTAATCTGAATCACCTGTTGCTCCATATCCTGAAGCATATCCAGACCCAAAATAACTCTATCCTCTCACCGATTTCAACTCAAAGGAGTCTGACACAGACACCCATACAATGCTTGGAAAGGAGGCATACCAATGAAACTCTGATAGCTATTGTTATAAGAAAACTCCACTAAATGGAGATAGTCCTCCCATTGTGTCTACTGCTCCATCACATACATGCGCAACATATCCTTGAGGATCTGGTTGAACCTCTCAGTCTGTCCATCTATCTTAGGATGATACGCTGAACTGAAGTTCAACTGTGTCCCCATAGCATGTTGTAATGACGTCCAGAGAGCTGAGGTGAACACAAGATCCCTATTAGAAATGATTAAATGAGGAATACCATGCAACCTAACAATATCTCCCATGAACACTCTAGCAATAGACAAAACATTATAAGATGAATGAATAGGTGAGAAGTGTGCTACCTTCATCAATCTACCCATCATCACCATAATAGCATCGTGTCATCACGAAGAGCTGGGTAAACCAACAATGAAATCCAATGAGATTATATCCCATTTCCATTTTGGCACCAAATGTGGTTGTAGAAGCCCTATCGGATGTTGGTGTCCAGCCTTCACTCGCTGACACTCCAAACATCTTGACACAAAGTCGGTGATATCTCACTTCATACCTGTCCAAAAATAAAGTTGTCACAAATTGGCATGCATCTTCTTCACTCCTGGATGAGTTGAATAAGGTGTCTGATGTGCCTCTATCAAAACCAAGGTACGAAGATTTCTAGATAATGGAACATAAATGTGTCCCATGTGTCTCAACAAACCATCTGAATATAGAGAATAATCTAAGAATATACCTTCCAGAACCCTTCCTTAGTGTATCTTTGATCTCACCTCTTGGTACCAACTGCATGTAGGAAGTGCAGAAAGAATTTGACTTCTCAAATCCACACCAAGAGTTAAATCAGACAACTCATGTCTTTGTTTGCTGAGAGTGTCAGCAACTACATTCTCCTTCCCCTAGATGAACTTCGCCTCAAAGTCATACTCACAAAGGAATTCCATCCATCGCCTTTTCCTAGCATTAAGATTAGGTTGCATGAAGATAAATTGTAGACTCCAATGGTCATTGTGTAACTCAAATCTGTGCCCAAACAAGAAATGTCTCCATATCATCAAGGTGTGCACTATTGTTGCCAACTCAAGATCATGTGTAGGGTAATTCAATTCATGATCCTTGATTTTGCATGATTCATACAAAATCACTTAACCATCTTGCATCAAGATTGCTCCTAATCCCTCCAAAGATGCATCAGTACAGACAAAAAAATATCTAGTAGGATCAAGTATCGCAAGAATCGGTGCACTAGTCAACTTCTTCTTTAGCCTCTAAAATATTGACTCACACTGTTCTCACCAAATAAACTTCTTCCCTTTCCTCATAAGACAAGTGATAGGATTTCCTATCCTCAAGAAGCCCTCAACAAAATGTCTATAGTAACCTACTAAACCCATGAAAATATGTATCTCTACCACATTAGTAGGTGCAAGCCAATCACTGATTTCCTGGATCTTCGTAGGATCTACTGCTACACCCTCTCCTGTAACCACATGCCCAAGGTACTTGACCTCAATCTTAAAGAACTCACATTTGGATAGGTTAGCATACAACTGATTATCTCTCAAAAACTACAATACCTGCCTCAAATGCTCCTCATGTTCCTCTACTGTCTTGGAATAGATCAATATATCATCAAGGAATACTAGTACAAATCTATTAAGATATGTACAAAATAATCCATTCATCAAGCTCATGAACACAGATGGTGCATTCGCCAACCCGAACGATACCATAGTAAACTCACAGTGACCATAACATGTGTGAAATGTCATCTTATGGATATTGGAATCAAATATGTGTAGCTGATGATTCCCTAACTTAAGATCAATCTTTGAAAATACCATAACATCCTTGATCTTATCAAACAAGTCATCAATCCTAGGTAAATGATATTAGTTCCTGATTGTCACTTGTTCAACTGGCAATAGTCTATGCACAAACGAAGAGAACCATCCTTCATAAAAATTACTAGTGCTCCCTAAGGTGAAACACTAGGGTGGATGAAACCCTTCACTAACAACTCCCCTAGCTGAAAGTGGAGCTCCTTAAGCTCCTGTGTAGTCATGTGATATGAAGCTCATGAAATAGGCTTGGAACTAGGTAACAAATCAATCCTGAAATCAATGTCATGTGAGGTGGAATCTCTAGAATATCATCAGAAAAAAAATATACATACTCCTAAAGTATGGGATGGCTATCAAAAGTAACCTTCTCCTCACTATCACCCAACTCCAAGTCATCTACTATCACTGCAACTAACTAACATCCCTGACGTACACATCCCCTCAGCTGCATAGTTGAGATCATCCTCAATGATATGGGTCTTTGAATTCCCACAATCTCAACCTCACTACTAGATGCAACAATGCATCAAATTGACTTGCGTCAATAGTCAATCATGGCATTGTGAGCCTCAAGCCAATCCATCCCTTAGACAATGTCATACAACCCCAATGGTATAATGCAGAGGTTTGATGTAGTCTGAAAGGATCCAAAATCTAATCTACACTCAGGTACTAGGGATTGAACTGTAACTTTAGCACTAGAGGTCAATTCGACTTGCCACTTAACGTCTTGCTATGTTTCCCTCAGTCTACATCATGCCACAATAGACAATGAAATAAAAGAATCTGATGCTCCATAATAAAATAAAATGGTAACCCTGTTACCCTATAACATACCATATGTCTCTACTACTATGCTCTGATGATCAGCCTGGTGGTTATCAACCACAACAAATACTCGATGCCCTTTTCCTACATCACTAACTATCGGTTCTGATGCAACTGGCCTCTAAGTGTACCCTGATGTGCCCCTATTGGAACACTATCGCACTATGTGACCCTTTTGGCCACACGCAAAACATCCAGTACCCCTGCCATAACCTCTACCTCTAGAAGGTGTGCTTGACTACTGAATGCTACCCCTATAGGTACACTGTGAACTTTGTGTTGACTGCTAAAAAATGTTGTGTTTATTATGCCTCTAGTTCCTATCACCGACCGACTAATATCTGTCACCCTGTCTCTACTAGAAACTCTTTTGTTTCCCCTAAGAATTATGATACTGTCCACTCTGAGTAGAAACCTATTGTGTCCTAGGTGGTCTAGCTCCCTAAGTCTAGCCACTATGTCCACTAGGTCCTGTAGCTGAAGAACTACCTATCTATACTCCAGTGTGGCCACCCAATGCCATCACCTGGTTCTCCTTCACCAATCTAGCCTTCACCACCATTGTCTCCATAGTCTTGGGTTCAAAAATCTGCACACCACCACTGAACCAAGCATTTAAGCCCCTAATGAAATGTTGAACAAGCATTCCCTCATCATCGCCGATTCCCACAAACTTCTTGAGCTCGTAAAAATGACGCTCATACTACTCTACAGACATAGCCATTTGTCACAAGGCATGGAACTCATCTCCACGATGCTGATGCCAATGGTTAGAAAGAAATTTGGCCCTGAACCTCTCTAGGAACAAATCCAAGATATAGTACTAATATCTATATGGAGCTTCTGCTCCTCCAACCTCCACCAAGTAGATGCAAAATCCCTCAGGTTCATGATTGCACATCTAGCTTTGGTGTTGTTACTATAAGGGTGCACAACAAAACATCAATTTAGATCTATCAACCATGTCTTAGCCTCTGATCCACTACCCAAACCATCAAATGTAGGTGGACGATGTCATGCCCAAAAATTTATCCTAGAAAAAAAAACCGACTATTTTTTTTTTATCCCATAATGAGGCTAATTAACACTCTAAGTTTTCATAGTGATACACTAAACATGGTATGAGATGAACACCTCGGTGAAGTCTCTTATTAATTCAAATGCAAAGATAACTATGCAATTAATTAATTAGACCCTCCTAAGGTTGGGAAGACTAGGGTTTAGAATTGAGGGTCAACTTGCTATAGTTCCAAAACACACCTTAGCTTCCCTTGGGCTTAATGAAGGTCAAAAATTATTTGAAAAAATTAATTTGATAAAATTAAGTTTAATTCACCAGTTTCCTTGTTTATATATATATATTGCCTAATTAGCTCAATAAGTTTACCAAGAAATTTATCCATGAGTTTACTAGTGGACTCCACCTATGATTGGGAAATTCCCATACCTTTAATAATTAAGATTCATTTTAAAAAGGAAGAACTTTTAAATATTAATTTGTAAAAATGAGAAATTTTTTAAAAATATATTTATCAAAATCTCAATAGTGACAATTTGACCTTACAATGAAGATATGACAATTCCAACACTTAATCGTTATAAGAGGCAACATTATTGTCTAGTCAATTTTTAAATAATGCTACTATTTACATTATTTAATTGACACTTTAAACTCTTAAACATAGCAATATTGTTATTTAAATAAATCAATTCTTATTCAATATTGGTAACAATATTGTTCCTATCTAATTCACTCCAATATTAACATTATTACTTAAATAATATTTCATCTTAATAATATTGTTATTATTCATTTATTAATACATTATTTGTTCCAAAATCAAATCATTAGAGATGCAACTAAATGTGAATAACAATAATATAATCAATGCCATAGTTTACAATTTCACCTTACCCATAATTATATTGTTGTTTAAGAATAATTTTAAAATTATTAATATTATTATAAGAATCCAGACATTTAGCTATTAATAGTACCAACTATATAAACATGGGTAATATGATTACTATTATTATATTCAAAATGTAACCCTTCGCTATTATAAAGTTTTAAATAAAATAATTCCTCATTAAACATATTGTAACCATATTTATGTATTTATTATTTTTTTAATTCTTTTAATTTATTTATTTTTACTTGTTATTATTTTCTATATATATATATAACTATCACCCATTCTTACTAAAATTAATTTACTTTTATCTTTAAGTAAAAAGTACTCAAAGGTAATCGTGAATCCCAATTTACATATGAGGTAATAAGGACTTACCTTAGCTGGTTAAAATCATCCATTAAATGGGATTCAATGCCGTTTTTTTTTTTTTGCTGCCAAATGGGAACTGGGCGTGTTGTTCATTATTTTATTTATTTGATGACAATAATAAAGTCATTGTTGTTCACCCTAGAATATTTGGTGATTATGCTGCAAACTAAATTTTATTTTGTTTTTTTAAAATACACAACCTAGAGAGATTTCACTTATAACCGATATAACACCTAACCTAACACGTCATTTTAATTTTTAAAGATAGGAGCATTGATTTATTTGGCTGCATAATTAATTTTGTCAGGATAGCAATTACTACCATATCAATTAATTAATTGGCAGACATTGTATAAATTTTTTTTTGAAACTAATGCGTGAAGAAGATGTCATAAAATTGATAACTAAGAGTTTTTTTTTTTAACCCTAACATCGTTACACTACAACTAAGTTTTTTTTAACCCTAACATCGTTACACTACAACTAAAATGACCCTAAAGAATAAGGAGGTGGCAATGGCAAAAATAGATTCAGGCACAGAGGAGGCACACAGCGGCCGTGTAGCAGCCCGGAGAGGGAGCATGTACAGAGCTTACAGCCATTATATGGATCTTCTATGTAGATCTCCTTATGAATTCATTTTTTTATTTGCTTTATTTTACACAGGATTAAAAGGAAATGAGTTTATTCATTGCAGCCATTTTTTTAAAAAAATCACGATTTTAATTTACAGAGGTTAACATATTGTTTTGATTCCTCAGCATAAAAATTTATTTATGAATTTCTTGCATATTCATTTTATTTTGGCACAAGCAAGGGTTAATCCATGATACAGGCAATGAGTACAGGGCATTTTTTTTTCAAGGGTTGCAAATTACAGACCGATAGAGATTTGCATTTAAAAATGCCCAATCTATAATCTCACTCTCTATTCTATTTAACTTATTTGTTTTTACTGCAACTATCAGTATGCTCTGTGCTGTTAAAAATGAAAAGTATGGAAAATATTTCTTTTGTTTTATTAATAAGAGGATTGTTGTGTTATTTTATTTTATGTTGTTGATATTTCCAAATGTATTTATATTAATAAAGTGAGAGGGAGCTAGTTCTATCCAATTTCCCCTCCTTGCCGTAAGCACTTATTTTTTTTAATACTGGCACAAAATACCTTATTTATTTTTATATTCTTTTGTTAGAGGCTACTCTTAATCCTCTCTCTTTTCTCTAAATAATAGAGAGAACTGTAGCATATAAAAGGTTGTATGTATATATTTCTTTTTGTTAACATATTGTATTTATTTTATGGTGGAGAGGTATATTTATTTAACATACAATATATAAGTAGTGTTTTCATTTTGACAAGTCATATATTTAATCTCTCTCCTTTTTTTAACTATTCTTTACTATCCATCTATCTATACATATATGTACATTTTTCATATACATTATCAAATCTTCTAAAATCAGAATAATTAATTGTTTATTTTCTTTTTTCTTTTTTAAAACAAAGTCTAATATTCATTTATTCTTCTCATAACATTTTTCATTTCACAATGCACAACTCCCTTCTTATTCAAATCTTGGCCTAACATATATATATTTTGTTTTCCTTTTATAACAAAACAAAGTTAAATTAAAATCCATATGCAACTTGCCTTATCATTATAAGATTCCATTATTATTTGCATGGATCCATTACATTTTCCCTTGTGAACACATTACAATATTTTTCTTGAAAGTCTAATGCAAGAGTATCTTTTTATGTGATGAACAAGAACCATATTTATTTCAATTACATGCCATAGGTTTGTTTTCTTTTTGTCTCCCTTTACAACAAATTACTTTCATTATTATCATAATAATGAGAAAACAAATAATTTACATGCCTAAGAATAAGACTTGCTCTTATCACAAATAAAATTAGGAAGACATTTTTATTTTTATTTTGAACATAAAATATACCTTGCTCTTTAAAATCTTTGATGTTTACAATAAGACATTTGTCCTCAAAATTACAACAATATTTACACATACAATAAATAAAACACAAAAGAATGAGGCTTGCTCACCACCCTACCATAATGGCGTCATGAAGCCTCATGGGCTCTAGCCATACCCCCGAGCAAGAAATAACAACTACCATTGATCTAGGTAGGAAGAGTAAGAGAATAGCTTAACTACAAATTTACTATTTATCCACCTACAACACAAATTTTAAATTTACCCATACATAAACTTGGACATCCCACTTGATTTGAAATCCATAACAAAATAAAACAACACAAATTTCCTACTCAATCAAGTTGATAGAAATGAGAAGAAATCACTTATCTCCACCATTTTGCATTTTGAACTCCTCTTTCATATGTAAGAGCTCCTTGCTTCTTTTCCAATTTTCTTCTTTTCTTTTTCCCCAAACCTCAAATTCTCCAAAAGAGTTCTCCAAGAGGAGAAGTGGGTAACATCCCTTTCCTCTTTTTCATCCAAGTATATAGGCATTCAACTTGAATTCACTTGAATGAGAGAGAGACACTTGTCACTCTCTCATATGCTCTTTCAACACACATCCCCACAAGTTCTCACACATGTGTGAGACTTTTGGGGAGATGGGGAATGTACTATGACACTCTACCCAACAACCATTACAAGGTGGCTTCACACATGTGAGAGCTTTGATGCTCTTTCCAAGTTCATTAATGAACTTTGGGGAGTGTGGTGGGGAAGTGACAAGTCACTTCTCCCAACTCCCAAGGACTCAAATTCGTCACACCCTTTCAAGTGAACTTTTGAAGGGTCAAATCATGTCCCAAGGACAATGTCACATGTCCAAAAGGTCCCCCTCCCATAGGTATAGGTCTTAGGGGTCTATTTTTGCACTAATATCAAAACAATTGACCATACAACACCCTAAGAAGACAACTTTAAAGGCCAATTCGAAATTCAAGACCTAACTAAGGATTTGGGAACCCCAATAGATCTTACACTCTTAACCATATGACTATAATCAATAAGGATCCAAAAAAAATACCTACACTAAGCCACCAATCATTAAAACCCTCCACTCAATTACAACTTAGACAAAACCCTAATTATATTTGCATCCCTTGACATTACTCTCATATGTATTTTCCCAAATACATGTTAGGTTAGAAATATAATAAACACCTGTTCAAACTATCCATAAGATCAAATTCAATAGTTAGTAACCATAATACACATATATATTCATTTCATTTCCCTATAAGAGATGGAAACTTTGAGCATGCATGAAATAATAATGAAAACCGAACCTTCATTAAATACTTTATTTACACTACTAAGTTTACTCATGGACACTCCTTTAATAAAATTCATCATGCAAATTGATATCTAATTTATATAATTTTTCCTCAAATTATCCTACCTTAGGTATACCCCTCATTTATTAGAGTCATCCTTTAAATTTACCTCAATGGTGCTTGGCTAGTGATACTTCTGGAAACTTCTTACTAATCTTCCAAAAGTCCTACATTGTTCCTGTCTATTATTATTTTTCAAGAAACATGAAACTTATTAGTGAGATTCAAACCAATGTTAGGTACACAAAATTCCTTAGCTCATATCGATCTAAGTGTATTCTTCATATGATAATTGTTCAAAAATCTAAATATTATCTGCTCACATTCATTCTTAATAGTTTTCCCATTTTCATTTACTTAAGAGAATTTATCACATTAATCATTTAAACTAGTTCATAAGAAAATCAAAATATTAAACATGGGATTGGGTAAATTCATCTATTTATTCACCAAACTAGCATAATTGAATGTATTAAGATGTCACATAATTTATAGATAGTGTTGGGCCTCACAGACGAGCTCTAAGAAGGTCTCTCATATGAGTAGCCATGATAGCCTTTGACTATGTTGGAACCTCTCTCTCACTCATAACATAATGATCTCTATCTTGCCTCAGACCTAGATGAGCTAGAGTCTCCTTAATAAATGACGCAACTGACCATCCCCAATTCCTGGTGGACCCTAATTTTGATCACCGACCTCAGGTACATTTTGAGAAGCCTATTTCTCCTCATGATCTAATTCATGGGGAACAATGGGAGGTGAATTTTGCTGATTACATCTGCGACCACCTACAAGGCCATGACCTCTACCACAACCTTGCCTAGGTGGCATAATCCTGTATAGATACACACCATGACATAAGACAAGGTACTCAAGCATAAATCAACATTATCCCAAATCATAACTTAATGGGTTCAACATTATCCCAAATCACCCAGTGTTTAAACTCAGGCTCTGATACCATGTGTAACGCCCACCACAAAACCTTAGAGAATGCCACACATAGATGGAAGCGAACAATTTTTTTTTCTTAAAAGTGTAATTAAACAAGTAAAGCAAACTACACTTACACATACATTCTCTAAGGTACGTGACAACGCTTACTTACAATACCCATCACTAACAAAAGTTACTAAACATAACTTCTATTTATTACTCATGAATTAAAGATTATACATCCAAAACATAAAAATACATCATTTAAGATATAAAGTACAATAATGAATCCATTCACACATTGCATTTATTTAATATTACAATTACAACTCTCATTTCCAAATGAGATAGTTTATACAAAAGTTTTAAAATTACATAGTACAAAGGTTCCCCTCGAATAACAAATGAGGAGTGATACAATTACAAGGTATCCATATGATACAAAAGTGACATAAGAGAAGTACAAATCAACTAGTACACGCAAGCTCTCCAAACAAGAAGTACCACCATCACGAACAAGAACTAGGGACCCAACGGTGTAAGGTGCACAGTCCACCCAACCATGTGGTACCTGAAGGACCAACCCCCATGCTAGGAGATAGTAAAAGAGCTTCCTAGGAAAAACCTACAACCTCTAGAAATAGGAAAAAACAATAGTAAAATATACAAGTACAATACTAACAAAATGGTTACAATGCTTCTAGATAACCATGATGAACTACACAATACAACATACTGACTAACAGTTGTCCTAGGAGGAGTGTCATAAAAAAGTTAAATGGGTTACCCTCGCGAATCTTCCTAGGATTTGGCCCCCATCTTGGGTTACCCTGTTGACCTCTTACAAAACTCAACCCCACATGCAATCCAATGCAGAATCGATTATCTTTCAAAGAAACAAGATATCAATCTTTCCATTCCAGGCCTTCTTGTCTCATCCCAAGCCTTTACGATCCCTTGAGTCCATGAGCGAGGAACTTAAAATAAGTTAAGTGTTTAAACTACCATTTTCCCCCTAATATATTTAATTAAGTTATCACTTATTAATCTAGCTCTACATGAGTTACCCTGACACCACTTTGTGTGGCAGCCCATATGAAAAGCCACTCCCCTATTAACAACCTAAGGGATCAATTCCACTAACATAGGGTAAACCTGGTGCACATAACCAATTAGAAATACCAACTTAATAACAATGTACAATACAACCTATTCATAGAACTAGGCGACCATACTTGATAAAATACTACGTGCACTACCCAAGTTATTTCAAAGCTAAAATGACATAAGTTGCAATCCCCATCTCAAGGAAACATATTTGGAAGTCTTACATAAACAAATAACTCAATTTTCCAAACAATGAGAATGAGAGAAAACACAACCTTAAGAGAACAATTTTAGGCAACATATTAATCTAACTTTAGGATTTCCTAAATCCAACTAATTTAATAATACATCATTTGCAAATACCCAAAGTAATTAAAATAACATTTGCAAAATTAAGAAATTTTAAAACTAATATTTTAATTCCATTCAAAATTTAAATAAGGAACTAAACCAATAGCTTTACTTCAAATTTTCTCAGTTACAACTAATGATAAGAGTCAGTTTTTTTTTAAAAATAATAATTTTATTATAAAATCAACATTACATCTATTATAATAAAATAATCTTAAAATTATCATATTTAAATATAAATATATATTAAACATATATATATATATATAATTATATACTCAATGTATATAAAACTATATATATAAATATTTTAATATATATTTATAAAATCAATTTAAATTCTAAAACATTTAAATATAACCCAAATATTTTCCAATTAAATATGCAAATAAAATATACATATATATATTATATATTAAAATAATATAATGTATATACACATATATTTATAAATTATAATATATATATATAATTTATAATATAAAAAAGAGATTTAAAAATTGATAAAGTGCAGCCATATGGCACTTCGAGTGCATAGCATAGGCTACACAGCCTGTGGGTTGGGCTCCTACGTAGCCCTCCCCAAAGGGGCCGTAGCCCGTGTGTAGTGTTGGGTGCTGCACCCAGTAAGCCTCCTCTGTGGGGTGCGGCTGTGGTAGCCCAACCCATAGAATTTTTTAATTTAGTATTTTTTTTCTTTTTTTTTTTCTTCAAAATAAAAATCCCCTATTTTTGATGAATTTCTAGAAATTCATTTTTTTTTCAACAAAAACATTTTTTTATATAATTTTTTTTAATGGGAAAAATTTCCTAGATTAAAAGCATACTAAATTTTATATATATTGTATGTATATATAAACACAAACACACACACACACACACATATATAAATACTTCCAATGAATAGTCCAATTCGACAAAACTGAAAGAGTAATTTACAGAGAAAGGGAAAATTTCAAGGAAAATTCAAAAAAAATTTCTAAATTTAAATCTTCTACAGAGATTCACAAAAAAAAAAAAAAATTCTTTCAATTTTCTACTATTAAAATTCATTTCCCTATAAAGATCTAAGGTTTTTCTTAATTTGTTTCTATAGAGGTTTCCAACAATTCACAACAATCCTTTCAAAATTTAAAATCCAAAACTTTTAAACAATAAAGCAATAAAGAACCTATGTTCTGAAGTCTGAAGAAATACAATTTGATGTTGAGCTTCCTTGCCAAATCCAAAATTCTAGAACCTCTCCCAAAATCTCCACTTCCAAACCAAAAAATGTGTAATTACAAAGCTAAATCTTTCTTCATTTTAACAACCCAAACTTTTCCAAAAATAAAATATCTCCAATTAATTTTACTCAACTTTAGTCAAATTTCCAAAAATATCCCCTCAACCACCATAGTTATTTTCGTCTTATGCATTTTCAATATATTTTTCTTTTAAATAATTTAAAAAAAATTCATTTCAAATAAATTTAAATCTTTTAATTTATGCACTTTACAAAACAACTTTAATTATTTAATTTATTTAATCAATAACTTTAATTTAATTAATTAATTTATCCATTTACTAAGATAAATTTAATCAATAGATTAAATTACCTTACAAATTGAATAAAATTAAATTAATTAAATTAACTAACAATTTAATCTAAAATACATAATTTAATATTTACAATCCACTTAAACATTAATTCCCACATATAATTTCCACTGATAATAAATTATCAAAAACATCAAAGAAGACATGACCTAACAACGAACCAAACACAAACTGACAACACACTATGACAGGGTTCTAGTTTGACAAGGGAACCCCATTACTATCTCCCAATCAAAAATACCATTGGGATATGGACACGCTCAGACCTATGACGCCAGGTGGAGACAATGTCATGTACCTACAATACTGCAAACAAGATAAATGTCGTATATGGATAAAACATAATAGTCACACCATGAGGAGAAATCACAGAATCACAGGGAACTCGCGTGTGAGTGATGTAATCCTGTCCCCTTCACCAATACAGTCACATCAAGACTGAAAAAATTAAAGCATCATTAATCAAGAGATGAGCATATATGAATATCAACAACTATGCTAATCAAAAGCATAACATAAAACATAAACATCTGCACAGTGCATCATCACATCAAAATATGACATCATCAGTGCTCCAATGTCAGTGATCATAAAACCATAACAAATATTTAAGTTTGTCATAATAAACACACTATCTAATAACATGGCAAACCAGAGGGGTGCTATAGGAAATCGCTGGTGGCTCGCATATAGCAGCATGTGCAAATTGGAGTACCTTGTAACACCTCGCCATGCAAACCCCGAAGGACAACAAAATCTAATAAATTACCACACAATTTTTTTTGAAATAACATTACACAAGATCAACTTGAACATACATTACATATAGAGTAGTTATGTAATTACAATACCAACTACATCCTCTAGGGTACACAAGATGGCATTATGAAAACCTAAACTAATACCATAATGATAACAAACAGATTCCAAGATTACATTATAAACCATCCATTCATGACATTACATAAAAGAGAAGTATCCATATATGGCACATGACATAATGGAGAGATTATAAACATAGATACATTACATTGATCAAATTAGGTTATACAAAAACATTGATAATGAGAAATTGTATTGCTTTCAAGATTACATATGCACAACCGTGCTTCCCAACACATAGTGGGAATAATAGATTGATTACAAGAGAAACTATATATATACATATTTTCTAAATAACTAAATATTTCCTCAACACCAACAAACTTCTTTTAATTACACTTCTTTAATTATAAAGCTCAATTAAATCAAATCTCATAGAGTAACTTTTAGATTATTAAATAATCAAGAATTGGTGCAGGAGCACCTATTTGATCACATGCCTCCATGAATCCATATTGAGTTATTTGTTCCATTTTTATGTTTTGATATTGTAATAAGGCCCAAGAGTCCACCTTTGTGGTGTTATAAGTCCTAGGATGTTGTTCATTTCTCATATATTGTAAAAATTGTCAAAAGTTTAAAATTAGGTAGATGAAGTGTCATTAAGGTGTTTTGTCA
Organism: Sequoia sempervirens; assembly: GCA_007258455.2. NCBI lineage: Eukaryota > Viridiplantae > Streptophyta > Pinopsida > Cupressales > Cupressaceae > Sequoia > Sequoia sempervirens. The sequence goes on along the minus strand of VDFB02373365.1, from coordinate 309,969,680 downwards.
ACAAACTAATCAAAAGGTGGTTGAAAATAGTTGGTTTTGGTTGAAAATGTATAAATAAACCCTCCAAAACTTGAATTGGGGGTTGGAGACATCATTTTTGAAGTTTGATAAATGGAAACCTCAAATTTTGTGCATTTCCTAATTTTTACATTGTTACGAGATTGAAGTTGTGATTTGTATAGCCTGGTATGGACTCAAATAATGAAGTATCATATATTTATGGAAATATCTCTATTTCTAGTTTCCAATTCTTTTTGTCTCACTGAATTTTATTGAGTTTTGTGGAAGATATGGTTATTTTGGTGAGACTGCCTATTCTAACAATATTGTGCAGAATTTACAGTCTAAAAAAGTGTGATGGTACAGAATATAAATTCTATATTTTGGATTTGAAACCAAATTTATTTTGTTGCCATGTGAATATACTTTCATTTTCTTCAACTCTCATCAAAATTCATTAAGAATTGAATAAGTTATGAACATTTTTGTGAGGGCAGGTATGAACCCTACCTAGGGTTTGCAGTTTTGGGAAAAATACAATAACTTTCATTTCAACCATTGGATCTTCATAAGAATTTGAGGAAAATTATATAACTATGTTTTCTTCAATCTAACTAGATAGATTGGCTTCATTATTTGTTTTTTAGAAGTTATTAATGGCTGTTCATGGCAATAACTTGTGGGCTGCCATAGTTATGTTTCCATGTGATATACAATGCCTAATAGCATGTGTTATACAAATATTGTTTTTGATTATTATTGAAGTTTTGTGAGATGTGTTGTGAATCCGCCTGGCTCTGCATCAAGAATCACAAGTTTTATTTTTGGTTACATGACTATATTGAAATTATTTAATTAAGTAAAGAACTATGAAAACCTACAGTATGTAAACAATCAAATTTCTCTTAATTTAAGATTCCTAGCCTATACATTTGTTTACTTCAAAATAATTAAAATTAAAATATAACATGTACATTTCTTAATTCAAAATAATAAATTTAATTAAAATATAGCATATATATTTGTTTACTTCAACTAAATAAATTTAATTAAAATCTAACATATATGATTTATACAAATCTAATATTAAAGAATTTGTAAATAAATTTAATTTTAAATAAACTTGTAATTAAATCTAATTTTTAATTTTAAATGCACTAGAAAATAAATCTAATTTTAAATACACTTGAAAATAAATCTAATTTTTAAATACACTTGAAAATAATTCCAATTTTATATTTCAGGTCACCTTAAAGGATGGAAATGGCTCGCGGGTGCTAGGTGTGGACGCACTAGGGCATCTACGCTCTAGCCTGGTGGATCTATGTTTCTGGTGGATGAGTGGGTGGGAAGTCTAGGCAGTGCAGGTAGGGGCCAAGGGTGGCTCTTTTTTCCTTCTTTCTTCTGTGCGTGGGTGCAATTTCAGGGGGGGTTTTGGTGCAATTTGCTGGGGTTTGGTGTGGGTGTTGGGTCGTCTATTGTCACCGACCCCTTTCTCTTAAGTTTGATCCTTTTGATTTCTTTGTTGGTTGGGGTTTGAATGGAAAGGAATGCATCGATTTTTGAGGTGAAGGGAGATATTCCTATGGTGGAGGTTGGTGGTGGGGCTTCGTCTGGAGAGGGTTTAACAAAATCTAGTACCTTAAACATGCATAAGATAAATGGATGTCTAGAAAGGGTGCAAGTTCGTCCTGTGTTGGTGATTCAATCAGAGGCAGTAGCTGAAGATCTGGATTACTACAGTAAGCATGTTTTGATTTGTAAGTTTATGGGAATGAGGGTTTCTCTTTCTTTCTTAGACACTTGGATCTGCAAGACATGGTCTCTAGAGGGTGACTTTGATGTTTTGTTGGCTGCAAACAATTTCTTTCTGGTAGATTTCTCGTGCATTGTTGATCAAAATAGGGCATTTGAAGGGGGGCCTTATTTTTATAATCAAGTAGGTCTTTTCATAAAACCATGGCATGCTGGCTTTAATTCAGCGGAAGAGTTGCCTTCTAGGGTTCCGGTTTGGGTTCGCCTTCCTCGGCTGCCACTTGAATGTTGGAGAACTGATATATTACAATCAATTGCTTTATTGTTGGGTAAGCCTATTGGTCCTTCTCAACATACTTTAGATAAGAGGATCTTTTCTTATGTGAGGGTTTGTGTCGAGATTGATTTGAGTCAACCTCTACCCGATTCTATTGATTTGACTGTTGGCTCTAATTCCTGGACTCAGCCTTTGGATTATGAAATGTTTCCTTTTCGCTGTCGGTTATGCCATGAATATGGGCATCTGTAGTGGAGGTGTCCTTAGGCTTTTGGTGTGGGAGGTGAAAATAATGCGGGTTCCCAATCTAATCCGAGGGTGGAAAAGGGTAAGGATCCTATGCAGGGAATGTCAATGGACAAAGATGGTTTTGTTCCAGTTAAACCTCATAATCATGGACGGGGCCAAAAGAGGCCTTTCCAGGATAGACAGGAAGGGGAGAATTTCATAGATTTGAGGCTTTGGATGAGTTAGTTCAAGAGGAAGGGTTTACAACTGACATGCAAATGGTGGATGGCTCTAGTTCTAAGGAGTTGGTTGAGGTACAGCCTTTGGTGATCCCTGGAGTGGATATGCTTGGTGACCAGGATCCTCAGATCGTGTTTGGTCTAGGTCCTTCTGCTCTAGATCTTGGTGCAGGGGATGGGGGGTTGTTGATTCTGGTGGCCCCTCCGGTGCTGGTAAGGTCTACTCGGAGGCTCGGGATAGCCCTGATTTAGGTAAGTTTAAATCTTCTTCCTCTATTCTGGGTGTGCAGCAAAAATCTTTTAAGAAAGGGATTCCTGAGAAATTAGTTAAGGTTGGCTACAAAAAGGACCAAGAAAAGGTGAAGCTTGCTGGAGAGACATTGGTTGAGGCTAGTTCGGTGAAGACTATTGATGCTCACTTTTCCCAACCCCAACGATGATAGTTCTTTCTTGGAATGTGAGGGGTATGAATAGCATCCATCGACAAAAGGCTATTCGAGATTTGATTCGCATTCATTCTCCGGATGTGATTTTCTTGCAGGAAACTAAGTTATCAATGGATAGTATGTTAAGTGTGGCTCCTAAGATTTGGGGTCATGGCCAATGTCAATGTGTGGGTGCTTTTGGTAATTCTGATGGAGTGGCTTGTTTTTGGGATCCCCGAAAGGTTAGTCCAATTTGGTGGATCTCCTATAAGAGTTCGATTTCTTGTGTTGATTCTCATTTAGAGTCAGGGGAGAAAGTTATTTTTTCTAACATATATGCTCTGACTGATTTCCAAGGTAAAGCACACTTGTGGGATCATGTTAGACATGTGAGGTCTTTGGATCCTTACCTGCCTTGGATCCTGGCTGGTGATTTTAATGTTGTCATTTCTTTAGAAGAGAAGAGAGGAGGTAGTGCTCATTTGGAGCCTTCCTCTAGGCTCTTGCAGGATAATATGGCTCTTTTGAGGTTAGTTGATGTCAAACCAACTAATGGAGTCTTCACATGGAATAATAGGAGAACTGGAGATGCTGCTATTTCTGAAAGACTAGATAGATTTTTGGTGTCTAGTTTTTGGATGGGGGATAGGTGGATGATTAGCTCTGAAATATTGGATTGTCGAGGCTCCGACCATTGGCCAATTAAGCTTGTGGTTGATGTGCCTCAATGATGTGCTAGACAGACTTTCAAGTTCCAACTCATGTGGCTCCGGGATGAGTCTCTTCATGATATGATTTCTGGCTGGTGGGATCTTGGGAAGCCAGCTTATGGCACTGCTATGTACTCATTCTCAAAGAGGTTACAGTACGTCAAATACAAGTTGAAAAGATGGAATAGGCAACATTTTGGTAATTTGTTTCATGAAAAATAGAAGGCTCAGGATAACTTGGACTTAATCACCAGGAAGATTCGTGATCAAGGCCTAACGGAAGAGTTGAGTTTGTCAGAGATTGCTGCAACAAAAGAGGTAGAGGAATGGGAGTTAAGAGAAGAAATTTTTTGGAAACAAAAGTCTCGTATTGAATGGCTCCAGGCTGGTAATAAGAATACTTCTTTTTTTCACAACTTAGTTAAAGACCGGAGGCAAGGTAATGTTATTTCTTCTCTTGTGTTGTCTGATGGGAAAATTTTGTCCTCTTCTACTTCTATTTCTATGGAATGCATTCGGTATTTCTCTTCATTATTTTTTGAGGATTCGCCTCCAACTGAGGAGGCTGAAACAAGGATTTTGAATTGTATCCCACAGCTAGTGTCTAATGAAATGAATGAATCATTGCTTTCTCCTATTACCTTGTTGGAGCTTGAGAACGTTGTGTTCCAGATGAAGAAAGGTAAAGCACCAGGGCCTGATGGATTCCCTGTTGAATTCTTTCAAGAGTTTTGGGAGGTGGTTAAGTTGGACCTCTTAGAGGTTGTTAAGGAATCTTTCATGAATAAACAAATGTTGAAGTCTCTGAATGCAACTTTTTTAGCTCTCATTCCAAAGGAGGGGGCTAATTCTTTGGATCTTTTTCAGCCTATTGCATTATGTAATGTTGTTTATAAGATTATTACTAAGTTGATTGCTAAAAGGCTAAAACCTTGGCTTGGTGAGTTAATCTCTGAGGAGTAGGGGGGTTTTGTTGCTGGCAGACAGATCATGGATGGTGTTGTGATTACAGCTGAGACCATCCATTCTATGGAATCCTCAAAAGAAAAATCTATGCTTATCAAGCTGGACATGGCAAAAGCGTATGATCGCGTTAAATGGAGCTTTCTATTCAAGATTCTTGGAGCTTTTGGCTTTGCTAGTGATTGGATTGAATGGGTTAGGAGTTGTGTTACTTCTTCCTCCTTCTCAGTGCTTCTCAATGGTGAGCCCACTGAGTTGTTTGGTGCTTCTAGAGGCCTAAGACAAGGAGATCCTTTGTCGCCCTACTTATTCATCCTACTTGCGGAAGGATTGGGAAGGCTTATTCGTGCTCAGGTAGCAAGTGGCTTGATTTAGGGTTGGAATTGGGGAAATGATCTTCCCCCTTAGACTCATCTTCGGTTTGTTGATGATACTGCCTTGATGGGTAGGGCAAGGGTTGAGGAGGCTTTGAACTGGTGCAATGTTTTGGACAGCTACTTGGCGGCCTCTGGGCAGTGCATTAATGAGGGGAAGTCTCTCATTTACTTCTTCCATACTCCTAAGGGTATCCAAAGGAGATTGGCAGGTATTCTTTGTTTCCAGATCAGTTCGCTTCCTTTTCTCTATCTTGGAATCCCTCTTGCCATTCGTTCTCTCCCTAAAAGGTTTTGGCAAGAGACTCTTGAGAAGTTTTGAAGTTTGGTCAGCCATTGGACTTGAAGGTGGCTTTCTTCAACTGGAAGAGTGACTCTTCTTAAGTCTGTGATCCAGGCTCTCCCTCTTTATAAGTGCTTTGTTCTTTTTGCTCCATCAAGTTTTATTCAAGATTTTGAGAGACTGTCTCATAAGTTCCTGTGATCTGGCAACCTTCTTCATAGAAAATGGAGCTTGGTGAAATGGGATGTTGTTTGTAGGCCGAAGCAGAAAGGGGGTCTTGGTCTACGATGAACTAATTTGAATGGGCAGGCCTTGGCTACTAAGTTGTATTGGCATTGGTGTTCACAACAGCATATGTGGTGGGCTAAAATTCTTACCCTCAAATATTTGGGTGCGGTGGAAAGCATGGAGGTTGTAAGATTCAGTCTAGAGGGGAAAGGTTCTATGATCTGGAGTACCCTCAAAAGGGGTGCCAAGCTTGTGAAACAGGGCTTGTTTTGGATTTGTAATGGGGGTCGGGAAGCTCTCTTCTGGCATGACTCTTGGGATGATCATCCCCCTATTATGTCTTCTCATCCCCACCTTCAAGAGTTGTGCTAGATTTTTGAGGAGGCGGGTTGGTGTCATGTGGCTGACTTCAAATCTCAACATTCTTTGAGTCAGATTACTATGTCCAAGTGGAAGGACCCTCGGGATTGGCCTCCTGGGGGGGTTTTGGAGGATCGTCAAGTGCTTGCTAAGATTCTTTCAGTTTGCACCTACAACTCTATTCTTGGGAGGGATGTGCTTGCTTGGGGTCCAGATTTGCGGGATAAATTTTCGGTTGCCTTTGGTTATCAGGTTTTGGATAAACAGGTCTTTGGAAGCTTTAAGGTTCCTTGGTGGAAGCATGTTTGGAATAAATTTGCTTGGCCTAAGAGTAATTTTTTCTCTTGGCTTGTTGTCCAAGGTAAGTGTCTTACTTGGGACAATCTTTGGAAACAGGGGTTCCAGGGCCCTTCCATGTGTGTTTTGTGTGGTCAGCATGAAGAATGCCTCTCACATCTCTTTTTTAAGTGTTCTTTTGCTAAGGATATCTGGCATCACTGGTGGAATCTCTGGAGCTTACCGTGTTGCCATGTCTCTGCCTTGGATGATTTTTGGAGGAGATAGGGATCATCTCCTACCAAAACCTCTTTTCTTAAAATTTCTTGGAGCATTGGCCCTAGTTTGATTGTTTGGCATCTTTGGTTGGAGCACAATAGACAAATTTTCTTGGATAAAAAATTGATCTTCGCGCAACTTTGGAGGCGGATTCTTGGGGCTCTGCAGGAGACTTTGTCTACAAAGTGTGATTTGTTTGTGCAAGTTGATCCTAGGGACTTGGGTGTTGTTGATTCCCTGGGTCTTGTTGCTGGGAATAGGAGAAATTTGGGCAGTGTACATCATAGGCGTGGGCGTGAGAGGGTGGCTCATGATGGCTTCTAGTGTCTGCCTGCTCTAGGGGAGCTAAAAATAAATACAGATGGTTCATCTAGGGGTAATCCTGGGCATGTTGGAGTTGGTGGTATTGGTAGAGACAGCTTGGGAGTGGTGGTGATTTTCTTTTCTATGTATCATGGTTTGCATACCAATAATTTTATGGAGGCTAGTGTTATCCTTATGGCGATTAAGCATGTGGTTGGCCTTGGGTGGCGGCAGATTGTTTGTGAGTCTGATTCTCAGGTGGTTATTGATATGTTGCATAAGCGACAGTTGGAGGATATGAATTGGCAGCTTGTTGTGGTTGTCAAGCAGATTATTTCTATGTGCTCTTCTCTAGAGTCCATTGTTTTCTGCCATATTCTACGAGAGTGGAATAGGGTGGCTGATGGTTTGGCTAGATGTGTAGCAGTCGTGCAAACCCCAGAGACACACACACATAATGCGACTAATTTATTTTTATTTTTTTTTTTTTTTAGATAAAAGAAGTAACATGTAATAACATTAAACCATAAACACCTAGCATAACACATAACATTAATACACTTGGTTCTCTGGGGCACGCGAGGTTACATTGCAACCACAAAACATAATAAAGATAACGAAACTAACATAACCATTTAATTTATGAAAACCATATACAATGATACAACTGATAGCCTTGATGCGAGTATGACAACATCGCACAATTACATCCATGATAAATCTTTTAACATGATCCAATTCAAACCTAACTATTACATCATTGAAATAATATTACATTACAATTTTCTTTGATACATGAGTTACATTGAATTTCCCAACACGGGGATTGATACAAGAATAAAGAACATGAAGTAATACTGATCACTGGAACATCTGCACTGCGGAAAGCTGAGATGACAGGACGCTGATGGGGAACCCAACGGGTGCGGAGCACGTTCCACCCAACCATGTGAATTATGAAGTAACTCACCCCCCGTGCTCAGAGGTGACGAGGAAGTGAACCCGACCATGAATGTCAAACTGACTCAACAACATGATACAGAACAAGTACAACTCAAATATGCAATGCACAACCATCGACGTACTCAAATCACATAACAAGTTAAACCAAGAACTCATCACGATAACATGAAGTAATATCACTTAACAATCATGAATCAAATTCACAAGAATTCAAAGAAACATCACAAAGAGATAACATCCAGAGGCAACAAAAACAAAGCACAAGGGTGTCAAGTGGAGAGTGTCATCGCATAGCTCTCATGGGATTTCCTGGCCCTTCCTCCAACTGAGGCGCCGGCACCCATCTATGGATCTCCTGGCCCTTCCTCCTAACTGAGGCGCCGGCACCATAGGGTAGCTGATGCGGAGCCAATAGTCTCTCATGAGGACGAGACTTGACTTTGCCGACCACGGCCTTCTCAGTCTATCACTAGTCTAAGGTAGCCCTAATGCATAGCCGAGGAATCCAAAGTTTTATTATCTTGTATTTTTAAACTACCCATCCCCCTAAATCTATTGTTTAGGTTATCACTTGTTTACTACTCTTCGAGGGTTATCCTGGCCCTTCCTCATCCGAGGCGCCGGCGCCCACGAAGAGCCACTCTCCCACCTATGACCCCTAACAAATCTCAACTAGGCAAGGGTTGAAACAACACATACAAATCATAAAACCAAAACTCAGATACACGAGGTACTAACCATCTCGCAATTGCTCAAAATCAAAAGTCTCAACCAACTATTCAACCCTTCCTCTCATAAAACCAAAAATCTCAAAGCCTACCAAGGCGAAGACGACATTATAAAATAACAAGCCTCTGGGATAAGGTTACAAAAATCAGCAACGGGTTCCCACAAGGACATCATTAAAAGACAAGAACACATAAAAATAACACTCACATTACATTTTGCAAAGTTACACCATTAAGTTTGATTTTAGCCCCAATTAAATAACTAACAGTGCTTATCTCAGAAGAATTCACAACTACAACCAAAAGCTAATTTTGTTAAAAAAATTCGTTCACCAAGACCATTAAAAAAAATACCCTAATTAAATATGCAAATGCCCAAATAACATTATTTAACATTTCAAATATATATATATCAAGATTATATGTGTATATATATATATTTTTTAAACCAATTAGCAATATTACATAAAATAATTTATAATCCTATATACATATATTTTTACTACACTAAATTATAATTATTATATTTAATAAATTAATTCAAATAATTATAATTATTAAATTTCATAAATTAAAATTTCCTCATATATAATAATTAAAAAATAAATATATATATATACATATATATATATATATATATATAATATTTATATATTTATAAAATTTAATAAAAATAAAATAAAATTTAAAAAAAAACAACTCATAAAGCCATGTGGGGACTGCGCGCAGCAGTCCCCACTGCTACTGTCGCAGCCGCCACGCAGTGGGGCGCGGGGTGGGTACGGGTGCCGTGCCCTCCCCAAACCCCCATAAACTCAAATGGAACTTTAAAATAAAACTTCGCTGGGTATAAAAAAAAATCAAAAATTTTAAATTTATTAATATTTTTTTTTTGTTTGAGCACGGAAAACGAAATTCGTTTTCCCGTGCACGGCTCCACAATGAAAATTTTAAAATACAGAATTCTTTTCCCCTTTTTATAGCTTTGAAATACACAAATATTTCTGGTAATATAAACCAGAATATATATATATATATATATATTTTCTGGGTAATTAGAATAATATAACCCAGACAATGCAAATATATAATCTGGTTTAACAGGTCAATATGCTGAGTAAACAGACAATATAATCAGACAATATAAATATATATATATATTTTGATTTAACAGATCAATATAAATATATATATAAATATTAAAAAAAAGTACAGAGATATAACCAAAACAAACAAAGAATTTACAAAACAATAAATGCATCTATTCATGTTTCAATATACTGATAAAACCCCAAATCTAAAATCTTCAACAAGAAAATCATCTTTCTACAATCCTAACGTTTATAGGTTGAAATGTTACAGAACATCTGGTTCTTGATCTGACAAAATTTTGGACAGTAAAGTTGCTATGAATTTTCTTTGTTTTCTAGTCTTACAATTTGCTCTAGTTTCAATTTTCAACAGAGGTTCTTCTACATTTACAAAAATCATTTTTAATAAAATATATTTTTCTTTTCAGAACAACCAAAAAGGGTATGGGAAGAGAACAACGAGAGGAACCTGGAGTCCAATGCGAATTTGAAGATGCCTGCTTAACTCTGATGCTCTCGAATCCGATTTCCAATCCTTAGCCCAGAACGAACTCCACCTTCACTTGAGCACTTCCAACCTTCTGTTCTTCTGTGTGTGTGTGATCTCTCAAAAATTCATGATTAAATAAAATATATTCCTCCTCTCTTCAAAGCTCTCCAAAAATCCCATATTAAAAGAAAAATCAATCTTTAAAACAAGCTTTCTTTTCAACACTCAAACCCTATTGGCTCACACTGTCTTTTAATTCTTTTATTTGTTTTTATTACTTTAATTCCCATTTTTCAACTTTTCTTGCAACTCACATCTCAAATTTATTTTAAATAAATTATTCACTTAATTATCCACCACCAATTTAATTGATTAAAATAATTAAGCTATATTTAATATTTAATTATTATTTAATTGCAATATATGATTTTCAAAATAATTAAAATAATTAAATATTTAATTACTATATAATCCAGCATTAAAATAAATAATTTAATTCACTCAATAAGATAAATCATGACTATAAATGCCCTCATAAATAAAATAAGACAAAACACAAACACAACAGACAAGGACGACAATTACCCAAAATCCGCAACCATACCAAACAAATGAGACAACCTGACATCATGGAACGGGAGGACTTCATCGTCACCTCTGTATCAACATTTATCCGTTGGGTTATTTGGTGCTCGCCCTGTCCTGCCGAAGCAGGTGGAATCGAGACTTATACCTGCAATCCTGCATACAAACGAAGTTGTGTACATGTGCATATATACATAAATATCAAAGCATTAAATCAAGTTACAACATTGTGAGAAGGAATTGCAACATAACAGGGCACTCGCGGACGAGTGATGCTATATTGTCCTTCGTCACACCTATTCTAACAATTAAAGTTTAATCAATGAATTACATTTCTAACTAACAATCATCTCATGGCATATTAAATTAAAACACTGCATCATATCATAATTCAGAAAATCAACTGATATAATCAACCATGTCATATAAGGTAATCATGTCCAAAGTGAAATAACAGCATCAACTAACATCTAACTACCCAAATCAACAATAACGGTATCATCATAGTATCCGACTAACCACATCAAACAATAACAGTATCATCATAGTATTTGAGCATCAAAACAAAACATAACACCACTGAGTCCAACTAGCCCGGAGGGTTATTACAAGATGGTCGGAGAGGTGATTCTTGGTATGTGGATGGTTAGGGAAATCTTCCTAATGACATGGCCCCTATTCCTGAGGAGTGGGTTGTGGAGGATATGAGATGCTTCTTGGGTGTGAATTAATTCTTGTTTTGTTGGGCCCCTTGTGGCTTCTTTCTTCTGACTTTGCAATGTTGTTCTGATTCAATAAAGTTTTTACCCTCTTTTTTAAAAATAAATAAATAAATAAATCCAATTTTAAATACACTTAAAAAATAAATCTAATTTTAAATACACTTGAAAATAAACCTAATTTTAAATGCATTTGGAAATAAATCTAATTTTAAATGCATTTGAAAATAAATCTAATTTTAAATGCATTTGAAAATAAATCTAATTTTAAATGCATTTGAAAATAAATCTAATTTTAAATAAATCTAATTAAAATACACTGTTATTTCACCTAAGAAAATCTGAATGTTTATTTTGACAATAATTGTCCAACTACTCGTTCCTCTATTAACTAGATCAATTTTCACAAGGTATTCCACCTTCTAACTATCAATTATCAATCAACATAAGATAATCTAGTTAATTTACCCAAACCTCTATTAACTAACATTATAACATAATCCCGGATCAATTTTCACAAGGTATTCCACCTTCTAACTATTAATTAGCAATCAACATAAGATAATCTAGCTAATTTACCCAAACCAAACCCCCAATTATCTAGAATGTATAATCAATTCCCTTTAAATTTCATAATATAAATAACTTTTTAACTTCCTAATATATTTATCTATATTACCCAATAAACTTAAAGCCTAAATATTCTTTAAAATTACACTATCCAATTTACATCCTTTCACTCAGGTAGTAAAAACTCTTTCATGTTTCTTATAAGCACAAAAAAAAACAAGTAAATTTCACTTATGAAATTTTAACGAATTTTAAATAATATAATATATATCTAATTAAACTTAGAAACCATATTCTTTATCTAATCTAACAAATTACTTCCACCATAACTAAACTTAATTAAGAAATATCTACATATATATTTCACTATGTATTTTAGTAAAATCAACTTTGTTTTAAACAATATACATATACATATTTATATATATTAATTATATATATAATTATTAATAATTATATTATTTGGATGAGAACAAAACACATCTATCAATAAAATATAGTAGCATCCACAATATATAAATATAACAACATAAAACCATATTTATTTCTAATTAACATTTTATAAAAATCAAAACCAAAAACATATATTGTGGGTTTCGATTATATATATATATATATATAAAATGAAAACCAACAACATATATATGATTAACCATATCCATTATAAAATAACCACTATTTTTATATTTAAATATAATTGTTTCAACTGTTGTAACACGACCATAAAGAAATTTAATAAACTACAAATAATATACAATGCACATATATATACACACATAATTTAAAAAAAACATAAATTAAACAGCCATACAAATACATATTATAAATCAAACATTTTATAGCATATAGACTAGGGTCACAACTGCACTAGGGAAGCTAAATCTTTTCCATTTTAAATTTTCATTGAAAATCTATAGAATAATGTGGATTTTTTAAAGATAAAATTACAACCTGAATTTACAACTAGAGATGGGAATGGAGTGTACAAAAATTCTCCTTGCAATCCAAATTTCTTTCCTTCCAAAATTCACCTAGTTGAAAAACTTCCCTCTCTCTCTCTTTTACCAGAGCAGGGTAAAATAAAAATAATCCCTCTTTTTGCAAAATCCCCCAAATGTTTCATTTTACCCCCCACTCCCAAAATAAATCAAGGAAAAAAAAATTATCATTTTTCGATAGCCAAAGGAGACATTGATTAATTAATTAAGTCACTTATTCCTCTTTGTTACTTAAGCTAAACTTAGGCACATTAATAATTAATTAATTATTAATTATTAAGTGTGCACACTAGGGTTTCATTTAGGGTTTCCCTTTTAGGGTTCTTGATCTCCTTCATAGAAGAGTTGATCTCTTTTGTAATCATTGATTCTCTTAAATTATTAATTATTAAGTGTGCACACTAGGGTTTCATTTAGGGTTTCCCTTTTAGGGTTTCCCTTTTGATCTCCTTCATAAGGATTTCGATCTCTTTGTAATAATTGATTCTCTCAATGCATTTTTACTGAGAGGTTTTACAGAGAACATCTTTTTTGTTTCTTTATATCTTTTGCATGTGACAGGTATTCATCTTGCATGTAGGTGATCTTGGATTCTAACAT